>CM031234.1:853333170-853460346 GCA_018340775.1 Taxus wallichiana var. yunnanensis
CGCACTAGAGATTAAATTACTTCATAAGACTTTTCCGAGGTTAGCCATTTCAATCCTTGGATTCATTTTCTTAAGACGACCCTCCTCCATTAATCCCATTACTTGGGTAGAGGTATTAATGTCTAGCTTCTATCAAGGAGTCATTAGAATACATCTCGATTCTACAAGCAATGTGATCGGGCATTAATATCTCATAACCTAAAGCTCTCGAGATTGCCACCTGAACTCTACTGATTGCCTATCAGCTTCTCTTTTAACTGAATTTATATCATACTTTTAGTTTAAAGATATAAAATGATTTAGAATCCAATTTACTATTGTCCTGTTATACTTAGGACTAGGATTAGTAATTCAATCCAATCTTGTTTAGCGTTATCTTTAGGCTCAATTTTTAACCTATCCTCTAGAGAGACAATAATTAAATTACAATATTGCATTATCCTAAATATCAAATTAGAACTACTAAATACTCATAAGAATTTAGCTCTAATTACTTACAAGTTTCTTTATTGTCAATAATCACAAAAGCATCCATATTATACAAAGATAACTATGCCTCTTCGTTACATAAACCTAAGAAGTTCATCATTTCATAATAGAATACAACACATAAAGTATCAAACACTTATTTTCATTCCTTTCAAACTCGTGACAATTACATTTTATGCAACAAAGATACTGATATAATGCTAACGAAAAGAAACATCTTTTCTCATATAGTACATCTATAAAATCAAGTCAGTAATTTATATAAGTCAAATAAACTATCTGGATCAGATCGCCGATCGCGATCAGTATTTTACCTCTTTACGGCAACCATCTCGTAAAAGTAGTCAATATACGAGCCATACCAATGAACTGGAAAGCATGATAAGCACTAAGACGCTTAAAACAATTGCAATCCATCAATTGTTTTCATTAAATACACCCTGCTTAAAATGAAATCAGTATATTCACATAAGTAAACATAATTAGACTATGCCCTCAGAATACCGAAAATGATTACACCATGTAACTCTACTATTGTATACAATAGTCTTAATCATTTTCTAATATTTCATCAAATATTAAGAAACAAGGAACGAATGCACACAATAATCATTAAACCCAAAATCACAACATTGGTCGATTGTTTCATTCTCCAAAAGGAAATAAACATAACAATTCGATTCCACCAATATGTTACAAACAATTTCCTACCGATAGTTCATTATCAATAATATTAAATAAAGGAAGAGAAAGAATCAAACCATTCATACTTCCTTTTACATAAGTTCATCACCGACACGCCTTCACATATGAAAACAAATAACCAAGATATAAATGAACAAGTTAGACAAAGCCTAAATCAAGATCACCTGCTTCTAAATCACTTAAAATAGAAACTCAGCAAATCTCTTGTACAGCAACCAACACATCAACATTTCATGTAACAAATCCATAAGCCCACGTGCTAAGTTCCTTTTGCATACAAAGAAAGCCTTATCACCATAACTTGAGAACAAGAGCTACAAGCGATTTCGCTAAAACAACAACTATTGCATCAACAATCCGAGGTTTCCCAAAGTGGACTATGCCATGCTGCCCACACTCGTACTTCCAAATCATGCACAAATGATCTGGCACAGATCAAATGGAAGGAAACATAAAAGATACATATTCTCTCGTTTAGTCAAAAATCTGGATCTATAGTGAAGGAAGGAATTCAACCAACGATCCTTACCTTGCAGCATGCAAGTCTTGAGTGCTATTCGTGACTTACCCAACAAGGTCAAACACGAAATACCATCCAAACACAAGGACTCAAAAGTAACAAAGACAAAGGTCTCAAGGTCAAGCCTCAAAAGAGATAAGAGTATAAGTTACCTTCCTGGAATTTCCAATGATTCAAACGGAGGTATCAATTCATGCAAAAGCTTAAGAATCATACAGCACAATCCTCAACAAAAGCATATCAATAATCGTAGGCTAAAGAAAATACTCTCCGCCAATCATTTTACACTAATTTGCTCAAAGTCAAAGACATACATGTCCACCCAAGAATCAGACCCCAAATCCCAAAAACACGAAGGAATTCCAAATTGCAATAACAAAATCGAAATACATGTTATTCCATTAAGTCAGCCACGCACTTAAAATACTAACACTTAATCTTTATTCAAATTTCATGAATAAAATGAATCATTCATTCGACTCCTCGTAGTCAGTCCAAGTCGTAATAAAGCATAATCTATATATCACACAAAGGATCGATAAAGGTTCACACGCATAACCACTCGAACCCTACAAAGAACGTGACAATGACATAGATTGGATAAATCCATATATGCTATTCATGGATAACATTCTGTAATTTAGAACAAGCGAAGAAAATCGAATATCCATTTCTAGCAAGGAAAAGCAACTAAGCTGCCATTTTCCGAACTTTCTAACAAATTTTCACATAGAAAGGAAAATGCATATACAGAAGTCTTTATCGCTTAACTACTTCAAATAACAAGAGACAAAAGCCCTGTTTCTTCTTATCAGATTTTACAAGAATCCAATCACAAAACTTGCGGATAAATCTACATTAGCCAAAGAAAAGATAAGCAATATTTATCAGCTCATCGACTCCACCGAATGATACAACAAAGTAATGCTGTGTATTTATATTATACACAAGCACAAATAATCCCGCTTAACCTTATAACAAGGAAAACAACTTCCGCTAGGTCGAAAAGACTATGGTAACACTACAAAGCTAACTGCCTAAGCCAAAAATTGAAAACAAAATGAAAACCCGAAAGTATCACTAGGCCGTTGTCAAACAATCCCATGACCGAGCACCCAAAGAAGTTTATATCAATACCAATCATTCTGCATGTATTCCTTCAAATCATTAATACAAGGGCCATCTATATCAAGAAAGCAAATTCACTCACGAATCAAAGACATACAAAGGGTCCTATACTACTCATAGGTATATTCCAAGGGCTCACGCCAAATGTGCCGAACACTCGCATATTGTTAATACAATACTCTGCATACGCATAATCCAGTGAAGAATGCACAAACAAGTAGAGTCGAAGTTTGATTTCCACAACACCCAACAAACGGATTTGAAGAAAATCGAACCGTAAGAAACATAAAGCCAATAATCAAACTAGATCTCATAGAAACATTCATCCAATCTTCACAGTAACATCTTTGAACAAAAGAGTTGTTTTAATGAAAGCACTTGAAAAAACAAAGTAAGATATTTGTAAAGGTTAGTGCCTAAAGATGCCTCGCTTACGCTGATCAAATTTCCGGGTTATACTCACAAAGAAGAGCCCAAACTTCCTTTCTTTTTTCCCCAAATACAAATACCAACAAAATTTCAATATGTCCTATTTACAATATATCCTCCATGGCATTAAGAAAAGAGCCATGCAGAATTTCAGTCTCTACGCAACTCAAGAGAATCAAAAGTAATGTAAGAACTAACAGAGAAAGAGAGAGAGAAGAAGATCGAAAATCGCGATACACCAAACAAACTCCTTCAACTTTCCTCGCTTTTGCATGCCTGTTCCGCGAGCCCGCTCTGATTCCTTGGTAGACATTAAGTGCCATTAAACCAATTTTCCCGCTAATCTCAACTTCCCACCGACCGCTAAATTCGAAGTGATACCCATCCAAAAACTCAAGTTCATTTCAAACTTAGTAATTGCCAAGTCTGCCAAGGTTAGCCGCCGCCAAGCCTCCGCCTATATGCCTCGTCCCCAATCCTTATCCTTCCCGGTTTATCAAGTATGTAGAATAGCCACCATGGTTCGCCACTCTTCAGTCGGCCCCTTCCCCAAAAAACTCTTCCAGTTAGCTGGTAGGTTAGTATCTTAGGTTAGAGTTTTAGGGCACAGGACCATGCTAACCATTTCATACACTCTAGTTTATTTTAGATCATAACACATAGCCTCAGGTCTAGGTTAGACTAACAACAATCTAACCCCTAGGTTAGGTTATTGTTTTAGGTTACTAACCCTTAGTAATCTCAGCTTGGTCCTTCTCCCTAAAATCCTAGAGAGACCTCGTAACATGCCTTCTAGAACATGTAGCTACTTCCTCGCTCTTATTACAGTAATTGTATGTCAATGAATTATTACCTGGTCTTTAATCGAGACCTTCCTGGGAGCATATACTAAATATCGGAACTGTTTCATTTCTCGAGATCTAGCCGAGCCATACTCCCTGACTTCGCTTAAATGCTTCCATACCTTTGCAACCTGCTCAAGGTTCGTGATCTAATTTTATCACTTCGCAAAATTAAAGCATTACTTGGATCAATTCCTCCGGTCCAAGTCTAGATATTATTGATGAATACCTGTATAATTCATTCCGTGATCGATTAATATTCAAACTACAAATGAAATAAAATAAAAGAGTCTATTAATATTTTGACTCAACAAGATCTCGTGAATCAAGAAATTTAATATATATCAAGCATGATTTCCGAATCGAGGTACACAATCCATTTACTAGAAATCACATATCAACACTTCGAATGCTTAGAGAAAGTAAATAATACCAGGTGTTACATGCTTCCTCTTGCCGAAAGGATTCATCGGTCCCGATGAACATTACATATTAACTTAACCTTCCAGGGAGGGAATCAATTCAAACTATTAAGACACAAACAATGTGTTTACTCCATATTTAATAGTTTCCGTAAATCAATGTCACCACACTTTTATTCAACCCGAATAAAGTCTCCCATTTATCATTGCTTTCATAAATACTTAAAACAATCACCATAAAGTATTTCATCAACAGATTTCATTCTCGTTGCAAAAAGAGAAGGAAAAGCAGCTTTTCATCTCTTCCGTGTTTTCCCAAGTTGCACTTTCTTTTCGTTAAACCGGTCCCACTGGACTTAGCATTGCTGATATCATTGATTTCTTAAATGCAATCAAGTAGTTTCCAAAGACTCGTGGGTTTAACCACGATTATTCCCGGGTCTCTGACCCGCAAGGAATTCCAATTTAAAACATGTGACAGATTCAAACGTATTTCTTAAGCAAAGAAATATGGAAAACATCATGCATACGAGATAGAGCAGAGGCAATGCTAAACGATAAGCTACAGGTGTATTGATTATCTCGACAATTTCAAAGGTCCCACATATCGTATGACAACTCGCAGCCTTGCCAAAAGTTATAGAACTCTTTCTCGGGTTTAACACTTAAAAACCTTATCACCAAGCTCAAACTTTCTATCAACCCGCTTAAGGTCAAAGCATAGCTCTTCCGTCTATCCACCGTTTCCTTTAATCGCTCACTTAATCAGCTTAACTTGTCGCTCCATCTCTCGTGAGAATCTCTCGTCCAATTACCACTCTATCCTCTACACTCGGTCCCAACTTACAGGGGTTCTCGCACTTTCTTCCATAAAGTGCTTCAAAAGGTGCCATCTTAAGAGATGAGTGATAAGTGTTGTTGATGCGAACTCAACTAATGGGAGATACTCTTCCCACTTATACCGTTGATCCACGCAATACATTCGCAACATGTCCTCCAACACTTGATTTACCTCTCGCCTTGCCCCATCCGTTTCGGATGATATGCGTAATCAAGTTTAGTTTCGCTCCTAGGGCTGCGTTCCAGCGTTACAAAACCTTGACGCTATTCTAGGATCCCCGCTTAAATAATCAGCCTGTACACCATGTAATCTGAAAAATTTCGTGTACGAACCTTCTTGGCTAGCAAGGAGAATCATCCTTTAGATTTCCAAATGATGAAATGAGCTACCTTAGTTAGCTTATCTACAACTACCAGATAACATCATGTTTATTCCTGGACATGTAGTCCTCAGACAAAATCCATGGTTATTACTTGCCATTTGTATCATGCGGTATGCTATGAGGATACAACAATCCAAACAGATGCATATGCTCGCTTTCACCCGCCGATATTCCGCATAATGAGTCACAAAATTTATCACATCCTTTTTCATACCTTTCCAAAAGTATTGTCAAGCTTCAAATCAGCTAGCATTTTTGTGATACTTGGTGTCCAGAGAAAGGTGAATTATGAAATTCAACTAACAACTTCTTTCTCAAATCATCCAAAGACAAAACATATACCCTATTTTCATAACGCAAGATTCCTTCATTATCTAAATGAAAACCTTCATACCTTTATCTTTAGGTTCTGCAAAGCGCCCACCGCTTACTTGGCCGAAAATATGTATCTCGATTCTGAGGCACTTTTACCTCGCCTTTAAACCGAAGTTCTTAATGTTATAAGAGCAGTAAATGTGCCTCCTACGACTTAGAGCATCAGCCTACTTATTCTCCTTTCCTTTGATATAGCTGATATCAAAGTCATATTGTGATAGAAATTCTAACCACCTTCTTTGTTCTGGCATTCGATTGGGCGAGTAAAAATATATTTCAGTCCCAAGTGATCGGCCAACTCAAAAGGTTTCCTAGGTAAGTAGTGTCTCCAGACTTGAAGTGCGTGAACAATGGCAAAGAAGCTCCAAATCATGAGGGGCATAATTCAGCTCATGAATCTTAAGTTTTCTACTCTCATAAGCAATGACTTGATCATTTTGTAGCAAAACACCCCCAAGACCTTCCCCTGTAAGCATCGCTACCACCGTAAAATTTCCATTAGGGTCTGGGTATGCCCAATATAGGTGCAGTAAGTCACCGGTCTTTCGACTTTTGAAAGCCGCTCACACTTGTCATTCCACATGAATTTCTTATCCTTCTTCACAAGCAATGAAGTTATTGGCAAATGCTACCTTAGAAAATCCTTTACAAATTTTCTATAAGAACTTAAAGAAGACCTATGAAGCTTCTTACTTCATGCACATTCTTTGGTGTAGGCCACTCAGCTTATCGCCACTATTTTCGAAGGATCTACAAATGATTCCTTCCTTGCTTATGACATGACCCAAATAGTGAACTTCCGAGTCAAAGAAAGAACATTTGGATAACTTACCATACAAATTTTCTTTCTCAAAAATTCCCAAAACTATCTTCGATGCTCATTGTGCTCCTCAACGCTTCTTAGAATAAATGAGAATATCGCTCCAAGAATACAAGTACAAACTTGTCCGTATTCTTGAAAATATTGTTCATTAAATTCATAAAGGTCAGCAGTGCATTAGTTAACCCAAAGGCTAGAACCGTGAATTCATAATGTCCGCACTCTTGTTCTAAAGCCGCTTTATGAATATCTTCCTTTAATTCTTAGGAAGGTGATGATAACCGTGATCAAGATCTATCTTAGAATAAACCGCTGCTCCACGATCCGATCAAACAGATCATCGATCCTAGGAAGTGGGTATCGGTTCTTAATCGCCGCTTGCTCAACATCCGATAATCAATACACACGCCTCGCAGTTCCATCCTTCTTTTCACAAATATCACAGTGTGCTCCCAAGGTGAAACACTTGTCTAATCAATCCCTTTGACAAAAGCTTCTCAGAATCGAGCCTTTAGCTCGACTAACTCAATAGTAGTCATCCGATAAGGCGCCTGAAATAGGTTCAGCCTGTGCTTGATTTCAATAGTAAAATCAAATTCTCTCGGGTGGTAACCCCCGTAATTCCTCAGAAAACATCCTCAAACTTTGTAATAAAGGGGGATTTGCTTCATGAAATCACTATCTTCTTCAAGATTCAGATATCTTTACTGCATAAAGGGTACATCCTTTATTCTTAGCCTTTTTAAGCTGCATAGCTGACAGCTTTCTAACTGAAATTTCTCGTTTCACACCTTGAATCTCTACTGATTCCAGCTGATCATCTAAACATTCTATGTTCTTTTCATAGCAATCTACCTTTGCTTTATGATCAGCTAACCAATTAACACCGATGACAATGTCATACGATCCCAAAGGTGCAACATAGAGATCAACTTCCGTGGAAAAGTTAGGTAAGTCAAGGACTGCTCCAAAAAGACACATACTCACCGTATGAATGCATTATTACCATACTGCATACCCAAGATTTATCCATTTTTCCAGCTTTTCTTTTAAGTTTAGAAGCTAGCTTATTAGATATAAAACATTCAAGAGTTCCCGTATCAAAAAGAATAGTGATGTATGCCGAATAACTTACCCTAACTTCTATAGGTGTCACTTGCTTTTCAAATTGTTTGTCCGCTACCGCAAAGATGTATCTTATGTCACTGATTACGATCATCCTTCTTCAAAGGGCACCGATTTGGCGTAATGGTCTTTACCACAAGTGTAGCAGCCTCCTACAGTCCCTTCTAGGCTCAAAGTTGCTTCCAGCTTTATAATTGTCACGCCGTGTCCTCCATAGGACTTCTGACCATTATTATAATTTTTAGCAAAATTATCCTTCACATTCCCAGCAGGCTTATTTACTGCTGCTTTCTTATTGTTATCTCCTGGAAACTTACTCTTGTTTCCAAACTTTTTCCATGGTCCTTTTCTAGGTGCAAGAGAGGTCAAGAAGGGTTTGCAGCCTTCTTCCGCACTTCCTCCTTATGAGCAGAAATAGCCTTTAATTTCTCGCTTCGCCTTATGGCCTTTTCAACAACTCCTTCCATAGTGGTTGGACCGTGAACATCGACCTCTCCCCTATCACAGGATTCAATCCCATGATGAATTTCCGTATCCCGAACTTTTCGCTGGGCTTTGATATCAAGCGGTACATACTTGAGGAGTTTTGTAAACCGCCTCCTGCAATTCGCCATCGTTAACTTCCTTGAGTCAAGTTCTGAAATTCTGCCATTTTCTCGATCATAGAAAAGTTGTGGCAGCCAACGTTGCCTAAAATAGCCTTTAAATTGATCCCAAGTGATATTGGTCTCATCAATATTTAGCTCAATTTTTCTGGTTATCCCACCACGAAGATGCTTCAGTGAGAAAGCCGACAGTTCCCATATAGCTTGGTTTCTTCCCGAGAAGTTCCTTATAGCAAAGTACTTCTCCATTTCACGAGCGCTTCTCACCCCATCTCCTAATGTGGTGCCATCATACTTAGGTGGACTTATCCTTTTGATATCATTAGTGAGTTCCGCCGCTAATCTGCCTTTTTGTTTTCTCGTCGGCCGACAGTACATTTCCAAAGCATTAACATCAACACCCATTTCGGGTTGTCTCTCGAGGTTGCTGATTATTATTATCGCCTTCTTCTCCTCCTCATTCCCATCACCTCGCTTTGCTCAAGCACAGCCAAGCGATCTCTTGTGTCCAACAGGCAGCAAGGATCTCATCCAGCTTGGTTTGCCGCCCTCCTTCTGTGGAGCATTACTCGCAACGCTTCTTCGTTCTAACCATTTTCTCACTACAAGAAAATTCAGTGTTTTTATCGATTATGGACTCAATAGGTCCAAGAGCCGCAACCTTCACTTCGATACCAAGATGTAACATCCTCATTTTAGACAATAGAACAAGTCAAATTTTTTTTTTTTTTTATAATCATACCGGTTCTAAATACATAATTTAGAACTCACAATTCAAATAACCATTTATATAACAGCATAACCATATGCAAACAGTAATGACTCTAATACCTCCGATCTATTCATTCCATGACTCAAACTACCGATCTATTCATGAGTAAAAAGAGTTAGTGTTCTTAATTAACACAATACTCCGCGGTTCTCTTCCCTAACTGGGATTCGTAATGCTCTCGTCTAAGGAATCTAACTCGAATAATCAAGTACTACCATTATTCATCGGCATCTCATCCCTTAGACTAGGTGAATTAGACAACGCAATCAAGCAGCCATGATACTTTGGCCAAAGATTTGAAACATATCGTTTCATGTCTCGTATTCCTTAACGCATACTCGCCAACTGAATACGCCCTTCACCCCATTCATATGTTATATAGAATGTCTTATACCGACTATCGTCAAATTCTTTCTTTCACAAATTAATCACTTGAGGCGATTAACAAGGTGATAATGTTATATGGATGCCTACGAGGATTAGGGATATGAGGACATACTGGTTCAACCTTGCAATTCAACCAAAAGGTGTCATGATACCCCAAATCTCCGAGGCGCCTTTATAACATGGTCACGTTTTAATCGGTCCCAAGGTAACTCGCATGAAATCAAGTGTAAATCTTAGCGATCAATGCAAAGGGTGTCGCCATAAGTCACCCGCATTGTTGTAACTTCGAGAAGATCCTAATCTTCTCGAGGTACAGCCCTCAGCCACCTTATGTCGCCATCCTTTAAATCCGCCTCGAGAAGATCTACCTAAACAAGCGTTACGCACTAGAGATTAAATTACTTCATAAGACTTTTCCCTAAGGTTAGCCATTTCCAATCCCCTCGGATTCATTTTCTTAAGACGACCCTCCTCCATTAATCCCATTACTGGTAGAGGTATTAAGGTCTAGCTTCTATCAAGGAGTCATTAGAATACATCTCGATTCTAAGCAATGATCTCGCATAATATCTCATAACCTATGCTTGAGATCGCCACCGAACTCCATTGATTGCCTATCGCTTCTTCTTAACTGAATTTATATCATACTTTTTAGTTTAAAGATATAAATGATTTAGAATCCAATTTACTATTGTCCTGTTATACTTAGGACTAGGGATTAGTAATTCAATCCAACTTGTTTAGCGTTATCTTTTAGGCTCAATTTTAACCTATCCTCTAGAGAGACAATAATTAAATTACAATATTGCATTATCCAGATCAAATTAGAACTACTAAATACTCATAAGAATTTAGTCTAATTACTTACAAGCTTTCATTGTCAATCACAAAAGCATCCATATTATACAAAGATAACTATGCCTCTTCGTTACGTAAACCGAAGAAGTTCATCATTCATAATAGAATACAACACATAAGTATCAAACACTTATTTTCATTCCTTTCGAAACTCGTACAATTACATTTTATGCAACAGCATACTTGATATAATGCTAACGGAAAAGAAACATCTTTTCTCATATAGTACATCCATAAAATCAAGTCAGTAATTCATAATAAATCAAATAAACTATCCGATCGGATCGCGATCTCGCATCAGATTTACCTCTTACGGCAACCATCTCGCAAAAATAGTCAACATGAGTCAGCTTCAATGAACTCGAGCATGATAAGCACTAACTTTTAAAACAATTGCAATCCATCAATTGTTTTCATTAAACACCCCGCTTAAAATGAAATCGATATTCACATAAGTAAACATGATTAGACTATGCCCTTGTAATACTGAATGATTACAATTATGTAACTCTATCATTGTTACAATTAGTCTTAATCATTTTCTAATATTTCATCAAATATTAAGAAACAAGGAACGAATGCACACAACAATCATTAAACCCAAAATCACAACATCGTCGATTGTTTCATTCTCCAAAAAGGAAATAACATAACAATTCGGGATTCCACCAATATGTTACAAACAATTTCCTACTGATAGTTCATTATCAATAATATTAAATAAAGGAAGAGAAAGAATCAAACCATTCATACTTCCTTTTACATAAGTTCATCACCTGCATCGCTTTCACATATGAAAACAAATAACCAAGATATAAATGAACAAGTTAGACAAAGCCAAATCAAGATCACTGCTTTCTAAATCACGAAAATAGAAACTCAAAGCAAATCTCTTGTACAAAGAATTCAACACATCAACATTTCATGTAACAACCATAAGCCCAATGCAAGTTCCTTTTGCACAAAGAAAGCCTTATCACCAAATGAAAACAAGAGCTACAAGCGATCGCTGAAAACAACAACTATCGTGATCAACAATCTGAGGTTTCCCAAAGGACTATGCTATGTTGCCCACACGGTACTTCCAAATCATGCACAACGAATCGGATGTGATCAAAATGGAAGGAAACATAGCATACATATTCTGCTCACCAAAATCGGATCAAGTGAAGGAAAGGAATTCAACCAAACGATCCTTACCTTGCAAAGATGCAAGTCTTGGTGCGTGCTATTCGCGACTTACCCTAACAAGGTCAAACACGAAATACTATCCAAACACAAGGACCTCAAAAGTAACAAAGATACCCAAGGTCAAGCTCAAAAGAGACAGAGGCAAGTTACCTTCCCGAATTTCCAATGATTCAAACGGAGGTATCAATTCATGCAAAAGCTTAAGAATTCATACATGATAATCCTCAACAAAGCATATCAATAGTCGATGAAAAGAAATACTCTCTCGCCAATCATTTTACACTAATTTGCTCAGTCAAAGACATACATGTCCACCTAAGAATCTGTAGACTTCAAATCCCAAAAACACGAAGGAATTCCAAATTGCAATAACAAAATCGAAATACATGTTATTCCATTAAGTCACGCACTTAAAATACCAACACTTAACTTTATTCAGCTCATGAATAAAATGAATCATTCATTCGACTCGTAGTCGCCCAAGTCGTAATAGCATAATCTATATATTCACACAAAGGATCGATAAAGGTTTGCACGCATAACCACCGAACCCTACAAAGAACGCATAATGACATAGATTGATAAATCCATATATGCTATTCATGGATAACATTCTTAAAGAACAAGCTGAAGCAAATCGAATATCCATTTCTAGCAAGGAAAAGCAACTGCCGCTTAACTTTCTAACAAAATTTTCACATAGAAAGGAAAATGCATATACAGAAGTCTTTATCGTTTAACTACTTCAAATAACAAGAGACAAAAGCCCGCTTTTCTTATCAAAGCTTTTACAAGAATCCAATCACAAAACTTGCATGATAAATCTACATTCCAGCAAAAGAAAGCAATACGATTTCACCATCGACTCCACCGAGTCGATATAACAAAGTACAGTGTATTTATATTATACACAAAGGCACAAATAATCCCGCTAACCTAATAACAGGAAAAACAACTTCCGCTAGGTCGAAAGACTATGGTAACACTACAGCTAAAGCCTGCTCCAAGCCAAAATTGAAAACAAAATGAAACCCGAAAGTATCACTAGTCGTTGTCAACAATCCCATGACCGAGCACCCAAAGAAGCGATAATACCAATCATTCTTACAAGATTCCTTCAAATCATTAATACAGCTTTCTATATCAAGAAACAAATACCACGAATCAAAACATACAAAGGGTCCTATACTACTCATAGGTATATTCCAAGGGCTCACGCCAAACAGGCCGAACACTCGCATATTGTTAATAAATACCTCTCATGCATAATCCAGAAGAATGTACAAACAAGTAGAGTTAAAATTGATTTCACAAACACCCAACAAACGGATTTGAAGAAAAATCGAACTTAAGAAATACAAACACAAATAATCAAACTAGATCTCATAGAATTCATCCAATCTTCACATAACATTTGAACAGAGTTGTTTTAATGAAAGCACTTGAAAACAAAGCAAGATATTTAAAGGTTAGGGCCTAAAGATGCCCGTTGTTGATCAAATTTCCGGAAGGCACTCACAGAAGAGCTCAAACTTTCTTTTCTTTTTCCCAAATACAATACCAACAAAATTTCGCTGTCCTATTTACAATATATCCTCCATGGCAGAGAAAAGAGCCGAGAATTTCATTCTCGCACATGCAACTCAAGAGAATCGGTGCTACAATAAAGAAACTAGCAGAGAAAGAGAGAGAAGAAGACCGAAAATCGCGATACACCAAACAAACTTTCCAACTTCTCAAGCTTGATGTCGTTCCGCGAGCTCCGGCTCGACTCCCTGACATTAAGTGCCATTAAACCAATTTTCCCGCTTAATCTCAACTCCCACCGACCGCTTGAAATTAATTGGCATTGCATACCATCCAAAACTCAAGTTCATTTCCAAACTTAGTAATTGCCAAGTCTCTGCCAAGGTTAGCCCGCCAAGCCTCCGCCATATGCCCGTCCCTCATCCTTATCCTTCCCATTTATTGCCATAGAGAATAGCGCCCATGGTTCGCACCCTTCAAAGGCCCCTTCCCAAAACTTTAGTTAGCTAGGTTAGTATCTTAGGTTAGAGTTTTAGGTAATGACCATGCTAACCATTTTACACTTAGTTTTTATTTTAGGATCATAACACATAGCCTAGGTCTAGGTTAGACTAACAATAATCTAACCCTAGGTTAGGTTATTGTTTTAGGTTACTAACCCATAGTAATTCAATTTGGTCCTTCTCCCGAAAACCCTGGGAGAGACCAGATCATACTTTCTAATGCAGCCACCCTGCTCTTATTACGTAATCAGTATGTCAATGAATTATTACCTGGTCTTTAATCGAGACCTTCCGTATATACTAAATATCGGGAACCGCTTTCATTTCTGAGATCAGCCTCGAGTCATACTCCCGACCGCTTAAATGCTTCCATACTCTCGCAACCTGCTCAAGGTTCGTGATCTAATTTTATCACTTCGCAAAATTAAAGCATTACTTGGATCAATTCCTCCGGTCCAAGTCTAGATATTATCGATGAATACTGTATAATTCATTCCGTGATCGATTAATATTCACCACAAAATGAAATAAATAAAAGAGTCTATTAATATTTTGACTTACCAAGATCTGCAACTGCAAGAAATTTAATACATATCAAGCATGATTTCCGAATCGAGGTACACAATCCATTTACTAGAAATCAATTTACATGATCTTCCTAAGAAAGTAACAAGTTCTTATTATCTATATGGCTATGTAACACAACAATCTTCCCAAGAAGAATTTCACAACAATATACCCCCTCGTTATGTGAAATAAAACTATAATTTATCCCATTGTAATTATAATGGCATATCAGTAGGTGTGTTGAGCCCAAAATGTAATTATGAAGAGGAAGGTATGAGGGTTAATCATTAAGACTTGGAAAATAAGTTTGACATGTTTCAAATTCTATGTAGGTGGGTACACTTCTTAACTAGTTCAATTATTTAAAAATAATGGAACATAAGATGTTGATGACCTATTTCAAATAACAGTGTCATAGGTTAAAACTAACAAATTTGGAAGTAATCATAAGTTAATTAAAGTTCTTAGGATCAATTTATTTCATACATAAAAATAACTTAAGAGTATTGAACTCGGGGTTGTAGGCTACCAAATTCTATCATCTTTTAACTCAAATTTAACTTAACATATGTGAACTTTTGGACTTATGTACATCTTTACGAGGTTTTTTGGTCAGTAGATGTCGACACACGCCAACTGCGTAAGGTCAGAACTTCAAGAAGATTAGGATCTTCTCGAGGATACAACAATACGCTATAACATGTGGCAAGACCCTTCTCCATTTGATCGTCAAGACCGTACACACCTTGAACTTGATCAAGATTTTCCTCCAGTGATACGAGGTAGCCCTTTTTCTGGAATCAAAGGTACCTTAGAACATGAGGTTAACCTAGGCTGACCTAGTATGCCAATTTACTCCTAAGTCTTTACTATCCTCTTGACATGTTGCTAACATGACCTATGTCTAAAGAAGTCGCCTATTGTAGTTAAAATGATTTAGGTATCTCATTCATCTACAATAAGCAAATTCACTCACAACAGGCTAAGCTATGACTGAATCTGAGGTCAAGGTCTTGGTTAGGGTACTAGTACTAGTTAGGGTGAGGTTCTGGGTAGTTTTGGGTATTTGGTGGAGGTTTTAAGCTCTGTTCTTGGTTTTAGGTCAAAACACAGAGACCGACGTCAGTCCGGTATGACCGATGTTAGTTTAGGTTAACCGGTGGTGGTTGTGGGTAACCGCGTTAGTATGGTTGGGGTACAGAAACTCAATAAAAACTTGGTGGGGTGATAGATCTGAGGCTAGATGGAAATGGAAGGGTAATGGCAAGTTCGTATGGGTCTCAGGTATGCACAAGAATGATTAAAATCTGGGTATGGGTAGTTCAAGGGTGTGGGTAAAAGGATGGTCAAGTTTACATGGAGGTAAATGGTGGGGGAATGGAAATGGGAGAAAACTAATAACAAAAGTAAAAGAATCTACTCAAATGATAATGAACCAGTGTTGGTTAACAAAACTTACTATTTACGAGAGCTTGATGTCCAGGTTAGAAATGGTGGGTGATCAAATGGAAGGAACTTGGTGTGATGAAGCACTTCCCTGATGTTCCCGTGAAGGCAAGTGGCTATGTGGTTACTTTAGGTGCTGGCTATGGGTGCTCGATGCGGTAATGAATGCTGTTCTTCTGCATTGTACATGCAGCTCTCGGGTTTCTCCTCCTTGTTCTCAAAAGATGTGTTAATCTCTTAGAAATGTGCCAACCTTTAAATAAGGTTGTTCTGGGGGTTAAATGGTAACCGACGGTGGTTTCGGGTTGATCGGCGGTGGTTTAGGTAACCGACATCGGTTAGGGTGGGATTTCCTAGGTTTTCTAAAATGGGTAGATCCCTTTGATTTTCTTGATCTCGCTCACTTTTCTCCATGGATTAGAATGGAAGCTTCCTTTCTAACAGACGGAATGTGGTTAGAGGGAATATAGGCTTTGATTTTTAGGGTTTGGGTAGGTCTTAGTTAGTTATGGCAACATACTAAGAATAGGTCTTAGGGTGAAGTGGCTAGATGAGGTGTCTAGGTGAGGTGGATATGTAGGCATTATCTCAATTAGGATATTAAAATAATAAATATTGTGAGATAATGAATTAATTTAATTAAATTAATATTAGAGTGGGATGAAAGGGCCATGGTTAGGTAAATGTGTTCAAGGTGTTTGTTTGATGAGGGACCAAGGGGAGTGTGACCTAATTTTGGTGTCTACATTTTGCCCCTTTTTATCATGTAGCTTGTATTGGTAAGCGATGCTGAAAAAAATAAGATGTGGTTACCCCATGTGTGGGTGAAGGTGATCCCCCTCAAACCAAGAACCGAAAAGAGGTAAGAAGGCAGAATTGGTGAGTGGTTTGATAAAAGGTGAATGTGATGAAGAGGAAGGTGGGAAATGCAGGAAAAAAGGGAAAAAGGTCCACTCAGGTAATCCAGGTAATGGGTCAGGGTCAAAGGTAGTAACATTCAAATACACACACACGTATAAACTGCAACACATTACCAATTTGAAGAGCATAAAATCTACTTTGTCTAAGGTCGATAGGTTTATCCAAACAAGGTTGAAGTGAGTCCACTATCCAAGGTATAGGATATGGTCAGGAAACATGACACAGGTCAGGTGCAGGAACGTTTAGGTATGTTCCAGTACACCAAGGGTTGGGTCAGGATAAATAGGCATGGCAAGAGGTAAGGTAAGGTCAGTATGTCCATCAACACAGGTAACAGTGCTGCAAGGTATAGTGAACACATGAGGTCAAAGGTCACTAGTGATGTTCTAGGTCCAAGTATCTAGGTCACGACATGGGTAGGGCTAAGGTATGGGTAAAATAACAAGTCCCCAAATGAGGATGAGGTGAGGGGGTAAAGGATAAGGTCAAGAAGGTCAAGTGGTGTGGCCAAGTGAGGTGAGTGTAAGATAAAAAAGGATTCAGGTCAAAAATTGGGGGTAGGAGGTAGTAGAAAGACTAAGCAGGTAAACCGATGATGGTTAAAGGAACCGATGCCGGTCAAGATGGACCAACCATGGTAAGCTAGGGCACAAGACCGATGTCGGTTAAGGTAAAACCATCACCGGTCAAGTCGGGTAGGTTATAAAAAGAAAAAGTGTCATATTTTTCAAATCATTTGTCTTTTATCAAATTGGGAAAAATGACAAGAGAGAGAGGAAAAGGTGGAAAGTGACAGAGTGAGATGAGGATTGAGTTGGTGAGCCACGTGGCTAGTGAGAGTTGGTCGATAGGTGGATCCACAAGCTAGGTTGGATTGGTTTGAGTGGATTGATTAGGTTGGAGAGTGAGAGGTCATTTGGTGATGGCAGAGGTAGGAGAGGGATCGGGGGGACCACCAGTGCAGTGGCGAGGTGCCACCACGCAGATGGTAAACGATGAGGTAGGATTCAATCCGACTCGTTGTTTTGTTTATTAAATTGAATTAGTGGGGAAAATAGGTTTTTTTTTTTTGGGGGAAAAGGAATTTGGAATTGTGGGAGGGAAAATTAATTAAATTAGGAATGGGAAGGGAGGTGATTTGGTGAAGGAGTGGGGAAGGGTTTAGGGGGATTTGAGTAAGATTAGGTGGGTAGAAGGGAGTAAAAGGGGAGTTTGAATGAAAAATGGGGGTTTGGGCATCGTGGTTTTTGATGCGACAAAGTGACCAATGTCGGTTGAAGGTTAGCCATCGCTGTGTTAGGGCACCAAAGATTGGTCATGAAGCAGGTGACCGATGTCGGTTGAAGGGGACTAGGTCGGTTAGGGGTAACTGGTAGTACTGGCCATGTAATTGGGGAAAAAGGGGCCAAAAGGTGTCCGAGGTTGGGTGGGTGAGGTAGATAGGGGTGAGAAAAGTGGTTTTGGTGAAAATCATAACATAGGTAAGGGGTAAAAATAGGTAAGGGTGGAGTTGTTAGGGAAAATGTATAGATGTGTAGGAAAAAGGTAAGGTCGGGAGTGGGTCAAAATGGAAGTAGGTGAGGGGTCAGGTGTGGTTGAATAAGTGAGGTAATATTAGGTTACGTAGGGTTAGGGTAGGTAGGTCAGTAGGTTAGGGTTGGATGGGTGGGTAAGTAGGAGGTGTGGGTTGGTTTGGGGGGAGGGTAGGCCATGGGATAAATGGGTAAGTAGCAAGTAAAAGAGGTAGGGTAATGGGAATGGGTATGGGTGAATGTAGATATGGTCATGTTTAAATAATGTGATTATTTTTTAGATGCAGTGAGAGAGATCAACTGAGGATGCGAGACAGGTGCCACCCCTTGCTCATGATAGTTTGAGGCACAAGGATGCCGAGGAGTTATGACATGTTGAGGAGGTGGGCCTGATTGGGGTCCGACGCTACCAAAGATGTAGTCCGGAAACCGAGTCCGATGGTCACCCTCATCGATAGATGGGATTCAAAGGACCAACACATTCCACCTACCGAATGGGTGAGATGACAATCACCCTGGAGGATGTGTACAAGATCCTGTGGTTACCTATATTGGGTACACAGTATATTCGATCTCCTCAGAGGCATCGAGGAGTTGATGTTGATGGTGTTTGGTGAGGGGATGGCAGAGCTGACATTCCATAAACCAACTCCTGAGCTATGGAGAGATGTACCTAGCCCATCCAGAGGAGACAAGGCTAGTAGTATTACTGATGGAGGTAGTCTATTGTTTTGCACTACCGGATGCAGAGGGTGGGAGATTCCCATGATCATTAATGGGAGTGTTACATGACATGATGATGGAGAGGACCCGATTTTCCTAGGCGCCAACATTCCTGGTGCAATTATATAGAGATTTGGGCATATAGGTGGCTCTACAGTTCAGCCTATGTTTTACATTTTATTCTTCACTACTAGGCCTATGAGCACATTATCTGTGTGCATCCAAGTGGGTATGCCCTGAGTAGATGCATTTGAGCCAGTTTTTGTGGGTGGGGTATAGGTGATGGGTGCCTATTATTGGAGAGCGGATGATCAAATAGGGCTACACATGATGTAGCATACTACCGTGGCTATTAGAGGGATTTTCCGAGGTAGACATTATATGGAGACCATATGTGGGTTATCCCTCATACACATGATGGCTGAGGAGTTAGCTGGCCTTCAACTACTCAGATGGATAGAGGGGCATCATGCAGGAGAGCATGAGATGATCCCCATAGATAGGGTCGATGATAGTTTGGATTACTATAGGATATACCACCACCCTTCCCACAATATGAGGGATGATGTGGAGAGACCACTGCCACTTCCACAACCGACAATACCTATTGGGCAAGGAGGAGCAGGTTATAGACCGGTGGATTGATGATGCCAGAGTGATGGATAGGTATAGATAGTGGTGGGCAGGCCCAACTACGAGTAGTACTCTCCAGTTCAGGGCAGCCAGATTTAGCCACCATCACTGTGTAGAGAGATGCCCTACAAGGGCAGTGGTGACCCTGATTACATAGTTGGGGATGGTATAGGGGCAGCTAACAGCATCAGAGGCAGAGGTGGCCACATTGCATGTGCAGTGGCTAGTCTACAGCCCAGATGGCCCAAGGTGGAGATGGAGAGGGTGATGAGGAGTAGGTAGCCACCCTATGTGCACATAAGGTTACAAGTTTGTAAGGTTAGCTTGGCCACTACACAAGCACAAATTCAAGAATTATAGGAACATGTACAGCACAAGATGTGGAGGCCGATGACACCTCCATAGGCACCGGGACAAGGTCCTAGTTCATAGGTAAGGACAAGACAAGGTCCCATAGGATAGGTATAGGGGCCAAGGCCTATGGGGCCACCACAGACCATACCCATATCTAGGTTATGGGATGCCTTAGGGGAGGCCAAATATTACCAGGATCAGCTGATAGTGCCGAGATAGATTTTCTATCCTATGGAG
The DNA here is from genome assembly GCA_018340775.1 of Taxus wallichiana var. yunnanensis. Lineage (NCBI taxonomy): Eukaryota > Viridiplantae > Streptophyta > Pinopsida > Cupressales > Taxaceae > Taxus > Taxus wallichiana. Next base: position 853,353,505 of record CM031234.1, read on the forward strand.
AGTACAAGGCACAACAGGCCTCGAGTGAGAGGACTAGATCCCGGACTCACAAAGATGGAGAGCATAGGGGGCCATCGAGCCCCGAGACAGATCAGGGTGAGGCCACCAGCTCATGGAGGCCAGCTCCAGGTGATGTACTAGTAGGGGCCCGACCACGTGACCTATGGTGGGTGGTGAGAGGTTATCAGGATATCGACCAGAGCCGAGGAGGAGACAGTGAGACTGAGATGGAGGATGTCCGACAGATGATGCCTGATGCACATCCCTTTATTTTGATGTATTTTGATTCATTTTTTATATATACCAGCCTACGTGCCAAAGAGAGTGAGGATGTATGAGAGTTTTGTATATTTTTGATCATATACCAGCCTACGTGCCAAAGATGGTGAGGCTATATATGAGAGTTTTGAGAGATTTTGTTTATATACACCGGCCTGCATGCCAAAGATATTTGATAGTTATGTATATGGATACACATGATTGGATATTTTTATTTATAGAGATGATGATGATTATGGTCATTATGTGTTTACATGTTGATAATCTTGTTATTTTATTATTATGCATGGAATGGATTTAGGATAGGTGTGTTAGGCATGGATTGAGTCAGGTTATAGGCATGGATTGAGTTAGGTTGTAGGCATGGATTGAGTTAGGTGGTAGGCATGGATAGAGTTAGGTCATAGGCATGGTTGAGTTTGTAATTCATTAATGTGTACAATTAATGATGATATGGACCATGTTTAAGATGTTTTATAATACATGCATGATAATGGGAAAGAAATGGTAGACATAATGAATGGATGTTGGATGATGATAAAGGTGGAAAACAATTTGTTGTTTGTTGGTTTTTAATTTCTAATTATTGATATAAAAATAAATTTAACAAGGGTAGATCATGATTTAGGAAAATGAAAGGTGAATTGGTTAGGGTTAGAGAGTGGCTGAGCTAACCTCTAAGGGCCCCATGCCCTCGAGTGTTGCCTACATAGTCCCAGTGAAAAGGGACCTCAGCCAATGTAGTTCTCCCATAAGCTAGGGAAGAATGTGAGGAGGTATGAGTATGGGTGGGTATGTTATAGGCATGATTGAGTCTAGGTCTGTTAGGTATGGGTGAATTGTGGGCACATTGGTAGAGGTGATTTTGAGGTGATTATGGTGAAGGAGGAGAAAAAATTACCCAAAAAGAAGCGTCGAGGGTCAATTCCTGTATAAGGTAATCAATACGTAATGAAGAAGGTTTAAAATATAAGAGGAGGTAAGAAAGCAACCTGATTGGTAAGGATCATAATGGGTGGATCATACTTTAGATGGGCTGATGAACGTAAGACCCTAAAAGCATTACATGATTGATTATTCTAAAGGTGAAAAAGTAGTCACATGATCACCAAATGTCATAGTCCAATAGCTCCCTTGAGGTAGTAGGAAATGAAAGTGTGAATGGTGAGAGGGTGAAAAGTGGTTAGTTTTTATATGGTACTAGGTAGCATGCCATTTTGGCAAGAGATCCAAGGTCACAATGGGAAAGTCCATGACTAAAAGACTTTTTGTTTTTTTTCGACTGATATTTGAGATAGACTGATTGATGTGGAAGTCTATATGGGATGAGGAAATTAACTCCTTGAGGTATTTGTGAAGCTGATCAATGTGGGAAGCTTTAGATTTTTTTTATTTTTTTTTTGAAAGAGCTTTACATATCTTCCTTCGAGGGAGAAATCTATTTATAATAGTGATTGTAGAGAGAAATATGTCCTTTTGAGGGAGTCATCTTTTTATTGGAAGTTTGACTCAAGGAGTTGGATCCCATGTGAGGGATTTTAAGTCATGGAAAAGAATAAGGTGAAGAATAGGATTCTTGTTCAGAAAGTAGGGTGAAATGACCATGGGATCTCATCTAAAGGTAGATGAAAAGTATCCATGAGAATCATGCTAGTTCAGCGCCGTGGTACACATATTTAAGAGAAGATAAAAAGTGACGGGTATGCACATGATTCTTATTTATCACCGGTGAGGTGTAGAAGAAGTGGATAGTGCTCAAGGGACAAACATGGAAAGAGGTAGAAGATGAGGTAGGACTAAAAGTCAATAGTAGAATGGTCAAAGATGTAAGGCATTATTAAGGGGCTTTAGGTTTGGGTTTAACGTCAGTGAAGATAAATGATAAGCACCTGATCCGTAAGTATGATTCATAATGTATGGTCCAAGCCAATTAGGAGAAAATTTTCCCCATTTACTTTTTTCTACTTTGGTTACATGTTGATTTTCTTTCAGAACAAGGTCACCGACTTGGAAGGTTTGTTCATGGACATGTTTGTCATAGGCATGTTTGATACATTTTTGGTAAACTATAAGGTGGTCAAGAGCATTAAGATGACGTTTGTCTAATAACTCAAGTTGTGCTAAATAGTCTAGACAAAAGTCATCATCATTGAGCATGTCATGGAGAGAAATGCAGAGTGAGGGAATTTGGACTTCAAAGGGTAGAACAACATTTATACCATAGACCAAAGAAAAATGTGTGGCAGCAGTGGAAGTGCAAATACTAGTGCGGTATGCCCACAAAGGTGAAAGGAATGTGTGTATTCCAATCCTTCCCAAAGATCGTTAACTACCTTCATGAGAATTTTGTTCAGGGTTTTGTTGGTGGATTCAGCTTGGCCGTTGGTCTATGGGTAATAAGGTGATGAGAAACTTAGCTAAATGCCAAAGGCATCGCAAAGTTTTTGCAAGGTTTTATTTTTGAATTGTTTTCCGTTATCAGTGATGAGGCAATGTGGGACACCAAAGAGATAGATGATGTGATGATGAATGAACTCACATATTTTCTCAACTTTTGTGGAAATGAGAGGTATGGCTTCAACCCATTTTTGTAGTATTCGGTAGCAGTGATGATCCATTGATGTTGTTGGGAAGAATGGGGATTGATCTCTTTGACAAGATCCAAACCCCATTGAGAGAAGGGCCAAAGGTCACATGTGACCTGTAAGGCATGACTGGGTGTATGATGAAGGTTGGCATGTTGTTGTCATTTTACACAATGCTTGACGTAGTCACAACAATCATAGTTGAGGTTCAGCCAGTAATAGCCTAGGTTAAGAATAGACTTAAGAACAACGCAGGTCACTAAAGTGACCTCCACAAATTCCATCATGAACTTCCTTAATGGTATAAGGAATTTCAGAACTCATAAGGCATCGTAAGAGAATGCCATTAAAGCCACATTTATAGAGGAGGCCACCCATGATGACATAATGAGAGACCTTTTTAAGAAAGGCTCGTTGTCCATTATGAGTGAGGTTGGGAGGCAAGATGGAATGGGAAAGGTAGTCCGAGTATTGTTTATACAAAAGGTCACTCGGGTCTCTGGTAGTAGTTCTAATGGATTAAAACTTTCGAGGTAAATATGATGGTGATTGGAGTCTTTGTACAGTGAAAAATATTTTAGAATTGGCAGGTGAAGCAGGGATTTGAGAAGCCAAGCAAGCCATGATATCTCAAAAAATTTTGTTGAACTTAGGACAGCTTGAAGGGTGTAGTGGTCGAAGGTGGTCAAAAGTATATCTACATGATGTTTATACTTTTAAAGTGTCACATTATAACATTGGTATATACCATTGACTTGGTTTACGACCAATTGGGAATCACCAAAGATGTTGATGGATTTGAAATCCAAGGCATAGGTAGCTTGGAGACATAATATGAGTGCTTTGTATTTGGCAATATTATTTGTACAATCAAAATCAAGTTTGAAAGACAAAGGCATGGGTTCACCATCAAGCGTGAATGAGGATAATGCCTGTGCCACCCCCACACTAACACTTAGAACTATCAAGAAGGTTTCATTTGGTATGTGTGCTTGTCAAGGAAAGGGAAGCAATTGACTCATCCGGAAAGTCAAAATTAGAAGGTTGATCCTAGAAATAGGTGCGTTGGCCAATTGGTTTGCGATTGCTTGGCTTTTGATGGAATTTTGGTGGATAAATTTGAATTCAAGGATGGCTAAAAGCATAAGCTAGCATGCGGCACATTGATTTTGGTAAGGTTTGGCATACATGAAATGCAAGGGGTTGATGTTGGTCATAACATAAGTCTTGTGATTAAGTAAGTAATGGCAGAGTTTCATGGCAATGAAAACTAAGGCTAAGAATATTTTTTTAGCATGGGTGTATCAAGTTTCCTAGTCTAAAAGAGTACAGATTATGTAATAAACCACCTTCTCCCTATGTTGTTCATTTCCCCCAAGGAGTGATCGGTAGCTGAGATGTATAGGTAGAAGGGTTGATCTTCTTTAGGTGGAATGCAGATGGGTGGCTGGAGAAGGTACTATTTTAAGGCCTCAGAAGCTTTTTGGAAATCATTATCCCATTTAAAAGAGACATCCTTCTTGAGAATATGATGAAATGGTTGACACCGATCGACAATTATGAAATGAAGTGGTGAATAGACTACAACTTTCCTTGTAGGATACGGAGTTGCCTAAGATTAGTGGGCGAGGCATTTCAATAATTTCCTTGACTTTAGTAGGGTCAACCTCTATACCATGTAAGGAAATGATAAATCCTAGGATTTTCCCAAGCAAACTGTGAAGACACACTTTTTAGGTCAAGGCAAACATAATATTTAATGAGGCAATTGAAGATGGTTTTTAGGATGGCGAGGTGCTCGGAGTGGCATTTGGATTTAGCAAGGAGGTCGTCCACATAATCTTCCAATATACAATGCATGATGTCATGGAAGATATAAGTCATAGCCCACTGATATGTGGCACTAACATTTTTAAGGCCAAAAGGCATGACTTGGTAGTAGAAGGTCCCCCAAGGGGTGATGAATACGATTTTATATTGATCCTCTAGGGAAAGAAATATTTGGTTATAACCCAAGACACCATCCATGCGTGATAGCATCTTGTGACCAATGGTAAGGTCAACTAGTTGGTCAATACTAGGTAGAGGGAAGTCATGTTTTTGGCAGGATAGGTTGAGGTCATGGAATTTTGTGTAAATATGAAGTCCCCCTGTCACCTTAGTGAAAAGGACAATTTTGTAAATCCACTGGGGATAATCAATAGGTAAGATGAAGGAAACAAAAAGGAGGCATTGAAGTTCTTCGACTAGAAGAGTAATGCGAGGGTGCATTTTCCTCAACTTTTGTTTGACGGGTTTGGCATTGGGAATTTTTACGATATTGTGTACCACTATAGTGGAATCAATACTGAGAATATCTACGTAAGACCAAGTGAAAACATGGTTATGGTTTTTGAGAAAAGAAGTGATGGCTTCCTATTCAAAGAACATCCGAAGATTGTCCGATTTTTAGAATGTGCGGGTTGTCCTGAGTATGAATGTTCATTTCAACAGTCGATTCATTCAACATGGTTTACATCTCAGATGATAATGACCAATGAATATATGATTCTTCACCACCAAGGTAAGTGAGTATATATTCATCATCTTGACATCAATGACACTAATCGAAGGTGTATCATCATCGATCATTTCAGGATACATGAAGGGAAGAGAGGAAGGAGCCTTACTATCACATTGATAAGTCAAAGGCCCCAAGGAGATGGTGTTTATGAAAAATAGTTAGGAGGAATCAATTTTGGATCCATTGACTCCGTCGGTGAAGGTGGTGATGGTGGTGAAGAATGTGGAGAAGGGTTAATGTCCTCAATGAATTCAATGAGTGCCTTCTTGGTAGGTGGTTCCATAAAGCTGATACCACTACAGTCATTATGTTTGTGGGTAGTACATGGAATAATAGTATGGTGTATTTTCTCATAAAATCCAAAACCAAAACCCTTCCATGCACATTGGTGCTGAAAGGTGTGGGAAAAATGGTGATTGGTGAGTGATTGGAGGTCAACAAAAAATGGGTGGGTTTGTGATGTTTGTTTAGGTGTGGAAGTGGTAGTATCAAGTACCTCATAGGTGAGATTAGTACAAAGGTGATCATAATGAGGATGTTGGTGAAGAATTTTTACTCTTATGGAGTAAGGAAAGTGTTGACACTATATAGGTGATACTCCCTAAGAGTGATACCTTGAAAAATTCTTTCCAAGGGATTAGTGGTTGGTATGTGGTAGTTGGAATAGAGGATGTGTCGAGAGGTCAAGTTAGAGGTAGAGCTAACATATTGGGAGGCCAATGGTTCAGCTGTGGAGGTTGTGGTAGTTGTAGGAATGGAGGAGGTATGTGCAATTGAGGTAATGGTGACACTTTGGTGACTAGAGGTGTAGTGTAACACACTTGATAGTTGTTATTTTTCCTCCTTTGCATTCAAGTGTTGACATGTGATTTTCCTTATAAGGATATGTTCTTTTGATTATTGGAAATCATGCTTGATATGGATAAGTCTTTTCTTCTCTTAAGATCCTTTGACTGAATTGGAATGGCTTCCTTGAATCCATTTTTCACTTTTGTAGGTGATTTGCAATCTGGTTTAAGAGTTGTAAACTTATCTATTTATTTGACTCATCCTTGATCAATTTCAGTGATCCAAGGAATGTTTTAAATATGATCTATTGAATGAATGAGAAAATTCACATTCCATGAGTTAAGATACATGTTGGAATGAACTTTTTTTGTTGCAAGTTCTTTGATTTCTGTGTGAACATACTTCCATTCAGTGGATTGTTTTGCTTGGGTCATTGGTGATCAACCATGACAGGTCATTACTAACGAAAATGGGAATGTAGCCTATTCATAGCATAAGAGGAATCTAGGATCCTATATAGGACTAACCTATGGGATCCTAAGCTAGGTAAGAAAATATATATTTCTACCTAAGCTTTGTCACTTGATAGAATTCTGATTCTAACCTAGGCTTGGTGCTAACGGAATTAGAAAGGTTACTAGGTATTAAATTAACCTAGATTCTAATACTACAAGGTATTATTTTAACCTAACCTAGTGTTTTAAACTATGGAACTTTGAATTAATTACCTATGTGGAAATTATCTAACCTAATTGCTAAGGCCTATGGTGGGGGTTAGTTGTTAGTGTTATATCCTAAGGTATAAATTTTAATCTACCTAAGATCTAACCTCAAGAATCTAATATATCCTAAAATAATGGATATGAATTGGGACTTAAGTGGTCGCATACACTTGGGTGATGGTTCATAAGGCATTAATGTTATAGATAAGGTTGGTAAATGCATACTGACCGCCGATTTGATAAGGGTTAGTTGGCTTAGTGCAAAGGCTTAGGTGGCAGTATCACTAAAATGGAAATACATGTTAATCTAAACTTAGCATTCACCAAACTTGGCATGCGGTGGAAAGGAAGATTAGGTGGGAGATATGGAATTAATGAAATTAGATTTTTTTGGTTCATGAACCTAAACCATCTTGGTAGGCATGCCAATGGATTTTTGTTGGGTTGTTTCATTTTGCATATTCTCTTATTTTCATTCTACATGAGCTCTGGTTTTCGAACCAGCAGATTAAACTACACTTCATGGCTATTTTTGAGGTTTTGAATCTATTTTCGTTTCATGGAATGTATAAGAGGCATTTTGGAAGAAGTATCTGGTTGTTTGATCTTTTGTGGAGAAGAGGAGAAGAAGTGAGTTTGGTTGGAGGTCTTATTTGATTTAATAAAGACACTATCAGGCATGATAGGCTCTAAATGTTAAAATATCTTGCTTTCCTCTAAGTTTTTTCATTAAAGCAACTCTGCTCTATTGAGTTTTTGCATTTCATGCTCTATTTTGTTAATGGGTTGTTGGGTTTAGTAAATCTTGCATCCTAGGTTTCAAACATATAGTCTATGTGATTCTTTTGGAAAAATTATGTTGTATTGTTTTTGTACAAAAGAACTATGCGGTCGAGAAAAAAAGTTGGTAACTCTGTTTATCTTTTTCGGTTGTTGGAAATTGTTGTTTAGTTTTGACTACATTTGTTGCCATAAAATTGCTTGCTGAGTTTTAAGGAACTCCGAGTTCTACTTATGTTTGTTGAGAGTAGTGTTTTGGGAAATTGATGTGTTTTGTGATCTAGTGCGGGTAAAGAACTCCGTTTCTTATGAATACTTGTATGCAAGTTCGATATTTCTGTTGGAAACTTGTTTTGGTAGGAGAGAACTATTGTAGAGATTCTTGGTTCTATGGTGCTTGCATTTTGTTTCATAAATAAATGGGACTGTGGATAAAACCATATATGGATTGGTTCTTGTATTTCATCTTGCGAAAACTTTGAATGTTGATGAAACCCATAGCCAACTTAGGGCCTGTGTTTTGTTATCTTGGATAAATAGGACTGTTGATTGAAGTCCACATATGGCACGGTGCTTGTGAATTATTGTTCTTATGACCATATAAACTGTTAATGAAGGTTCATTATGAACACGACTTTCATGTTTTGTTGTTTTTTTGTCCTGATCTCTGTTAAGGTTCTTACATTTCACTGAGTTGGGAAACAGGGTTTGATAAGATGTTAACATAAAAAGGGAGCTCTATTCTTATTTTTAAATGTTTATAAGTAATTACATTATTTTCGGCATAGCATTACGATGTTGGTGTATATATGAACTCATGTGAGATTCTGTGATGTAAAGTTGTACAATGAAATTATTACTTATTGTGGAAATGGTAACCTGAATGAGAAGTCGGTTCTATTCTGGTATTCTTTTGTAGTTTTTCTTGTTTTAAAAAGGTAAACTAAAATGGGAACAAGTTGTTTCCCAAACTTGTTTATATTCTCTTGAATGATCCTGAACCTTGAAGGAGCTTATGATTTCTTGTGTTTAGAATTACATATTGAGTCTTGAACTGGTTGTATTTCAAACATATTCATTTGGGTCTTGACTTTAAAACTGGAAACATGGTTTAGAGGGTTGTTGGGTAAACTCTTCATGATCTTGACTGAAATTATCTTGTTGGTTTATCATTCTTATTGGAATCCCAATCTGTTACCTCTTATAGTAATATGTTGAAATATAGGACTGAACTCTTGGGAAGAATTTGAGTGCTAGTACCTACTTGGATTTCACACCTCTTGTTGGGTCCAATAAATGAATGTTAAGTCTTGAAAGATAAATTATGATTCAAAATTGATTGTGGGCTATGTTTGAACTTCACTGTTTTATTATCCCAAGTTTAAAAAGGGAAAATTAAGGGTAAGGATTGATGGAACTTCACTGTTTGATGGTAAAGGGTTCTAAGAAAGAAAAATTGTAGCATGTTTTCTTATTACCTTGAGGCTATTCTTGTTCGCTCCTTTGGGAACCTTTGCATGAACTTAGACTGTATGTATAAGAAAAGGTAAAACTGTTAATTAAGTTGAAAGAAATGATTATAGATTGGGATCATATTCTGTTAGGACTCCTTTCCTAATGCAGTTGGGTTAAGTTCATTGGTTTGGAACCTTCATTAATTATTCTTATTGGAAAAAGAGAATCAATACTTAGTCTTTTATACTTGTCATTTGACTGAAATGAATAAGAAAGAGATTGATGATTTGTTAGCAAAAATAAAATGTAAACTTGTTGTTTGACTGTTAATCCATCATTCTTTCTTGGATTTCTTTTATGTGAATATGTTCCGATGGATACCATAAAATGTTGAATGTTAAAGTAGATGTCCTTTAAAGGAAACAATTTAAGTCATGATATGCACCTATTTCTACTTTGCGGATGTTATGTACTTTGGCATAATGGAAATGGTTTCTCTTCTTCTTTACTTGAAAAATTAGATGAAATATCCTAGAGAGAATATGTTGTAAACACTTCTTGTATCTTATAGTAAAGATAAGTGTTGTATTATATTTGGGTAGGATTGGAAACAATGAGATGTTATGATCTATTGTTTGGTAAAGATAATTGATAGGATCAATTATACTTTAATTTATAAGACATATATTATAGATTATATTATGTTCTTTTTATGAATTCATGTTCATCAACGCTCTTCTCTTTATTGTTATTACTTATGCTTAGAGTATGAAATACTAATTGTTCATTAAAGTAGGGTTGTTTTTATTGGAACAATTACTGGAATGCACTTCGTTTTAAGGCTTAGTGCTTATCATGCTCAATTCTTTGAAGTGACCCATCCTAACAATTTTTGTAGATGGAATTCGTAAGTGATAAAAGAAGGCAAAAACTTATATGATGCATTGGATGATCTAAGTTTGATTCTTGTGAAGAATTCTGATTTGTTCTTAAGTTGTATTGAAAAAGAAAAGTTAATCTCTTTTCATTGAAGGTTGTTGTCATGCAAAGATGCCTAAAATGCATAAGTTGTAAATGTATAAGTTTTGAAAATTAATTGAAGGATGAGAAATTACTTGCATGGGTTGTGTAAATTATCTTGTACCTTTGTAAAAGAAATGGAATCCTATCATGTTGATATTCTTCATGTTATCTATATGTTTAAATGAGAATTCATGGAAAGTAGGAAAAAGGGAATTCGATTAATTTCCCTAAATGTGATGCAACTAAATAAGTTGCAGAATTTCAATGTTCTTATCTAAACAATTCATATTATTAAGGTAACAAGTAATGAACTTACAATGAAAACTATGGAATTTTTAAAGGACATAAAGGGTGTGTTAAACCCTATAACTTAACCATGAAGAGGAAGACTCTTCCACTCTTATGAAAAGGTAAGGAAAAAGGAAAATATGATTATAATCTTTAGACTTCATTTAATACAGTCTACTAAGTTACAATCTAGGTGGTTATTACACCTCCTTGAGTGGTTAAAGTCTCATTAAATGGAACTTATGAGGTTGTTGTCCTTTCTTCTTGGTAGCTTCTTGTTGAGCCAAAATTATCGAACATCAAAGAAATCTTAAGTTAAGGAAGTTATTCAAGGGTTAATGGAACCTGATTTGGAAAAGAACTTAGGGATAGTTGGATTAGGGTTTGGGAAGAGTTGCTGAAATCTGATTTTAAGTATCTAAATTAATTAAAAATTAATGATCTCCTAAGGGTATGTACATCTCGACAAGCCTATTCTCAGAGGATGTTGGCACATGCCAACTATAGGGTTGTACCTTTGAGAATATTGGAATCTTCTCGAGGATACAACATTGTAGTCACCATGTGGCAAAACCCTTCTACATTGATTGTCTAGATCTACACACTTATGGACATTGAAATTAGTTTCTCTCTAGGACTGGGTAGTAGCATAGTTATGATATGAAGTAGCCCTCAAGGACTCGGGGTACCTTGGCAACGGGGTTGACCTAGGTTGACCTAGTATGCCAAAAATATCCTAAGTCTTTTGAGCCCCTTCTTTTTTTTATCATACTAGGTAAAACCTTGGATAAGAGGACTGATGAAAGTCGATAAAGGTCATTCTAGATAACAATAGAGTGGGGTGAAGGATGTATTCCAGATTGATGATTATGTCGTCAAGGAATAAGTAATACGAATAATATGTTAGCAATTTTTATCCAAAGTATCACAAGCTACCGATTGCATTGTCCTATGTCACCTAGTCTAAGGATCGTGATGTAGATGAATATTGGTAAAAACTATTCAGTTAGGTTCCTTAGATAGATCACCTAATACCCAGAATAGGGAAAGAGAGTCAAGTATATGTAGTATACAGAAAAGTATTCAATACTTAGTGTTAAACATCAATAGACCGGTAGTTCACTGATTCATGAAATGAATAGATCAGTAGCTTATAGAGTCAACATAGCTGCATATGGTTATATATTATAAGAATGGTTGTTATGGAATGTGTGTTCTAAATTATGTATTTAGAAAAAATAAAATTACTATAAAAAAATTCCATTATTTACAAAGTCTTAAAATAGGAATGTTACATCTTGGTATCAAAGCTAAAGGTTGCAGCTCTTGGACCTATTGTGTTCATAATCTGATAAAAAAACTTGAATTTTCTTGTAATAGAAAATGGTTAGGACAAGAGGAAATGTTGCAAACAATGCTCCACCTAAGGAAGGAGCAGAAACAACCAAAAACTTGATGAGATCCTTGTTTCCCTGTTGGACACAAGAGATCATTTGGCTATACTCGAGAAACAAGTGATGGGTAATGAGGAGGAAGAAGAAGTGGTAATAACAATCAGCCACCTCTAAGGAAAACCCCAATATGGGTGTTGATGTTAACAATGTTAATGTTCTGTCCCCGTAGAAAATAAAAAGGCAAGGTTGGCAACTGAACTCACTAATGATATAAAAAGGATAAGTCCACCTAAGTTTGATGGAACCACATTAGGTGATGGAGCTGAGAATTGGATTAGAAAAATGGAGAAGTAATTTGCAATAAGAAACTTCTCAGAAGAAACCAAAGCTCTTTGGGGAGCATATCAACTTTCCCATGAAGCATCTTCTTGGTGGGATAGCCGTAAGGCTAAGCTAAACATTGATGAAACTAACATCACTTGGGATCAATTTAAAATTTATTTTAGGAAATGATGGCTGCCACAACTTTATTATGATCAGAAAATGACTAAATTTCAGAACTTGGCTCAAGGGAAGTTAATTGTAACCGAGTATTGGGAATGGTTTATGAAACTACTCAAGTATGTACCTCAATATCAAATTGATGAGAAGTTCAAGATATGGAAATTCATCATGGGATTTAATCACATTATTGGGGAGAGGTTGATGTTCACACGCCCAACCACTATGGAAGGGGTTGTTGAAAAATCCATAAGGCAAGAACAAAAATTAAAGGATATTTCTGCGCTCACAAAGAGGAAGTATGGAAGAAAATTTCAAACTCATCTTCACTTTTCTTGCACCTAAGAAAGGACCATGGAAAAAGTTTGGTAATAAAAGTAAGTTTTCTCATTGATAATAATAAGAAAATAGCAATGAATAACCACGATGGAAATACATGGAACAAATTTTCCAAGAGTAATAATAATCTGACGGAAGTCCTATGGAGGTCAAAATGATAACTTTAAGGCTGGAAATAATTTTGAGCCCAAAAAGGGACTGGTAGGAGGCTGTTATAACTGTGGTAAAGATCATTATGTGAATCAATGTCCTTTGAAGAAGGATGATAGTAATTAGTAGCACAAGATACATGTTGCGATAAAGATGACAAGCAAGCTAAAAAAGCATGTTACACCCATAGAAGTTCTGGGAAGTTATTTGGCATACTTGTAACTATTCTTTTTGATACATGAGCTACTAAATGTTTTATTTCTAGTAAGCTTTCTTTAAAACTTAAAAGAAAAGATGGAAAAATGGATAAATCATGGACTGTACATTATGGTAATAATTATGTTCATATAATTAGTATGTGTATTTTCGGGGTAGTCCTTGACTTACCTATCTTTTCCATAGAATTTGTTCTCTATGTAGCACCTTTGGGATCTTATGATATAGTCATAGGCATAAATTGGTTAGCAGAGCATAAAGAAAAGGTAGACTATTTTGAAAAACATATTAGTTGTTTAGATGATCTATAGAAAACAACAGAGATTCAAGGTATAAAACGAGAAATTTCTATTAGGAAATTGTTAGTTATGCAACTTAAAAAGGCCAAAAATATGGGTTGTACCTTATATGCAGTAAAATTTTAGAATCTATGGAAGAAAACAGTGATTTCATGGAACATTATCCATTGTTACGGATCTACAATGATGTGTTTCCGTAATTACCAGAGATTACCACCCAAAAGGGAGTTTGACTTCACGATTGAAATCAAACCAGGTACTGAACCTATTTCTAAAGAACCTTATCAAATGAATACCATAGAGTTAGTAGATCTTAAGGATTAGTTACAATAAATTTTGTCTAATGGTTTGATTAGACCAAGTGTTTCATCTTGGGGAGCACCAAAGATATTTTGAAAAAGAAAGATGGGACACTCAGATTGTGCATTGATTATAGGTTGTTAAACAAAGAAACAATCAAGAATAGATACCCACTTCCTAGAATTGATGACCTACTTTATCATATGTGTGGAACATCGTTATATTCTAAGATAGATCTTCAATCTGGATATCATCAATTACGAATTAAGGATGGGAAATTCATAAAATGACTTTCAGAACAAGGTATGGACATTATGAATTCACGGTTTTACCCTTTGGATTAACTAATGCACCTACAACTTTTATGAACTTAATGAATAATATATTTCAAGAATACTTAGACAAGTTTGTGCTTGTATTCTTGGACAACATTCTCATATATTCTAAAAGTATTGAGGAGCATCATGAACACTTGAAAATAGTTTTGGAAATTTTGAGAAAGAGATGGTTGTATGGTAAGTTGTCCAAATATTCTTTCTTTGACACCGAAGTTCACTATTTGGGTCATGTTATAAGTAAAGATGGGATTTTGTAGATCCTTCTAAAATTGTAGCTATAACCGAGTGGCCTACACCAAAGAATGTACATGAAGTTAGAAGCTTCATGGGCCTTGCAGGTTATTATAGAAAATTTGTTAAGGATTTTTCCAAAGTGGCTGCACCAATAACTTCATTGCAGTAAAAAGGATAATAATTTTTTTGGAATGATAAATGTGAATTTGCTTTTAAAAATTTGAAAATTCAGTTGACTTCAGCACCTATTTTAGCTGTACCTGATCCTAATGGAGACTTTACGGTTGTAACAGATGCATCTGGGGAAGGTCTTGGAGGTATTTTGTTACAAAATGATCATGTCATAGCTAATGAATGTAGAAAAATTAAGTTACATGAGTTAAATTATGATCCACATGATTTAGAGCTTGCTGCCATAGTACATGCACTCAAAGTTTAGAGGCATTATTTGCTTGGTAAACCATTTGAGTTGAAAACGATCATCTTGGGCTGAAGTACATTTTCACTCGGCTAAATCTAATGCAAGACAACGAAGGTGGTTAGATTTGTTGTCTCAATATGATTTTGACATAAGGAAAATATAATAGAGTGGCTGATGCTCTAAGTTGTAGGAAGCACATTTCTACTCTTATAACACTAAGAACTCAATTTAAGGATGAAGTAAAAAGTGTTATGGAATCTGACTCTTACTTTTAGCAAGTAAAAATAGCGCTTGCTACAGATCCGAAGGATGAAAGGTATAAAGGTTTTCACTTTGATAATGAGGAATCTTATGATATGAAAACATAGTATACATACCTTTTCCTAATGATTTGAGAAAGAAATTGTTGATAGAGTTTCACAATTCACCTTTTTCTAGACACCCTGGCATTACAAAAATGCTTGCTGATATAAAATAGCAATATTTCTAGAAGGGAATGAAAAAGGATGTTATTGATTTTGTAACTCATTGTCTTGAATGTCAATGTGTAAAAGTAGAACATATGCACCCAGCCAGTTTATTGTATCCTCATAACATACCGCAGTATAAATGACAAGTAATAAGCATGGATTTTGTATAAGGATTGCCTATGTCAAGAAATAAACATGATATTATTTTGGTAGTAGTTGACAAACTAACAAAAGTAGCTCATTTTATTGCTGGAAATCTAAAGGATGATTCTCTTGTTTTGGCTAAAAGATTTGTACACGAAATTTTCATATTACATGGAGTACCTGAATTAATCATATTTAATAGAAACCCTAGAATGACATAAGGTTTTGGAAAATGCTTAATGCAGCTCTTGAACTAAACTGAATTTTAGTTCTACGTATCACCCGGAAACAGATGGAAAAACTAAAAGAGTAAATCAGGTTTTGGAAGATATGTTATGAATGTATTGTATGGATCAACAATATAAGTGGGAGAAGTACCTTCCATTAGTTGAATTTTCATACAATAATACATATCATGTTTCTCTTAAGATGGCACCCTTCGAGGTGCTTTACGGAAGGAAATGCAGAACCCCTATTAGTTGGGATAGCATTGAGGATAGAGAGGTAATTGGACCTGAAATCCTTATGGAAATGGAACAACAAGTTAAAATGATTCGTGAATGCTTAAAAGAAGCAGCAGATAGGAAAAAGAGTTATGCTGACTTAAAGTAGGTTGACAGAAATTTGAACTTGAGAGAAGGTTTTTCTTTGGGTTAAACCAAAAAAGAGTTCCATAACTTTTGGAAAGGTTGCCAAGTTATCACCACGTTATGTGGGACCTTTTGAAATAGTTGAAGTAATCAACCCTAGTAGCTTATCGTTTAGCACTACCACCTGCTTTGTCACGAATGCATGATGTTTTCCATATTTCTTTTCTTAAGAAATATGTTTCAGATTTATCACATGTGTTAAATTGGAATTCCTTGTAGGTCCAAGACCCAGGAATAATCGTGGTTAAACCCATTCGAGTGCTAGAAACTCACAAGTTGTATTTAAGAAATAGAGAAATAAGTCAATGTAAGGTCCTAGTGGGACCAGTTTAACAAGGAGAGTGTAACTTGGGAAAATCTGGAGGATATGAAAACTACTTTTCCATATCTATTTAAACATAATTGAATCTATTAACTGATAATTTTTTATGATTTTATCTTTTATGAGATTAAGTAAGCCAATTTTGGGCAGATATTTACTTGATTTGAATAAAAAGTTGTTTAATGCTGATTTATGGAACTATAAGGTTTTGAAATATTTTTCTTAGGATAAGAGAAGTGAATGAATTGATCATCCTTGATGTAAATTGTTAAAAGATATAATCATCGGATGATGATTCTTTTTAGGAGGGAAGCATGTAACACCCTTAATAGTTGTTATTTTTCCTCCTTTGCATTCAAGTGTTGACATGTGATTTTCCTTATAAGGATATGTTCTTTTGATTATTAGAAATCATGCTTGATATGGATAAGGATTTTCTGCTCTTAACATCCTTTGACTAAATTGGAATGGCTTCCTAAATCCATTTTTCACTTCTGATAGGTGATTTGCAATCTGGTTTAAGAGTTGTAAACTTATCTATTTATCGACTCATCCTGAATCAATTTCGATCCAAGGAATGTTTTAAATCTGCTCTATTAAATGAATGGTAAAATTGACATTCCATAAGTTAATATACACGTTGGACTGAACTTTGTTGTTGCAAGTTCTTTGAATTCATTGTGAACATACTTCCATTCAGTGGATTGTTTTTCTTGGGCCGTTAGAGATCGACCATGACAGGTCATTACTAACGAAAATGGGAATGCAACCTATTCACAACATAAGAGGGATCTAGGATCCTATATAGGACTAACCTACGGGATCCTAAGCTAGGTACAAAAATATTTCTACCTAAGCTCTATCACTTGATAGAACTCTTATTCTAACCTAAGCTCAGTGCTAACAGAATTAGAAAGGTTACTAGGT
The DNA here is from genome assembly GCA_018340775.1 of Taxus wallichiana var. yunnanensis. Classification (NCBI taxonomy): domain Eukaryota; kingdom Viridiplantae; phylum Streptophyta; class Pinopsida; order Cupressales; family Taxaceae; genus Taxus; species Taxus wallichiana. The sequence goes on from CM031234.1 coordinate 853,370,694, forward strand.
ATTAAATTAACCTATATTCTAATACTACAAGGTATTATTTTAACCTAACCTAGTGTTTTAAACTATGGCACTTTGAATTAATTACCTATGTGGAAATTATCTAACCTAATTGCTAAGGCCTATGGTGGGGGTTAGTTGTTAGTGTTATATCCTAAGGTATAAATTTTAATCTACCTAAGATCTAACCTAAGCAATCTAATCTATCCTAAACTAATGGATATGAATTGGGACTTAAGTGGTCACATACACTTAGGCGATGGTTCCTAAGGCATTAATGTTATAGATAAGGTTGGTAAATGCATATGGACTATCAGCTTTGGCAAGGGTTAGTTGGCTTAGCAGAGGCTTAGGTGGCAGTATCACTAAAATGGAAATACATGTTAATCTAAACTTGGCATTCGCTAGACTTGGCAGGTGGTGGAAAGGAAGATTAGGTGGGAGATATGGAATTAATGAAATTAATTATTTTTGGTTCACGAGCCCAAACCATCTTGGTAGGCATGCCAGTGGATTTTTGTTGGGTTGTTTCATTTTGCATGTTCTCTCGATTTTCATTCTGCATGTGCTCTAGTTTTTCAAACCAACAAATTAAACTACACTTCATGGCTATTTTTGAGGTTTCGAATCTATTTTCATTTCGTGGAATGTATAAGAGGCATTATGGAAGAAGTATCTGGTTGTTTGATCTTTCGTGGAGAAGAGGAGAAGAAGTGAGCTCGACTGAAGGTCTTCTTTGATGTGACAGATACACTATCAAGCATGATAGGCTCTAACTGTTAAAATCTCTTGCTTTCCTCTAAGTGTTTTCATTAAAGCAACTCTACTCTATTGAGTTTTGTGCATTGCATGCTCTATCTAGTTAATGGGTTGTTGGGTTTAGTAAATCTTGCATCCTAGGTTTTAAACCTATAGTCTATGTGATTTTGTTGGAAAACTTATGTTGTATTGTTTTTACACAAAAGAACTATGCATGCGAGAACAAAGTTGGTAACTTTGTTTAGCTTTTTCGGTTATTGGAAATTGTTGTTTGGTTTCGACTACATTTGTTGCCATAAAATTGCTTATTGAGTTTTAAGAAACTCTGAGTTCTACCTATGTTTGTTGAGATTAGTGTTTTGTGAACTTGATGTGTTTTGTGATCTAGAGTGGGTAAAGAACTCTAGTTCTTATGAATACTTGTATACAAGTTCGAGCTTTCTATTGGAAACTTGTTTTGGTAGGAGAGAACTGTTGTAGAGATTCTCGGTTCTATGGTGCTTGCATTTTGTTTCATAAATAAATGGGACTGTGGATTAAACCATATATGGCTTGGTTCTTGTATTTCATCTTGTGAAAATTTTGACTGTTGATGAAACCCGCAACCAACTTGGGGCCTATTATTTATAATCTTGGATAAATAGAACTATTGATTGAAGTCCACATATGGCATGGTGCTTGTGATTTATTGTTCTTATGACCATATAAACTATTAATGAAGGTTCATTATGAACACGGATTTCATGTTTTGTTGTTTGTTTGGTCTGAGCTCATTAAGGTTCTTACATTTCATTGAGTTGGGAAACAGGGTTTGATAAGATGTTAATAGAAAATGGAAGCTCTATTCTTATTTTTAAATGTTTATAAGTAATTACATTATTTTTGGCATAGCATTACGATGCTAGTGTATATACGAACTCATGTGAGATTCTGTGATGCAAAGTCAGTACAATGAAATTATTACTTATTGTGGAAATTGTAACATGAATGAGAAGTCATTACATTGCTCGGTATTCTTTTGTAGTTTTTCTTGTTTAAAAAGGTAAACTAAAACGGAAATAGTTTTTCCCAAACTTGTTATATTTTCTTGAATGATCCTAAACCTTGAAGGAGCTTATGATTTCTTGTGTTCGGAATTACATATCGAATCTTGAACTAGTTGTATTTAAAACATATTCATTCAGGTCTTGACTATAAAACTAGAAACATGGTTTAGAGGGTTGTTGGGTAAACTCTTCATGATCTTGACTAAAATTATCTTGTTGGTTTATCATTCTTATTGGAATCCCAATTTGTTACCTCTTATTGTAATATGTTGAAATGTAGGACTAAACTCTTGGGAAGAATTTGAGTACTAGTACCTACTCGAATTTCACACCTCTTGTTGGGTCTAATAAATGAATGTTAAGTCTTGAAAGATAAATTGTGATTCAAAATTGATTGCAGGTTGTGTTTGAACTTCACTATTTTATTATCCCGAGTTTAAAAAGGGAAAATTAAGGGTAAGGATTGATGGAACTTCACTGTTTGATGGTAAAGGGTTCTAAGAAAGAAAAATTGTAGCATGTTTTCTTATTACCTTGAGGTTGTTCTTGTTCACTCCTTTGGGAACCTTTGCACGAACTTAGACTGTATGTATAAGAAAAGGTAAAACTGTTAATTAAGTTGAAAGAAATGATTATAGATTGGGATCATATTCTGTTAGGACTCCTTTCCTAATGCAGTTGGGTTAATTTCATTAGTTCAGAACCTTATATTATTTATTCTTGTTGGAAAAAGAGAATCAGTACTTAATTAGTATTTTATACTCGACATTTGATCTGAAATGAAGTAGAAAGAGATTGATGATTGGTTGCAAAAAGAAAATGCAAACTTATTTTTTGACTTTTAATCCATCATTCTTTCTTGGATTTATTTTATGTGAATCTGTTTCGATGGATACCATAAAATGTTGAATGTTAAAGTAGATGTCCTTTAGAGGAAACAATTTAAGTCATGATATGCACTGAATCTACTTTGCGGATGTTATGTACTTTGGCATAATGGAAATGGTTTCTCTTCTTCTTTACTTGAAAAATTAGATGAAACATCCTAGAGAGAATATGCTGTAAACACTTCCTGTATCTTATAGTAAAGATAAGTGTTGTATTATATTTTGGTAGGATTGGAAACAATGAGATGTTATGATCTGTTGTTTGGTAAAGATAATTGATAGGATCAATTATACTTTAATTTATATGATAGATATTATAGATTATAGTTTGTTATTCCTTTTATGAATTTTGGTTCATTAATGTTCTTCTCTTTATTGTTATTACTTATGCTTAGAGTATGAAATACTAATTGTTCATTAAAGCAGGGTTGTTTTTATTGGAACAATTAGTGGAATGCACTTTGTTTTAAGTCTTAGTGCTTATCATGCTCAGTTCTTTGAACCGCCCCTACTAGTAAGTTTTGTAGATGGACTTCGTAAGTGATAAAAGAAGGAAAAAACTTATATGATGCATTGGATGATCTAAGTTCAATTCTTGTGAAGAATTATGATTTGTTCTTTAGTTGTATTGAAAAAGAAAAGTTAATCTCTTTTCATTGAAGGTTGTTTTCATGTAGTATGCCTAAAATGCATAAGTTTTAAATGTATAAGTTTTGAAAATGAATTGAAGGATGAGAAATTACTTGCATGGGTTGTGTAAATTATCTCGTACCTTTGTAAAAGAAATGGAATCTTATCCTATTTATATTCTTCATGTTATCTATATGTTTAAATGAGTATTCTTGGGAAATTAGGAAAAAGGAATTAGAGTAATTTCCTAAATGTGATGCAACTAAATAAGCTGCAAAATTTCAATGTTCTTATCTAAATAGTTCATATTATTAAGGTAACGTGTAATGAACTTACAATAAAAACTATGGAATTTTTAAAGGACATAAAGGGTGTGTTAATTTTGGTGTCATCAAACCCTTTTGGTTTGGGTTTGAGAGGGTCATAAGGTTTGAGTAGTGGTAATGTGATGATTGAAGTTTCAAGGAGGTAGGTTAAAATTTTGGCATAGGATTCCGCTAGTGGATCACAATGGGAAGTGATTTAAGTGAGTTTTGGTATAGGTGTGGCTGACTATAAAGGAAGGGTGTTTGCATGAGGGGGAGTGGGTCGAGATATGGTTTTAGGTGTTGGTGTGATCTTGGCTATTGGTCATGTTTACTTGGGTAGGGGTATGGTAGATGAACTGGTAGAGAGTGTGTGGTTGTTTTGACTATTTTATTAGAGGGTGGCAGATTTTTCTCTTTAGGTTACACCTTCTTAGGTAAAGGTGATACGGTACACAAGTTCTAGAGGGAAAGGTGGATGGCGAGAGGTGGCATGTTACCCACAGGGGATAACGAAGGTGCTATGAAGGAAGATGGCATAGGTCGTGAAGGAGGTGTGAGGAAATAGACCGAATTGTCATGAGTAATGTAGTATCTATTGATGGTATTAGAGGTATGGGTGGTACGAGATATTGCGGTGTGTGGGTGTAAGTCATGTCGAGTGTTGGGGTATGGTAGAGGTTTGTGAGGGAGGAATGGGTTACTATGTATTTAGTTTACTTGGTAGGTGGAGGTTTCTTAACCACGTTAGAGAGGCAAGGTCCTAGGATGGATGGAAAGGGTGAAGGTGATGAAGGTGTGATCGAGAGAGGTTGGAATATGAGATCTATGGGGTTGGTTCTTCTTTTTGGGTGCTTAGTAGGTTTGGTGTTGGCTTTAGAGGATGTAGCTAAAGCTAATTTGATGGGTGGATAAGTAAGGTTTGGCGGTTGGGATGACCCCTAAGGTAGTAATCGGTTTAGGCAAGAAGATGATGTAGGTGTGGGCTTAGATGTAGATGCATGTTAGGTTATGGGTAGGGGTGTGAGTTGAGCCATGAGTGGTATCATGGTGGAATTTTTATTGTTGTAGTTGTGTTTGGTTTGACTAGTCAAAATATTTTTGGGTAGATAGTGAAAGTGTCAGCAAGTGACATCTACATTTGTGTTGAGATAGGAAGTAGAAGATGCCCCCAAAGTAAGGCTCTATCCACATAATCTAGGTGATCAGCTAGGTGTTAAAAAGGCACTTTGTCAGTAGGTGAGGTTGATGAGGATCTAATGGAAATTCCCATAAAATGTGTCTTAGAGACAGGAAATTTTCTAGCTTCGGCTTCCGTGGGTAAGAGATCCGAAAGTAAGTCCACAGGATCTTGGGTAGCTGATGGAGAATGGTCACCTAGAGGAAAAGGTATTTCTATTGGATCCTCAATAGGTGGAGGAGAGAATGGGTGCTCCTCTGTGGATGGAGGAGATAACGGGTGCTCTTACGTGGGTGGAGGATATGGTGGGTGCTCCTTTGTGGGTGGAGGAGATAAAAAGTATCCTCCATGGACTGGGAGAAGTACTACGGGTGACAACGCTCTAGGTGAAGAATTCAAAGGTGAAACAATTTTGATGTTAACATTAGTCTCCTTCATGGGTGAGAGGAGACAAAGGGTGTCCCTCTATGGGTAGAGGAGTAGGTGAAGTGGGTTCAAGTGTAGGTGAAGGACTTTAGGCTAAGATTTACTCTATAGAAGGAATATGAGGTAATTGGGATGCAACAGTGCATCACTAAAAATAACATAAACCTCGTGAGTATGGCTATCATGAGTTGAGGTCTCTCCGATTTGATCAGAAGAAGAGGCATGATTAGGAAATGGTTTCTCGAAGATGTGTAGGTTTTGATTGGTAGGTGCGTTAGGATTATCCAAGGTTAAATCACCTTTCTTGAACATTTCTTGGACAATTTTTTTAAAGTGATGCAATTGTCATCATTATGACCTTTTACTCGATGATAGTTGCAGAAGTCATGTTCTTTGTACCATGCGGGTGTGAGGCGAGTACGATCAAAACTAGTGTGTGGTTTTATGGGAGGAAGGGTGATGGCCCCAACTTTAATGATATTTTCTAAGATAGAAGAATAATGTTCCCCAATTGGGGTGTATTTCCATTGTTCCCGTCTGAATTGAAAATTATGGACAGGAGAAAGATTAGATGAGGGACTAGCCTGATCTAATGGATGAGCTGGGTCGGCCTTGAGTACAACTATGTTAGTGGTTCCCTTAGATTTTGAATAATTGTTATATGGTTTCAAAGAAGAAGAGGTATCATTTGATTTGAATGCCAAGTTCTTATTGCATAGTTGGATTTTTTTTTCTTCGATGGCCCAAATCTCTAGCTTCCATGTCATGGTGAATGCTTCATCGAAGGTTTGGAAAGTCTAGACCTGTAGGGTTGGAAAGATATGTCTAGCATAAGCCTGCATGAAGAGCTCTATCAGTTTGGTTTATGGTAGTTGGAATGTGAATTGATTGATCAGGCTACGCCAATGAGCAACAAAATCTTGATAGATTCATCATCATACTGACATGTAGAGTAGAGGTCATTCATGGTAACTTTCTTAACAAAATTGACATAGAAATGATCCAAGAAGGCTTGGGATACCTGAGTGAATGAGAAGATAGAATGTGTAGGTAACCCATTATACCAGTCTAATGCAGGCCTAGTCAGAGACATGGGAAATGTCCTCAAAAGTAAAGCATCATCATGGGAAATCAGATAACACCCGTTTTTAAAATACCAAAAATGTTGTTGTGGGTCCTCTTTGCTATTGAAGTGGTTAAATTTAGGCATTTCCCAATGTACAAGATATGGATGGATAGGAATGGATGGGTGGATGGGCTCATTACAAATCTCATTATAGGTGAGAGATTTGTGTGTGCCAGAAATTGATGCCTCCAATGTCTGCATCTTATCCATCATTAACTTGATTAGGTCATTGGTAGGTTGTGATTGCTAGGTACCTCCTATAGCGTAAGGAGGTTGGTGTTGGACATATGATGGAGGTGGAATTCCTGTATATGGTGATGCCGTATAGGTAGATTGAGAAGGAGGAAGTGAAATAGGGGTACGTGCCCAGAATGAATGATAGATGAAACAAGAGGATGTTGATAGTACGTATATGGAAGTGGAAGGGACATGGTGACCCAAAGTGGAAATGGGGGCTAAGGATTGTGGAATAGAAATAAAAATGTTATGAAAAGGGGTAGGGGTCACCGACATCAAGAGTAGTTTTGTAGATATAGGTATATATGAAATAATAGGTGTGGATGAGGTTATGTTCTGGTGGTTGGCAAAGGTATAGTGGATGTGGCGGTGCAACATACGTGGTAGATGTGGTGGTCATAGCAGGTATGGGGTTGGCTATGAAATGATTGGGGGCAAGGTAGGTGCGGGTAGTGTGGAGCAAAGGAGGTTAGAGCAGAAGTAGGAGCAAGTGTCAGGGGAATAGATATGGGCATGCTTTATATCAACTAACTCGATGCATCTCGAGTGGATTAGTAGGAAAGATAAAATTACAAGGCGGTAGGGTTCTGGTCAAGGAGTCGTGTGAACTCCTCATCTCTTGTGGTGATAGTGATAGGTTGGATAGGATCCATGGGTGATAAAATAGAAGGTGGTGAAGGACTAGGTGGGAGTGGTTGATGATTGGCGTGGAATATGAGGGTGTTTTCTTGGCTTTGGGTCAGCACCATGTGAATAAGCACTAACATGGCAAGACTACTTTCTATAAATGATACAGAAATATAGCAGAGATAGAATAAATAAGTAGTGGAAGGTGAATTAGGTTTCAAATGTCAACTAGAAAATTACACTAAGCGCAATCGATGCCGGTTAGGTTAAACCAATACCATCCACAGTAACCGCAGTTGGTCACTCGTGGAAAGTGGACAATTGGTCAAAATAAGGTAAAAGGCTAATACTTTTCCAATTATGCAAGATGCTGATGAAATTACCAGGTCAGTGAATATGATAAGAATAATAGAGACTTTGAACAACACAACAGGTGAAGCAGGTATCCTTTTGGGTAGGTTGAATAAAATAATAGTAAACTGACACTAGTTAGGAAAAACTAATGACGGTCAGAAGGTAATAAATGACAGTCACTGGACTAACACCGGTTACTATGAAATTGAAATAGTGATGAAGAAAATGTGGTTGTGAGTTAAAATTATATGTAGAATCAAACCCAAAATTATTAGAATGATGAGAATAGGGTCTAGGAACACTCGATGAAGCCGGAATACACCAACCGTGATGAGGAGCATACAAGGGGAAATAAGAAAATGAAGGATGTGACCTCTCACCTCAAAATGCAAACCAAGAAGAATCACTAAGAAAAATACGATCCTAAGAGTGCTTTTTCTATTATGTTTGTTTACCTTATGCTATTTAAGGACCGACTCATGAACTTTAGAATATAATTTTTCACGAGGATGGCTTCCTACAAAGAAGGAGATCTACAAGGATAGGTTTTAGGTATGTTATGGCGGGGGTAGGCCGTCCTCTGATGGGGTACTAGATAGAGATAACTAGCGGGGTGCCCACTATGTCGTGATCATGTGATCACCTACAGCTTCTTTTGGGTGAGATGTTGTTTAAGAATGTGTATATATTTTTATTGTGATGTTTGGTAAGTCTCGAGAGAGAAAGAGAAAGGAAGTACTTTTCTACGATTCTTTTGTCAACCATTAGCTGGGCATGACTTCTAGCATATAGGTTGCCCTCAATTAATGTGAGCTAATGTAGAGAAGCATAATGAAATGAAACAATTTTTAAACCCAAATTGAAATATTGAATTTGATTACACAAAAATATGAATGGGAGAAGGGATGCTCTTTCACTAATGTGATACCAATGAAAGGGAAGTAGTGTTCTTTTTAAAGCACCAAAATAGGATTGCTTTAGACAATAGAAGAAGAGAAGGTTCCAGGGAGAAATTTTAATGTAAGAACATTTTATAAAGGAAAAAAACATGCAAATTTTCATCTAGAAATGAAATAATGCAATGAACCCTAAATGGGTCCCACCGGCATGCCAAAATGTTTCACCCGATTCTAGAGAATTTTTTTGAATGTTGATGAAATAGATAAGGGTAAAGGGCTAGGAGGAATACCTGTTAAGATGCTGGTTGTAGGTTGTTGCACGTGTATGAATTCTCGGATCCACAGTGATCGTGAGAGCTTCTTTTTGCTTAGATTAAATACCTAAAATGGAAAACAAGACTACCAAATGAAAGTTAAAAATATATGCAAAGTGGACTACCTAGCGTATACTAGATCCGGGAAGAGTGATACTTCCTAGATGGTGTCAATCCACTATTTTAAAATAACTAAATGCTAATAATAAAGGAAATCCTATTGTACTTAAAATGATTTAGGTATCTCATTCTTCTACAATAAGAAAATTTTCTCACAATGTACTAAGCTATGACCGAATCTAGAGGTCAAGGTCTTGGTCAAGGTAATCGTAATGGTTAGTGTCGGGTTACTGGGGTGGTTTGGGTATTTGGTGGAGGTATTAAGCTCTGTTCTTGGTTTCAAGTCAAAACATAGAGACCGACATCAGTTTGGTATGACCGATGTCAGTTTAGGTTAATCGGTGATGGTTGTCGATGTCAAAGGTGTCGGTATGGTCGAGGTACAGGAAACTCAATAAAAACTTGGTGGGGTGATAGATCTGAGGCTAGATGGAAGTGGAAGGGCAATGACCGAGGTTTGTATGGGTCTCGGTATGCATAGGAATGATTAAAATATGCGTATGGGTAGTTCAAGGGTGTGGGTAAAATGACGGTCAAGTTTGTATGGAGGTAAATGATGGGGAATGGACATGAGAGCGAGAAACTAATAACAAAACTAAAATAATCTACTCGAGATGATAATGAACCAAAGGTTGGTTAATAAAACTTACTATTTGTATGAGCTTGATGTCTGGTTGGCAATGGAGGGTGATCAAATGGAAGGAACTTTTTGTGATGCAAACACTTCCCGAGATGATCCCGTGAATGAAAGTGGCTATATGGTTGCTTCAAGTGTCGCTTATGGGCACTTTTATGGGTGAATGAATACTCGTGCTACTTACATACAACTCTAGTTTCATCTATGATTCTCAAAATATGTCTTAATCTCTTAGAAATGTGCCAACCTTGAAATAAGTTTGTTCTATGGGTTAAATGGTAACCGACGGTAGTTACGGGTTGACCGAAGGTAGTTTAGGTAACCGACATCGGTTAGGGTGGGATTTCCTAGATTTTCTAAAATGGGAAGATCCCTTTGATTTTCTTGAATCTCACTTAATTTTTTTCTCCACGGATTAGAATGGAAGCTTCCTTTCTCACGACGAGAATGTGGTTACGGGGAATATAGGATTTGATTTTTAGGGTTTAGGTAGGTCTTAGTTAGTTATGACAACATACTAAGAATAGGTCTTAGGGTGAAGTGATTGGATGAGGTGTCTCTATGAGGTGGATATGTAGGCATCATCTCAATTAGGATATTAAAATAATAAATATAGTGAGATAATGAATTAATATAATTAAATTAATATTAGAGTGGGATAAAAGGGGCTATAGCTAGGTAAATGTGTTTAAGGTGTTTTTTTATGAGGGACCAAGGGAGTGTGACCTAATTTTAGTGTCTACACTCTTATCATCTTTTACAAAGTCCATCTACAAAATTTCTAGCATGGGTAAGTTCATTAAACTAAACATGATAAGAACTAAATCATTAAAATGATGTGATTTTAGCTAACTATTTCATAAAAAGAACTCTGCAGGTTGTGAAACGGTCTGAACAAAATCGAAAGACTTAGCCAAAAAGAGATACAATCCCAAATAAAAGAGAGAGGGAAAAGATAATCTCCAATCAAAAGCAAGGTTATGTCAAGAAATCAAACCACTTTATCCTTCCTATTTTCCTTTTATCAAAATTATTTTAATAGTAAGTTAAGATAAATAAACATTTCATCTGAACCTCACTGATACTTTCCTACATTTATTTTCATGTTTCCTTACTTAATTAAACCTATTTAACAGAAGAAGGAAACTATCTTAACTATATTTTAGGCATAGCTCAATAGTATAACATTTACAGATATCACTTTCCATCCAAATATTTCATTAACCAAAATTCATCCTAAGGTCTGAGATGCCAACAACTAAACTTAAAGATCATAAGAAACAAGTTAGGATAAACCAAATCATCATAACATTTAAGGTGTCCCTGATTATAGTATCCTAATACTCAAACTCAAAACCAGAACTAAATCAAGTTAAAATTCAAACAAGCTAAATCAAACCTTATCAAAGGTAAGATTATTTTAACAAGTAATGAGTTAACACTCAATCCCAAAAAGATACACCATTTCTATCATTACGTCAATTGAATAGAATGGAAAATTTTATAATTCAGATCTAACTCAATAATCCATTTAAATATTTTCATACCATACACAATAATCTATACAAATATTTTCAACTTCAGCTATACTACTCTAAGAACATTTTGCATTCATTCTATCAAATAGTCAAGGAGTTGCATAAATGTAACAGTCCAGAGAAGGGAAACAACCTTACCAAATTTCAAAAGCTTAATTTACTAATGACTTAAACCAAACCAAACAGAGAGGATTACCCAAGGTTTGATTTATAAGAACCCAAAATTCTAGGAGAAAGGAAGATAAACAAGAGCAACATCATTCCTTTACCTGTTGTCAATCAAGGAGTCAAGTTTAATAGCCTAAATTCCCTCCAAGATAACATGTATTCCACTTTCTAAAGACTCGAGAGAGGAAGAAAGAGATGAATGGAAGGATGAGTTTGAGACAAACTTCCTAACACTTAAATCATGAAAGGAAAAGAAGTATGCATTATGATATAACTAAGATAGGAGCAAAATTCCATTTTCATGGAGATACATTTTCCTTAGTTCATAAAAGAAATGAAACCATGATTATTGACCCAAGGGGTCTAAGAATCATGCCAAAACAAAACATCAAATCAAGGTCAACGAGTATTCAAAATGTTAAGGGTAACAACAATAAACAAGTTATAGTTAACCAATGCTCAAGAGAGTTTCCCCCTTTTAGCATCAAGAGCCACAAATTCATTGGTTACCTACCGAGAAGAAGAGAAACAATATTTCTTACCCTCTTACTTGATTCCCAAAAATACATACTTCCATCAAAACAATTATTCAATTATAAGAGGTTAACACAAGAGTCCCTTTGCAAATCTTCAAATAATAACTAAAAGAATTCATGCAAGTCCTAACAGTCATACCATCAATTTCCAAGAAAACCCACAATAAATTTATCCTTATATAATAGCCACAGGGGTCAAAAAATTTGAAACAGGAAGAACTACTCGTAAAACAGATAGAATAAAAAAATCATAGACAATGATTGGAATTCATACAAGTTCTCCAACATTAAGCCTTCCAACAATCGCAAAAGAATCATGTAAGATCCAACAAGTCAAGATATTCCAAATAGTTTTATTAAATGAAGTTTTCCAACAGAGATGAAACAAGATCATTTAGAACAATATCCTCAAATTTAAGCAAACCAAGTTACCTACAAGGTTAGAGTACTTTTAACTATGAACATTCACATATCTGGGCTTTATTCTCAAGCTTCTATATGAAGAGTAAGAAAAACTAGCTATTCAGAGTATGAAACCCTCAACCTAGAATACACTTTCCATATTCCAAACAAGGTCAATAAAGCATTCCCATAACCAACACAAAAACCAGAAGCAAAAGAATCTCATCAACAAAACAAAAACCAAATTATTCCCTAAGAGAAAAGTTTTTTTATGAGCATTTAAGTAAAAACATAAACTTAATGGATAGATCCTATCATGTCTGATAGCACTTCACCTTCACTGATTCACAAGAGATATCCAAGCAGAGCTTCAATCCTTCTTTTGAAATGCAACCAACACACAAACTTCATCTAACTCCTTATAGCTTCTCAGTGCCAACTCTTTCCCTCCATGCCATGCAAGGAAGAAAAACTCATGCACAACTACATTGCATGCAAGAATCGAACTAGAGGTTTGAAGAACAAAAAAACAACCACATGCAGAGCTCAAGCTCCAGAACCAAATGAATCAACAAAACCAAACCCTCTATCTTCTTCCTAGGTGGTTTCACCAATTTCAAAAATATTAAATGCAGAGTAGGACTATCAGTCCTTCCTATCTTCCTACCACCACCATCTCCAATTTTGGCAAAGGCTTATTTCAAATAAAAACATGCATCTAAAACTTTGGCAAAAATGCCAACTCATTTATCTAATTCCTTTTCCAAATTTGGTTGTTAGAAGAGATAAGGAATTAATAACTCACCATTAATTCCTTGGATTCGCTACCTCCCACTTACCCTTTCCCCATGTCGTTTCATAGGCCCCTTTTAGGTTAGCCACACACACATTAGGTTAGGTTTAAACATTAGTTTAGGAAACAACATAGGTCCTTAGGTCTTAGTCAATAATTTTAGTCTTAGGTCCCTTTTTTCATTAACATCCCATATTAACAAAAGATCATAGTGACATAGGTTAGATTTAACTTAAGGCTATAGTCACTAATTTTAGAACATAGTTATATTAGGTTCCATGTTCATAGTAAGTATTGCATTCTACTAACAAAAAGAAGAACCAGACTAATCATCAAAATTCAAATATGAAGTAGGGGTCTGAAGAGTTCATTCTTGACTTAGCATAGTCAGAATCCAAAGATCACCTAATCTATCTAACTTGGTTGTTATGACCAAAAATTCATGAATTAAAAGCATACCTTACATCAATAGAATTGATCCAAGGTATTTTTGTTTTGAATACAAAATTTATGAAAATGGAAACTAAATTTCTCAATCCAAAGCAGTGAATTTATTTTGCATAAGAAGAGATGAATTGCTCCATTTTAAATTAAGCAAAAACATGACATGATGTACCTATTTCAACAGATAACTTATTATCTACTACAAACATGATTTCACAAGTCATAAGAGTACACCGTCTTAAGAAAAAATCACTTGTCAACATTTGAACCTTCTATGGTAGAAGTCATCATAGGTACCAGTCATGCTAGAGGTGTTACATACCTCCCTCCTAAAAATCATCATCGTCCGATGATTAACTTAGTCCAATAAATTTAATCAAGAAATATAACCCAAATTATAATTCTTTCATTCATAAGTCCATAACATAACTAGATTTGAGAGTTTCAAATTTTTCATAATTATTCAACATTAAAATAGTTGTTTCATTACTAATGAATTTAGTATTTGCCCAAAAATGATAGATTTATTGATATAATAAGAACAAAATCTTCAAGTATTATCAATCAACAGAATTAATTCTATTCAAATAAATGTGGAAAAAAATTTTCATGTCCTCGAGGTTTTCGATGTTGAACTTTCTTCATTAAAATAGTCCTTTAGACCTTGCATTGAATTATTTCATGATTTCTTAAGTGCAACTGGTGAGTTTCCAGCACTCAAATGGGTTTAACCATGATTATTCCTGGGTCTTGGACCTATAAGGAATTCCAATTTAACACATGTGATAAATCTAAAACATATTTCTTAAGTAGAGAAATATGGAAAACATCATGCATTTGTGATAAAGTAGGTGGTAAAGGTAAACGATAAGCTACAAGATTGATTACTTCAACAATTTCAAAGGGTCCCACATAACGAGGTGATAATTTGGCAACCTTGCCAAAGGTTATAGAACTCTTTTTCAGCTTAACCCGCAAAAATACTTTCTCACCAAGTTCAAATTTCTTATCAACCCTTTTTAGGTCTGCATAACATTTTTTCCTATCGGTTTCTTCTTTCAAATACTCATGAATCATTTTAACTTGTTGTTCCATTTCAGTAAGGATCTTAGGTCCAATTACCTCTCTATCTTCTATGTTATCCTATCTAACTAGAGTTCTACATTTCCTTTCATATAATGCTTCGAAAGGTGCCATTTTTAGATAGGTGTGATACATGTTATTATAATAAAATTCAACTAATGGAAGGTACTCTTCCCATTTGTACTATTGATCCATGCAATACATTCGTAACATATCTTCCAAAACTTGATTAAATCTTTCAGTTTTCCCATCTATTTCTGGATGGTATGTTGAACTAAAATTCAATTTAGTTCCTAAGGCTGCATTGAGGGTTTTCCAAAATCTAAATGTCATTCTTGGATCTCTATTTGATATGATCAATTTAGGTACACCATGCAATTTGAAAATTTCATGCACAAATATTTTTTCTAAAATAGGTGAATCATCCTTAATATTACCAGTAATAAAATGTGCTACCTTTGTTAGTTTATCAACAACAACTAGAATAACATCATGCCTATTTCTTGACATAGGCAGCCCTTGAAAAAAATCCATGCTAATTAATTTCAATTTATACTAATTAATTTGAACAAAATCCATGCTAATTACTTTCCATTTATACTATGGTATGCTATGAGGGTACAATAAACTAGCTGGATGCATATGTTCAACTTTTTAACACACTAACATTCTAAGTAGTGTGTCATAAAATCAATTATGTCTTTTTTCATCCCTTTCCAAAAATATTGTTGTTTTATATCAACAAGCATTTTCATAATACCAGGATGTCTTGAATAAGGTGAATTATGAAATTTAGTTAACAACTTCCTCCTTAATTCATTTCCCAAAGGTATATATACTCGATTATCATATCTCAAGATTCCTTCATCATCAAAGTGAAAACCTTTATATCTCATATCGTTTGGATCTGTAAGGTGTTATTTTCACTTGCTAAAAATAAGAATCAGATTCCATGATACTTTTTACTTCATCCTTAAACTAAGTTCTCAAAGTTATAAGTGCAGAAATATGTTTCCTACGACTTAGTGCATCTGTCACTCTGTTTTATTTTCCTTTTATGTAACTTATGTCAAAATCATACTAAGATAGAAAATCTAACCACCTTCACTATCTTGCATTCAGATTTGGCTTTGAGTGAAAATATACTTCAGCCCAAGATGGTTAGTCTTTAATTCAAAAGGTCTCCCTAAAATATAATGCCTCCATACTTGAAGTGCATGAACAATGAAAGCAAGCTCTAGGTCATGGGGAGCATAATTCAATTCATGTAACTTGAGTTTTTACTTTCATATGTTATAACATGCTCATTTTATAACAAGATACCTCCAATACCTTCTCCTAAGCATCTGTTACTACAGTAAAGTCCCCATTTGGATCAGGTACAACCAAAATAGGTGCAGATGTTAATTGATCCTTAAGATCTTTAAACACAGATTCACATTTTACACTCCACTCAAATTTCTTATCTTTCTTTTGTAATGAAGTTATTGGTGCAATAACCTTTGAAAATTCCTTAACAAATTTTCTATAATAACTAGCAAGACCCATGAAGCTTCTGACTTCATGTACATTCTTAGGTGCAGGCTAGTCAGTTATAGCAACAATTTTTGATGGATCTATAACTATTCCATCTTTACTTATAACATGTCCTATATAGTGCACTTATGTCTCATAAAAAGAACATTTGGACAAATTTCCATACAATCTTGTTTTTCTTAGGATTTTGAAAACTATCTTCAAATGCCCATGATGCTCATCGATAATTTTAGAATATATGAGAATATCATCCAAGAATACAAGAAAAAAATTGTCCAAGTATTCTTGAAAGATATTATTCATTAAATTCATAAAATTTGTAGGTGCATTTTTTAAACCAAAAGGTAAAACTGTGAATTCATAATTCTCGTACCTTGTCCTAAAGGTTGTTTTATGAATATCTTCATCTTTGATTCTTAGCTGATGATATCCAGATCAAAGATATATCTTAGAATATACTAATGCACCATGCATCTGATCAAACAGATCATCAATTATAGGAAGTGGATATATATTTTTGATTGTTGCTTTGTTTAACATCCTATAATCAATGCACAATCTAAGTGTTCCATATTTCTTTTTCACAAAATTACCAGTGCTCCCCAAGGTGAGACACTTGGTCTTATCAAACCTTTAGACAATAGTTCTTGTAACTGTGCCTTAAGCTCTACCAGTTCAATGGTATTCATTTGATATGGTGCCTTAGAAATAGGTTTGGTTCTTAGATTGATCTCAATCATGAAATAAAACTCCCATTTGAGTGGAATACCGGGTAGTTATTTCATAAATATGTCGCTAAAATTTTGTAACAATGGGTATTTTTCCAAGAAATCACTATCCCCTTCAGTTGTTTTAGAAATTTTTACTACATACAAGGTGCAACCTTTGTTTTTGGCCTTTTAAGCTACATAGTTGACAATTTTCTAATTGAAATCTCACGTTTTACCCCTAGATGTATTTTGTTTTCTACAGATCATCAAGACAACTAATATATTTTTCAAAATAATCAACCTTTTCCTTATGCTCAGTAAGTTATTTAACACCTATAATTACATCATAATACTCCAAAGGAGCAAAGTAAAGATCAACTTCAGTGGAAAAACTAGGCAAGTCTAGGACTGATCCAAAAAGACACTTACTAACTGTGTGGACAACATTATTTCCATAATGTATAACCCAATATTTATCCATTTTTCCATCTTTTATTTTTATTTTTGAAGCTAATTTAGTAGAAATAAAGCATTTAATAGCTCCAGTATCAAAAAAGTATAGTAACAGTATACCAAATAACTTACCTGGCACTTCTATAGGCGTAACTTACTTTTTAGCTTGTTTATCAGCTATTGCAACATGTATCTTATGCTACTGATTGTGGTCATCCTTCCTTAGAGGACATTGATTTGCATAATGATCTTTTCCACAATTATAGCAGCCTCCTATAGGTCCTCTCTTAGGCTTAAATTTATTTCCAACTTTAAAATTGTCATTTTATCCTCCATAGGACTTTTGTCCATTATTATTATTCTTAAAAAAATTGTTTTGAACATTAGTAGTAGGTTTATTTGTTGCAGTTTTCTTGTTGTTATCAGCAAAAAATTTATTTTTAGCTCCAAACTTCTTCCATGGTCCCTTTTTGGGTGCAAGAGATGAAGAAGAATTAGGAACTTTCTTTTTGATTTCCTCCTTATGGAGAAGAGATTGCTTTTAATTTATGCTCCTACCTTATGGATTTTTAACAACCCCTTCCATAGTGGTTGGGTTGTGAACATCTACCTCACCCCCTATGATAGGATTTAATCCCATAATGAATTTCTATATCCTAAACTTCTCATCAGTTTGATACTAAAGCACGTACTTGAGGAGCTTGGTGAACTTCTCTTAGTACTCTGTTATAGTTAACTTTCCTTGAGTTAAGTTTTGAAATTCAGTCATCTTTTGATCATAGTAGAGTTGTGCAACCATTGTTTCCTAATATATATATATTTTAATTTATCCCAAGTGATTTTTGTTTCTTTAATGTTTAATTCAGCCTTATGGCTGTCCCACCAAGAATATGCCTTATGGGAAAGTTGATAACCTCCCAATATTTATTTAGTTTCCTCAGAGAAGTTCCTTATCATAAATTACTTCTCCATTTTGTTGAACTAGTTCTCATCTCCATCTCCTAGTGTAGTACCATAAAACTTGGGTGGACTTATCCTTTTTATAGCATTTATGAGTTTAGCCACAAATCTCACCTTTTTATTTTTAGGCTCATTGGGTTCATTTGCATTAGCATTAGAAACATTATTGTTATCAACACCTAAATTTCCAATATTGGCATTGTCCACAGGAGGTGACTAATTTTTATTACCAACATCTTCTTCCTCCTCATTTCCCATTAATTTTTGTTCAAGTACATCTAGATGATCTCTTGTGCCCAACAAGGAAACAAGTATCTCATCACCTTTTTGGGTAGTAGCTACCTCTCCACCTGGTGATGAGTTGTTTCCATCATTTCCTCTTCTTCTAACCATTTTTTGTTAACAAGAAAATTTAAATTTTTATCAAATTATGGTTGTAGCCTTCAACTCTTATACCAAGATGTAACATTCCCATTTTAAGACTTTATAAACAAGGGAATTTTTTTTTTTCATAATGTTCTCTATTTTAAATTATCATAATTTAGAACACACATTCCAAAGTCAATCTATCTCATAATAGAAAACCATATGCAACTGTAAATGACTCAATGAAACACCGATATCTCATTTCATGACTTGGTATCATACTGATCTCTTGTGTTAACTTTATTATTTGTAGACTACGTATACTTGGTTCTTTTACCATTTTAGGGTATCAAGTGTTATGTTTAAGAGGCCTATTTGTATAGCTATTACCGATATTCATCTGAAATCCCACTTCTTAAACTAGGTGACATAGGACAATACAACCACCGAGTAGTTTGCGATACTCTAGCCAAATATTTTAAACATATTGTTCATGTTTATATTCCTAGATGGCATACGCGTCATGTTGGTCGTCAAAAAAAGATCTCAATGAGAACAATAGTCAGGGGACAAAAAGTCCCTCCTCTTTAATGGGAGAGGTTCCCTTATTCAAAAGCAAAACCTATTTACATATGTACAAGTGCATAGCTTTAATGTGGAACTTGGATATCATGAAAGCGTTTTGAAATAAAATAGATCATCAACATGAAAGTACAGAGGAATGAAGATGTGGAAATGAGCAGAAAGGCATTCTCCAGAATTATAGATGACAAAATAATTCCTTATATGTGCCAGAACATAATGAATTGGAATAAGACCATTTGTATTTGAATTAAATGAGATGCAATTGAAAAGACACATAGTTCTAGAAATAACATCTACAAGAATACAAAGCTTCTTGACATAATGCAGACAAATGATCTAACAATACTCAATAGACAACCACGAATAAAGGAATCAGATAGACAAAGAAAGAAGATCCTTTTGTATTGATTGCTTTACTATTTCTTACACTTCCAAAAATAAGCCAAGTTCCCCCACTTCAAAATGGCATAGGGAGACCATTATATAGTTTTAAAAATTAGTTACACTTGGTAACTACTTCTTTTAATTAATGTTTAGTTAAAGGGATGCTTAACGTAAAACCCTAACTAATTACAATAAATATGAGATGAGAAGAGAAAGAGGAAGAGAAGTTAGGAGGACAAGACAAGTGTTCATGATTAGAAAGGGCCCACTAACTTGAGGATCCACTGTCTAAACCTTCTTAATGCCTCTCTCTCTATGTCTCTTCCTCATGGAACCGATGTGTTGGCAGCGAGATCGGGTCCAAAAAATGAGACATTTCTAGATATCTTTTTTGAATTCGACGTGCGTATGGTACTCCTTGCTCGCTTCTTCAATGGAAGACTAGAGAGAACAGATTTCCTTCATCGTTTCCTTAGTGATGGAGTCCTCTTTGAACATGCTTTCTTTGAAAAAATCTCTGAATTGAGCTTTAATTTCTTATAGGGAGAGAGGTACACCTAAGGTCTCATCATGGAGGTGGCAATGAATATCCTTAAAAGAAGACACTACCAAAGTCTTGAAGGCCTCACCCTTCAAATGGCTATTTCTCAATTATCCCAAAGCCTCCTCTAGCACTTTGATTTTCCACTCCACACTTTGTATACCCATGATTTTGAAAAATTATCTTTCACATCATCAAATACCTTGCTTGCCATTAAAATATTCTCATCGCCTTGCCCCATAAGGTGAAGGTCTACTATGTAGCTACTCTAGAGTTTGAGCTCTTTCTTCATATTTCCAATGGTGGAGGAGAGTTTTACATTGCAGATTACTTACCTTCTCATTGAGTTTGAAGGATTCACGAATGAAATTCAACCCTACAATAAGCATATCATCTACCATGGCCTCCATAGCCCTTCCATAGATGGAGTACCTATGTATATCCTTGGTGCTCTGAAATTCATCTTGGTTGAGGAGCACAGGTGGTGGAAGAGTAGTTAGTGGGGTGGGGTCTAAAACTTTATCCTTGGATAGCAATAACTTGATGAAACTTGTAAGAACTCGAGCTTGCTATTTTAGCTATTCTATATTTTTTTCCCTTTTTCCACCCTCCCAATGACCCTGGTGATTGTTTCTTGAAGATTGTGAATCTCACCTTCAGGGGTGGACTCTCCCATGGAGATCCTTGATAGTTCTAGATTAGATTCCTGCAAATCCTGCTCGGGCTTGTCAACCTTGGGCTTGGCTATCTCCGAGAATTACGACCTTGGGCATCGATACTATTATTGAAGTGGTCTTGGCTTTCTTAGTAGGAGAAAAAGGAATAGTGCCCAATAAGGCCGCCACAACATCAAAGTTGGGTCCTGAGATTTGAGAGGAAGACTTCCTCTTCCTACTATCAACAAAAGGTTGCACCTATGCGAAAGAGGAGGAGGAGAGGAAGGAGAGAAAGAGAAAATCATGGCACTCAAAGTGTGCACTCTCTGTTGCCTCTAGTTGAGATGTGAGTGGGGAATTTGAGGCTTATAGTACAGAGAAGTCAATGGTGCTCGGAAGCTCAGCACTTTGAAATTCTTTTTCTATATCCATTGGGGCTTCCGAACTACCTACAGAATACTAGAACTTCACTCTCTTCACTCTCACTGAGAATAATAATTTTCTCTAGTCCTGAGGGAAATTCTGAATGCTTTATCAGGGGATCCTCTTCAACAAGCTCCCTCTTGACTTCCTTGACCTTCTTCTGATACACCCGAGTGGATGAGGAAGGGGTGGAGGATGTAGGCCCTTTATTTGATGAGGTAGGAGGAGTTTGTATAGGTGCTTCTGAACTAGGTGTCTATGCCTCCTTCCTTGGTATTGAGGTGTCCTTGGAGGAGGAATCTCCTGAATGCTTTCCAAGCTCATGAACTCTTCTGTCAAACCAGATTTTAGTTCTTACTAGGACAGGGGCTAGGATTTTAGCCAGATCATCCTTCTCTTTTTTGAACCAATCCAAATCCTCCAAGGGAGTGTGTTTGATCAAGGTATCATATTCATATGATAACAGTCAGATTTTTCATCCTAAATCCCTTTAGGAATTTGATACAAGTTAAGCTCTTGAATCAATTGAAGAGAAAACCTGCCATAATGTCTCCTCCTTTCCTCAAAATCATCAGCACAATCAGCCCAATAATCTTCTGTGTCTGCCCTATGATGGTAATTAATTCTGAGATTCTGTTCAATAAATTTCTTCAAGTCAAAAAAGTTCTAGGCCTGAAGAAATGGACAGTGATTGGAGCTAGGGCTCTCTCTATGTTTTTTTCATCCAAAGCCATCTTGCAGGTGTAGTTTCCCAAAGATATGGGGAAGTGCAGACCAGTGATTTTCTTATTCTTGCAGGTTCTGTGCAATTTTTCCAATTGCCTGCATATCTCGATCAAGGCCATTTTGTCACTACAGAACATAGGGAGCTTGAGAGGGGTGCTCTCATAGCTTGCTAGCCTGATATAAGAGAATTTTCTGAACTGGATTAAGTAGGCACCGTAATTCGCTATCAGGCTCATGGCTTCATCAGAGAACCTCCTTGCAGTGTCACTCTCTAGAAGTCTTGCAATGTACATGGTGAAGGTGTCTTTCACCCTCTTGAAGTTGTGATTACTAGTCTCCAGGGTGAATTGAGGGCAGTAAGCATATATAGGATCACCCTTCTGAGCATCAATATATGTGAAGCCAAACCACTACCTAGATGCTACTAGGGTATACATCAAATAAGAAGTCATGTAAAACTTCTTGGTTTGTTGTACATTGCACAACTGTTTTTTGCTATGTTCATACTGATGATTTCTACCTAGTTGATATTCTAAGTACCCTCACACACCATGTTCATAAGTGGGCACATCCAGAAATGGAACTCGTTGGTAGAGGGTAAGCCCATGACCCGAGCTAACAAGATTATGAAATCTGACAGCTCCTCATTGAAATTGGAACAAAATAGAGCTTTGGATAGATGGGACACCCCCTTTTTAGGGTTTTTTAGCCATGACTTTACCACCCTTAACTTGTATTTTTCACTGTCCTGGTTGAAGAGTGCCTATGCCTAGTTCTGAGAAATGACTATAGAATTATCCATTTTGGGAATCCTTAGGGCAGCACCAATGGCGGTTGTGTCAAGCTTGGTGATGAGCTCCCCATGCACATTAGTTAGTTCACTCGAGTCGGGATTGAAGTGAGTGCCGTAGGTGAGTACCATGTCTACACATTGCACTGAGATCGGGAAACTAGCGGCAAACACCAAGCCACTATCGTTAATCATTTGTGCCATAGGAGAGGGGTTTGGGTCTATCAACCTAGTCTAGAAATCTCCAAAGTCCAGGTGATGAACTTCACTGTCCCCGATATCGGGAATAGTAGACTCAGTGGTGAAAGTTACTCCTGACGTTGAAATTTAATCTTCATGTTAATAGTAATTTGAAAAAACAAAGTTACAGCTTGAATTCTTGATGGAATTATAGGGGGAATGGGTACGCGCACAGAGATTTCAATCGCAAGGGTATGAGCAATTGGTAACGGGAAAGCAGTGTGCAAAAATGTGTAGGGGAAGTTTATTACGTAGTCATTTAGGAGAGAAAATGTCATAAATGTGTATTAAATTCATATCCACTAACTCAAAAAGTAGGCATTGGGAAGAGTGGGAAAAATTAGCCCGAATGGCCTTTGGTTCATTTGGGACACATGGGACGCAAAAGTGTGATTCGACCAATGCGGGTAATGTGAGGATAGAATGCACAAATGCTTTTTGGGAGATGAGGGACCAAATTACATGAAGTGCACAATGCAATGACATGGGTGATAGGTGAACATGGAGCTTGAGTGAACTTGGGTCAGCTGGAACAAAAAGTTTCGATGGGCCCGTAAGAAAACATGTTTCGGATAAAGTGGTGACCGGCGAATAGGGAGCCCAAATGAACATGGGACACATGGGACAAAAATATCAGACCCGTAAATCACACAAATGACTCAAAAATGCAGATTTTTCCAACTTCTTGACTTTTCCCTTTACCAGAACAACAGAAAAAGGTGTTAACTCAAAAATTTTTAATTTTAAACTTTTCAAAAGAGGGGAAATTTTGAGAGGAAAATAGCTGGCTCCTTCTGGGGATGACTTGGCTAAAGTCCAAAGGAATGAGACAAGGAAAGAACTCTCAGAAAAACCTAGGGGAAGTAGATCAGTGCCTTATCCATTGGGCCACGGAGTCAAAAGCAAACCAATACAGAAAACAACACCCCAAATGAAGAAAAACACCAAAACAAGAAAAAGGAAGGGGAAACACACACACTATACATAATATACAAAGGACTTCCTAATCACCTAGGACTTAAACAATTTCAGGTACTACCCACTATAAGGAAGTGGGAGGGAAGAACCATCCATATAATCAA
Organism: Taxus wallichiana var. yunnanensis; assembly: GCA_018340775.1. NCBI lineage: Eukaryota > Viridiplantae > Streptophyta > Pinopsida > Cupressales > Taxaceae > Taxus > Taxus wallichiana. The sequence goes on from CM031234.1 coordinate 853,394,654, forward strand.
GGTAAAAAGAATTCTCACTAGTAAAGTGCCTGATCTTGAAAGGTCCAAGCCAAAGAGAATCAAACTTGCCATGGCTACCACGAGGTTCACGTATTTTATCCCATAGCAAAACAATGTCTCCAACTTTGAAATCTCGTGACCTAGCCTTTTTATCAAACAAGGCCTTTACCTTCTGTTGGTGAGCATATATTCTATCAACAACCTTTAACCTATCCTCATTCAATTTATAAAGATACATGATCCTTTTATCCAAAGAATCATTAAAACTAGTGTCTTCAATGGCCTTCATTAAATGCAAGGCTGGTAGTTCCACCGTTACTGGCAATTGAGCTTCCACTCCATATACTACCTGAAAAGGAGACATCCCAATGGGTCTTTTAGGTGTGATCCTATCTACCCAAAGAGAATCATAGAGTTTCTTGTGCCAGTTCCTCTGAGATTCACTAACTAATTTCCTTATTATGGCCACCATATTTTTGTTTGTTGATTCTGCTTGTCCATTCCCCTAAGGATAATAATTCATGGAGTGAGCCAGGGAGATGCCATATCCATAACAAAAATCCATCATCTCATTTGAAGAAAAATTTGAAGCATTATCCGTCACAATCTTGTTTGGTACACCAAACCTCACCAAGATGTTTTCTTTGATAAAATTTCATACTAATTCGTAAGTAGTACTCTTTTACCTGGAATGGCTTCTACCCACTTAGTAAAATAGTCTGTGGTAGTTAATACATGGGTATGACCAGCACTAGAAGAGGGATTAAGTGTTCCAATGAAATCTAAACCCCATTATTGAAAAGGCTCTTCAATCACAACTGGTTTAAGGGGCAAAGAAGCCAACTTGGGTCTACCCACAAAGGTCTGACAAGCTTCACATTTATCAATCCACTTTGATGCATCTTTGAACAAGGTAGGCCAATAATATCCTACACGAAGAATCTTATGAGTAGTGACAGTTGATGAGTAATGCCCTCCACATGCCTGATTATGGAAAGCTAAAAGTAGCTTCCTCTATTGTTCCTTGTCCACGCATTTTAGAAATCTTCCATCCAACCCACGCTTGAACAAGGCATTCTCCCACAACACATATTGGGCTGATCTTAGCTTAACAACTCTCCTCTCTTTGGTATTCAAATGAGAGGTACATTCTCCATATGTGAGAAAGTGTGTGAGATCAGCATACCATTCATCAATTGAGTTGAGAAACAGAATGGTAGGAAAATAAACTTTATCCTTGGGTAACTCATGTCCAGCTCCCTCAGCGATGAGTTCACACAAGCCTTTTCCACGGACTAGTTTAGTTGGTCTAATGTTAATATCATATTCTTGTACCTTGGCCACCTAGTTTCCTCTCTTGGATCCAAACTCTTGTTGCGTGAGAATGGACTTGATAGTTGTGTCAGGTACAAATATTGTGGAGTGAGAGTTAAGAATGTAAAAATGAAACTGCTTGTGACTTTAACCACCGCGAAAGCATGTTTCTCCATCATGGTGTATTTTAAGTCATGATTTTTTAGAATGTATCTCATAAATGCAATAGGGAGTTCATGATCATTAGAATCTTTCTGAGTCAAAACAACAGCCACAATGTTATCTATGGCATAGCAATAGATAATAAAATCTTTGTTGAAATATGGACATGCTAAGACGGGAGTTTTAGCAATAGACTTTAATACCTTCAAAGGATTCTTTCCCTTCAAGAGAACAGCCAAACGTTTGTTTTCCCTTCATCATCCGAGAGATATTCAAGGTTAGTTCTACAAAATTATGGATGAATCTTCTCGGAAAGTTAATCTTACCAAAGAAATAATGCACTCCCTTCTTGATTGATTGGAAGCGGAATCTGTTTCTAGCTAGAACTCACTCAAGATCAATTTTTATACCATCTTTAGAGCCAACATGCCCTAGAAATTTTCCCTCTCGTGACACAAAAATAGATTACTTAGGATTCAAAGAGATCCCATGTTCCAATGTTCATCGAGTTTAGGGTAAACAACCTCCAATATTAGTTTTGTCATACTCAACAAATTGTTGTGATCCAGTAGAAGCTTTAGACTTCACATACCTGTCATGCTTATCAAACAATTCTTCTAAACTCACCAGTCCCTTTGGAATCTTGTTCCCTTTGAGTTTGATACACCCATCTTGATCTATCTCTTCTTCCTTAACATCCTCTTTATTGGAAGGCACACTTTCACAAGGTAAATTGTCACTTCCTTCAAAGTACAACTATTCAAAGTTATCCCTAAGTTCTAGGAAGGAAAGTAAATGTTGATCATCATTAAAAAATTGCCAGTTGCTTGCGTTATCAGGCACGTTGGGCCTATGGATCATCTCAATGGTAAACCTATCTTGAGAAAAGTCAGGATGAGGTATGAGCAATGACCTTGAGACCGCTAGTGAGTCAGCCCTAGTGTACTCCTCCCTAGGCACTGCTTCAATGAAGAAGGCATCAAGAAATTCGATAGAGTCCCAAACCCAATTCCTGTAATGTTTCAACCTTCTATTCTTTACCTGTAAAAGGTTTCTAACTTGCTTGACAATCAGCTCTGCATCTCCATGAGCTAGAAGATTCTTCACACCCTTTTCTTTTGCCACATTAAGCCCAAGAATGAGAGCTTCATACTCTGTTGTATTATTAGTATTTTCAAATTGTAACTTGAATGAGAAAGGACAAACCTTTCCCTCAGGAGACACCAATACTACACCAGCTCCAGAACCAGCTGAGGAACAAATTCCATCAAACTCTAATATCCAAACACCATTAGGATCCTTAAGTGATTTTTTGGGGAGTTGGATCTCCTCTGGAGACATAATCATATAGTTTCCATGCCCCATATCCTCATAAAGTATTTGCACTTTGGGATCATCTATTTTTGTACAATATACTCAAACTACTTCTCGGGAAACAACTTCTTCATTTGTCCATTAACTGGTATGAGGGCATGTGACCAATCCATTTGAATTTCTCCTCCCACATCCTTATAGAAGTTACTACTTAGCAAAGCATTCCATATGAAGGAGGAATGTCTGCTACTAGGATAGTAGCCAAAACCTTTTTTTCAGGAAAAGTAGCAAAAGCTACTTGTGCATCTTTAATTCTTCCAACTAAGGGCACTTCCTTACTCTCCATAGAATAGCAAGACCCATAAGTGCATGTGAGAGTTAGGCCTAAGGCATGGGCTACTTTGACAGGCATTACATTGTCTGATGCCACTGAGTCTATGATGCAGTTGCTGAGTTTATGACCTACTATAAGGAGGGTCACATAGAATGGTTTGATCTTGTCATTGGGTGAGGTGACGGAAGCTACTAGATTGGGTTGTGGTGCGAGAGGATGGAGTGGGTAAAAGGCCTTTAGAGGTAATTTTGGAATGGGAATTGACAAAGTGAACCATTTTAGCAAAAGCCTTGGGATGGGTTTGATAATACTCAGCCTCTGAGATTTGAACCTTGGTCTTTTTCAGGTGATCAATGATATCGAAAGACCCAGAGGTGGATGGGCTATCATCACTTGGGACTTTAGGCTTATCGTTTTAGGAGTTGAAGAAGAAGAAACTTTAGTAGCAGAATTAGTAGGACTCACCTTTGGTGTAGACGTAATGGGGATAGGAGATCCTCTTTTTGTAATCACAGGGATAGTCGTCGATGCTCCTTGGATCTTTTAGTAGGCTGCATCACTTTCTCCCTTTTGTGTGTCTACTCTCAAGTCATGACAACGTATGATTTTCTATTCATGTCTGCTACTACTTCGTCATAATTATCTTCTTCATCAACACCTTCAGTAGTGAAGAAATTAACTCAAGATCCCTCAAGTTCCTCTATTTCTTCATTGGCCTCTTCAACAAGTTCTTCACAATCTTCGCTAACCTCTTCATCCTCTGGATCTTTTACCTCACAGGTTACATTAACAGGGACCTTAATAGGTGGTCCTTCAAGTGCTAGCCTTGTTTGAGCAGCAGGCAAATGATTCTGGGCTGAAAATTCCTTCTTAGACATCTCGCATAGGGGCGTGCTAAGCCAATTGTTTCTTAATGGTGATGAGGTCATTTGTAAGTTTTTGTACTAATGGATTGGTATTAGGCCTAGGAGTGGAAGAGGAGGAAGAAAAGACCTAGATTTAGAAGGGTATCTTCTCAACTTCCCGAACATGATTAAATCATCTTCGACACTAACAGAAGAGTTTGATCCTCGGTTGATGTTACAAGATTATCTCTTTTCAATACATAACTAACTTTAGGTAATTAGGCATTCGGGAAGAAGAATTTTTGGATTTGACCTACAGTTGAGTGTCCGTGGGATTTTTTAATCAACTTGTTGAATTGAGCCACAATTTTTCTCATGGGTTCTTGTGATTCTTTCTTTATTTGAGAAATTTGGGCCAAAGCAAAGCATGCAGTCATCTACCGGTTTGAAATGATTCTCAAACCTCATTCTCATTGTGTTCCAGCTGGTGATAACCTCATCCAGGAAGGTGATAGAACCAATCTACTGCATTATCTTGTAAGGTCTCAACAAAAATCCTTACCGAGACATCTTCATGTTCAACTCCCAGAACTCCACATGCAACTATGAAAGCCGCTATATGTTCATCAGGATGTATCTTTCCATCACCTCTGAACTTGGGAAAGTTTTTTCGGTTACCTTTGGGTAACTCATGCAAGGGCTAAGGAAGGGCGAGAGGCCCAACATGATTTCCCCAAGCAATGGTACTACCATTCTTGGAAAAATGGCTTGAAGGGGAACTAAAACACCAACAAGAATCAGAGCATGAAGATTAGGATTGAGTTGCTCTGAAGGAATACCACCCGCAGGGGTTCTATTTTTGATAGGAGGAGTGCTTATTGAACAAGCTCATTTATTTCTTCTAGTTGAAGGAAAAGGAAAACCTTCTTTGTTCCAAAAGTGAACCGAGAATCTTCAATACCGAGGGCTCCTCTCCCACTAGTAAAATGTGGAGTTCCCAAATCAAAGGATGATAAATAAATGTTTATAGAACTTGAATACGTCAAGAAAAATGATCCTAGTAGAGTCGCGCACAAAAATTTTGGTCGTCAAAAAAATATCTCAATGAGAACAATAGTCAGGGGACAAGAAGTCCCTCCTCTTTAATGGGAGAGGTTCCCTTATTCAAAAGCAAAACCTATTTACATATGTATAGTGCATAGCTTTAATGTGGAACTTGGATATCATGAAAGCGTTTTGAAATAAAATAGATCATCAACACAAAAGTACAGAGGAATGAAGACATGGAAATGAGCAGAAAGGCATTCTCTAGAATTATAGATGACAAAATAATTCCTTATATGTGCTAGAACATAATGAATTGGAATAAGACCATTTGTATTTGAATTAAATGAGATGCAATTGAAAAGACACACAGTTCCATAAATAACATCTACAAGAATACAAAGCTTCTTGACATAATGCAGACAAATGATCTAACAATACTCAACAAATAGCCACGAATAAAGGAATCAGATAGACAAAGAAAGAAGATCCTTTTGTATTGATTTCTTTACTATTTCTTACACTTCCAAAAATAAGCCAAGTTCCCCCATTCAAAATGGCGTAGGAGACCATTATATAGTTTTACAAATCAGTTACACTTGGTAACTACTTCTTTTAATTAATGTTTAGTTAAAGGGATGCTTAATGCAAAACCCCAACTAATTACAATAAATTTGAGATGAGAAGAGAAAGAGGAAGAGAAGTTAGGAGGAGAAGACAAGTGTTCATGATTAGGAAGGGCCCACTGACTTGAGGATCCACTGTCTAAACCTTCTTAACGCCCCTGTTATGTCTCTACCACGTGGAACTGATGTGTTGGCAGTAGACTGGGTCTAAAAACTAAGACATTTCTCCATATCTTTGTCAAATTTGATGTGTGTATGGTACTCCTTGCTCGCTTCTTCAATGGAAAACTAGAGAGAGTAGATTTCCTTCATCTTTTCCTTAGTGATGGAGTCCTCTTTGAACATGTTTTCTTTAACAAAAGCTCTGAATTGAGCTTTAATTTCTTATAGGGAGAGAGGTACACCTGAGGTCTCATCATGGAGGTGGCAATGGATATCCTTAAAAGTAGATACCACCAAAGTCTTGAAGGCCTCACCCTTCTACCAGCTATTTCTCAATTCTCCCAAAGCCTCCTCTAGCACTTTGATTTTCCACTCCACACTGTATACCCATGATTTTGACAAATTATCTTTCACATCATCAAAGACCTTGCTTGCCATTAAAATATTTTCATCAGTTTTCCCCATAAGGCAAAGGTCTACTATGCAGCTGCTCCAGAGTTTGAGCTCTTTATCCATATTTCCAATGGTGGAGGAGAGTTTCTATTGCAGATTACTTACCTTCTCATTGAGTTTGAAGGCTTCACCAATGAAATTCAACCCTACAACAAGCATATCATCTACCATGGCCTCCATAGCCCTTCCATAGATGGAGTACCTATGTATATCCTTGGTGCTCTAAAATTCATCTTGGTTGAGGAGCATAGGTGGTGGAAGAGTAGTTAGTGGGGTGGGGTCTAAAAGTTTATCATTGGATAGCAGCAACTTGATGAAACTTGTAAGAACCTGAGCTCTCTCTTCTAGCTACTCTATAGTTTGTTGCCATTTTTCCACCCTCCCAATGACCCTAGTGACTATATCTTGAAGATTGTGAATCTCACCTTCAGGGGTTGACTCTCCCATGGAGATCCTTGAAAGTTCTAGATTAGATGCCTGTAGATCCTACTCGAGCTTGTCAACCTTGGGCTTGGCTATCTCCAGGAATTACTAACCTTGGGCATCAGATACTATTCTTGAAGTGGTCCTAGCTTTCTTGGTAGGAGAAGGAGTAGTGCCCAATAAGGCTACCACAACATCAAAGTTGGGTCCTGAGATTCGAGAGGAAGACTTCCTCTTCCTACTATCAACAAAAGGTTGCACCTATGCGAAAGAGGAGGAGGAAGAGGAAGGGGGGCAAGAGGACCAAGAGAAAGGGAACTCATGGCACTCAAAGTGTGCACTACTATTTCCTCTAATTGAGATGTGAGTGGGGCATTGAGGCTTCTGGTATAGAGGAGTCAATGGTGCTTGAAAGCTCAGCGCTTTGAAATTCTTTCTCTATATCCATTGGGGCTTCTGAAGCACCTACAAAGACTGGCACTTCAATCTCTTCACTCTCACTAAGAAAAATAATGTTCTCTAGTCCTGAGGGCAATTCCAAATGCTTTATCAAGGGATCCTCTTCAATAGGCTCCCTCTTAACCTCCTTTACCTCATTTTGATACACCTGAGTGAATGAGGAAGGGGTGGAGGATGTAGGCCCTTTATTTGATGAGGTAGGAGGAGTATGTACAGTGCTTCGAACCGGGTGTCTATGCCTCCTTCCTTGGTATTGAGGTGTCCTTAGAGGAGGAATCTCCTGAATGCTTTTAAAGCTCGCAAACTCTTCACAAAACTAGTTTTTGTTCTTACTAGGATAGGGGCTAGGATTTCAGCCAGATCATCCTTCTCTTTTTTGAACCAATCCAAATCCTCCAAGGGAGTGTGTTTGATCAAAGTATCATATTCATATGATAACAAGTCGAGTTTTCATCCTGAAGCCCTTCAGGAATTTGATACAAGTTAAGCTCCTGAATCAGTTGAAGAGAAAACCTACCATAATGTCTCCTCCTTGCCTCAAAATCATCAGCACAGTCAGCCCAATAATCTTCTGTGTCTACCCTATGATGGTAATTAATTCTGAGATTTTGTTTAATAAATTTCTTCAAGTTAAAACAAGTTCTTGGCTTGAAGAAATGGACAGTGATGGGAGCTAGGGCTCTCTCTATGTTTTGTGCATCTAGAGCCGTCTTGCAGGTGTAGTTTCCCAAAGATATGGGGAAGTGCAGACCAGTGATTTTCTTATCCCTGTAGGTTCTGTGTAATTTTTCCAATTGCCTACATATCTCGATCAAGGCCATTTTGTCACTACAGAACATAGGGAGCTTGAGAGGGGTGCTCTCATATCCGCTAGCTTTGATATAAGATAATTTTCTCAACTAGATGAAGTAGGCACTTTGTAATTCACTATCGTGCTCATGGCTTCATCGGAGGACCTCCTTGCAGTTTCACTCTCTAGAAGTCTTGCAATGTACATGGTGAATGTGTCATTCACCCTCCTGAAGTTGTGATTACTAGTGTCTAGGGTGAATTGAGGGCAGTAAGCATATATAGGATCACCCTTCTGAGCATCAATATATGCAAAGCCAAACCACTGCCTAGATACTGCTAGGGTATACATTAGATAAGAAGTCATGTAAAACTTCTTGGTTTGATGTACATTAGACAACTATTCTACCAAGTTCATACTGATGATTTCTACCTAGTTGATATTTTGAGTACCCTCACACACCATGTTGATAAGTGGGCACATCCAGAAATGGAACTCATTGGTAGAGGGTAAGCCCATGACCCGAGCTAACAAGATTATGAAATCTGACAGCTCCTCATTGAAATCGGAATGAAACAGAGCTTTGGATAGACGGAAACCCCATTTTTAGGGTTTTTTAGCCACGAATTTGCCACCCTTGCCTTGTATTTTTCACTGTCTTGGTCAAAGAGTGCCTGTGCTGGTTTTGAGAAATGACTATAGAATTATCCATTTTAGGAATCCTTAGGGTAGTGCCAATGGTGGCTGCATCAAGCTTGGTGATGAGCTCCCCATGTACATTAGTTAGTTCACTCGAGTCGGGATTGAAGTGAGCACTGCAGGTGAGTACCATGTCTACACATTGCACTGAGATCGGGAAACTAGCGGCAAATGCCAAGCCACTATTGTTAATCATTTGTGCCATCGGAGAGGGGTTTGGGTCTATCAACCTAGTCCAGAAATCTCCAAAGTCTAGGTGATGAAATTCACTGTCCCCGATATCGGGAATGGAAAACTCGAGTGGTGAAACCTACTCCTAACCTTGGAATTTAATCTTCATGTTGACAACAATTTGAAAAAATAAAGTTATAGCTTGAATTCTTGATGGAATTGCAGGGGGAATGGGTACGTGCACATAGATTTCAATCGTAAGGGTATGAGCAATTGGTAATGGGAAAGTAGTGTGCAAAATGTGTAGGGGTAGTCTATTAAATAGCCATTTAGGAGAGAAAAGGTCATAAATGTGCATTAAATTCATATCCACCAACTCAAAAAGTAGGCATCGGGAAGAGCGGGAAAAATTAGCCCGAATGGCCTTTGGTTCATTTGGGACACGTGGGATGCGAAAGCATGATTTGGCCGATGTGGGTAATGCAGGGACATAATGCACAAATTATTTTTGGGAGATGAGGGACCAGAGTACGTGAAGTGCATGATGCAGCTGACGTGGGCGATAGGTGAATAGGGAGCCCGAGTGAACTTGGGACAATTGCAACAAAAAGTTCCAATGGGCCCGCAAGAAAATAGGTTTCAAATAAAGCGGCCGACTAGAAAACAGGGTGCCCAAATGAACATGGGACACATGGGACAAAAATTTCCGACTGGCCCGCAAATCACACAAATGACTCAAAAAATGCAGATTTTTCCAATTTCTTGACTTTTCCTTTACCAAATCAATAGAAAAAGGTGTTAACTCAAAATGTTTTAATTTTAAACTTTTCAAAAGAGGGAAATATTGAGAGGACAACATGTCAAAGGGAATAAGTCCTTCACCATAGCTGATATGTTATCTAGAATGGTCTTCATTGACTTTTGTCAGTCCACTCGCTTAAAATTTTAACCCTAGACAAGGTTAGCACCATGGCTTAGTATGGAGTACTACTCATGATGACTAAGGGTACATAGACACACTCAATCAACTTAAGTCAGTTGGGTGTTTCTATTTATCCTAAATCAATCTAAGTTGACCCCGACACTAAATCATGCCCCTATCTCTACCTAGGGTAGAACTATGATCAAGCTAGAATTTATGTTAGTCTAGTTGAACAAACTCTGAGGGGTGTTGAGACATGTCAATTGTAACTTAGTATCCTCATAAAGACCCTTGTCATCATAAAGGTACTACATTGTTATTAGTGTGTATCAACATCCAACCAATTTTTTATCATTTGGATGAACATACCTTAGATAGAAGGTTATTATCTTATTAATCTCCTCATTACAAATTAATTACAGCTACCCTACTAAACAACTAGGTTCCTTAACCATTAGGGTTCTAAGTTAAATTGCAATAGAGGTAGGTATGCAAATGAATCTTCTTCCTATCCAATTCACATGTTATGTTTTATATTATTAACATCCTGAATCATGTTTTACATAAAAGGCCCAACACACATGAAAGTGTTATTTATTTACTCACTTAATACAACCCTAGCTTATATAAGTTCTGAGAAAGTCCTTTTCCATATTATACTTCATGGAAATGAATTCTAATCCCCCTTTTTGTTTTCATTCCCAACATCCCTATTTTGGTTAAGGAAGTCTACATGAGGAAACATACCTTCAACTAACTACAGACAATAATCAAGATTCTTTTCCAAAAAGTCTTAAGTCAAGTCTATGATTCATTTCATGGATGTTGTCTTCCCTTTCCTTTGTTAAGGGTTAATGTCCATTTATAATCCCATTGTACATTATAAATTATAATCATAGTTTAATTCTCATACAATCATTGATTTAAAATATAGTCCTAATGATATGGTTGAATAACTGTAAGAATGTCAACTTTATAAGTTACATCTCTACTAGAGGAGGTATTACAACTAACACCTCAGATCCTTATCTAATCCATTCCATACCATTTAAGTGTGTTACTGCCCTTAAATAGAGTAATACTTAACATTTCCACTTACTATATGCCAAAAGGAATTACATCAAGTACTAACAATTTCACACATCATTTATTCATCAAGGAGAAGTTATACATTTACAAGTTCAAACATTTCAAATGTTACAAAATGTCAAACAACAATACATAATCACTTTTGATACAACTTTATTTTCCATCAAGTACATTACAATAATGAAACCATATCTCATCAAATAAAGATTCAATCTCTTTGTCAAACAAATGTAACTTTCTAAAGGTCTTTCTCCTTTCATCTTTTACGAAGTCCATCTATAAATTTTTTAGCATAGGCCAATTCAATGAATCGAGCATGATAAGTAATAACTCATTAAAACAATGTGCCTTTAGCTAACTGTTTCATAAAAAGAACTATGTTGTTATGAAATAGTCCTGAATGAAATCAGAAAGACTCAGCCAAAATGAGATACAATCCCAAAGAAAAGTGAGAGGAAAAGATCATCTTCAATAAAAAATAAGTTTATGTCATGAAATCAAACCACTTTATCCTTCCATCCTATTTTCCTTTTATCAAAAGGATTTTAATAGTAAGTTAAGAGAAATAAACATTTCATCTGAACCTCACTGATACTTTCCTACATTTATTTTCATGTTTCCTTACTCAGTTAAACCTATTTAACAAAATAAGGAAATTGTCCTAACTATCTTTTAGGCATAGCTCAACAGTAGAACATTTATAGATATCACTTTCCATCCAAATATTTCATTAACCAAAATTCATCCTAAGGTCTGAGATGCCAATAACCAAACTTAAAGATCATAAGAAATAAGTTAGGATAATCCAAATCATCATAACATTTAAGGTGTCCCTGATTAGAGTATCCTAATACTCAAACTCAAAACTAGGAACCAAATCAAGTTAAAAGTCAAACAAGCTAAATCAGACCTTATCAAAGGGTAAGATTATTTTAACAAGTAATGATTTAATACTCAATCCCAAAAAGATACATCATTTTTATCATTATATCAATTGAATAGAATGGAAAAGTTTATAATTCAGATCTAACTCAATAATCCATTTCAATATTTTCATACCATACACAATAATCTATACAAATATTTTCAACTTCAACTATATTGCTCTAAGAACATTCTACATTCATTCTATCAAATAGTCAAGGAGTTGCATAAATGTAACAATCTAGAGAAGGGACAATAACCTTGCCAAATTTTGAAATCTTAATTTCCTAATGACTTAAACCAAACCAAACAGAGAGGATTATCTAGGGTTTGAATTATAAGAACCCAAAAGTCAAGGAGAAAGGAAGATAAATAAGAGAAACATCATTCCTTTACCTGTCATCAATCAAGGAGATGGGTTTAATAGCCTAAATTACCTCTAAGATAACATGTATTTCATTTTCTAAAGACTCAAAGAGGAAGAAAGAGATGAACAGAAGGATGAGTCTGAGACAGACTTCCTAAAAATCAAATCCTGGAAGGAAAAGAAGTATGCATTATGATATAACTAAGACATGAGCCAACATTCCATTTTCACAGAGATACATTTTCCTTAGTTCATAAAATAACTAAAACCATAATTATTGACCCAAGGGGTCTAAGAATCATGCCAAAACAAAACATCAAATCAAGGTCAACAGAGCAATCAAAATGTTAAGGGTAACAACAATAAAAAAGTTATAATTAACCAATGCTCAAGATATTTTTCCCCCTTTTAACATCAAGATCCACCAATTCTTTGGTTACTTACAGACCCGAAGAAGAGAAACAATATCTCATACCCTCTTACTTGATTCCAAAAAAATTGACTTCCATCAAAACAATTATTCAATTACAAGAGGCTTACACAAGAGTCCCTTTATAGATCTTCAAATAATAATCAAAGAATTTAGGCAAGTCCTAACAAAGGTACCGTCAATTTCCAAGTAAACCCATAATAAATTTATCCTTTTGTAATAGCCATAGGGGTCAGAAAATTTAAAATAGGAAGAAGTACTCACAATAACCAAAATCACAAAATCAAGTTAGATCAACATCATGCAGCCTCTAATATTCATCTTGGGTCCACACATGAGATCTATAATACGAGCTTGATCTATATGTATTTTTCAAAAACTACGCATAGAACTCTCTGGAAAGAAACAAAGGAAGGTCTCATATAACTCATGATACATGTTCTCTTCTACCCATTTAGATGCATCAAATTCATCTCTAATACTAAATATTTGAGAAAAATCATCCTCTATGCTCTTAAACCATGTTTCAAAAATGTCCATGGTCAAGTGCTCATTCATCAAGCATCATTATCACAACAACTTCAAAAATAGTTATTGATAATGAAACCAAGATGTAGTCATTTTTATGTGCCATTTGTACAACTTTATAACTCAAAGTGTGCTAGCCTATCACCCATCGGGTCTTTGGGTGCTCACCGATGCATGCGTAAGCAACAAGCCCCTTTTATGTGAGAATTATGAGAAGGTTCTACCATTGATGGGGATGGTTTATAGAATGAGAAAAAATTTACTTAGTTAAAAGAAAAGTGGAAGGAAGCTTATAGATCCACATATTAACGTATTAAATAAACTAAGCATCATTTGTAATAAGCATGATGAATCAAATCTAAGTCATGACAGTCACACAACAAGAGGGTTTACACCCTTAAACATGATATACAGAACAAACCCTTAGATATATATTCATTTAGAGTGATTTTGGTAGCCACATTACAATCAAAATAGGTCATCACAGACCATACATATCAAAATACTAGGACTCATCTCTTACAGATCTTCCCTGGTATGATATTCTAACTATGCCTTCCCAGTTCATCCCTTATTATAGACTCTAATGCCATACAGAGGATTATTACATCCTTTAGAACCCTTAGCACTAAGTGCTCTAAACCCTAGCACTACTACAACATTTGGCTACTCCGCATCTTACTCTCTATGCATCCTTTGTTCTGCTCCCATCTATCATTCGATGTCTTTCTTTTCTTCTCGAGCATCTCTCTTTATAGGTTCATCATCCACCACCATGCCTTCTCTCCTAAAAAATCACATGCCAAGTGTCAAATGCAAATCCTCTAATGGTGAATGTTTATCCCCTTACAAACCCTTCACTCTCTGTGATGATGTCTTTTGGGAATATTTCATGTGTGGAATATTCTTTTCTTGACCTCCAAGGTTCTAGGATGGCACCTTATCCACTCAAGGTATGCCTATCTGGGTCACCTTTTTCCTAAAGTGCCTTCAGAATGTTGAATATGGATAATTCCTATGAACCCCATGTTCTTCCTTCCACGCATGTCCTAGTTTCTCCAAAACCCTTCTTAAACCTTTGTCATGCATGCTTCTCCCCGCGTGCCCTTCTCTTTATTGGTCCCATGTGTGCACATGCCTTTTGGTACTTAGCCAATATTCAAGGCCCAAAATTACCCTTAAATATTCTCTTGTTCCTCTCCTTCCATATTTCCCAAAAAGATGCATGAGGGTGAGAATCCACAAGTGTTTCAAACCCTTACTTTTAAAAGGGCTATACCACTGATTCCAAAACATTTTTAGAGAAGAGGGGAAAATCCAATTTATCTCAAAAAAATTTAGTAAAGTATTTCTGACCTTTACAAAGAAGGAGCATTCAAGAAACAAGTGAGCAGCATCTTCAACCTCCTTTTCACACAACACACACCTATTCACCATATGGAAGTTCCTTTTATTGAGGTTGGCCACCATTAGAATTTTGTCATGTAATACCAACCACCAAAACATATTAAATTTAGGAATGAATTCCTTTATCCAAACACTTTCCCATTTAAAAATTCCATGATCAGTCTCATTTTCAAAATAATTATTATAGGCACTTTTAACTAAAAAAATACCATTAACTTCCTTTGACCAATAGATACTATCTAGTTCATTTCTCTTTGCCACTATAACTCCACTTAGTTGGTTATTAAGAGAAATAACCTCCCGATAATAAGACCCTAAGGCTATATGTTTTTCCATAAACTATACAAATCCTCCTGATTAAAATATTTATAAACCTTTATTCCATATTTCTCATAGGTAACCTTATGAATATTGGGAAAGGATTATTTGAGAGGATACTCACCCAACCATTTTTCTTCTCGAAATTAACAGTGTATCCATCACCAATTTTCCACTTGCATCCTCCACTGACAATGTGTTTGGCCCAATTGATAGATTTCTAGAATGTAGATCCTTCAAAATCAGCAAAACTAAAGCACCACTCTGCAGCTCTAAGGTTTTTCCAATATTTATTCTTAATAATAGAGGTCTAAACACTGACTTCCTTGACAAGTCTCCACACCATTTTGGAAAGGAGTTATTTGTTCATCTTTCCCAATCTCTTATACAAAGACCTCCTAACTTCTTAGGCTTACAAATATTTTCCCAAGCAATGAGAGGTATTTTAGATTTATCTTCTGACCCACTCCATAAAAACCTCTTTTGAATACTTTCCAACTTACTGGCAATTGCTCTAGGAATTTTGTAGATAGACATGGTATAAATAGGAATATTTTGAATAGAACATTTCAGGAGGGTAGCCTTACCATCTTGAGAAAGAAGGGATCCCTTCCAACCATCCAATTTCCTGATAAATCTGTCAATAAGGAAGTTCCAATCAGAATTTTTGGGCCTTTCAGTCCCAATAAGCATCCCAAGATACCTCATGGGAAAGGTTTTTATTTCACACCCAAGGATGCATGATATATTCAAACATCTCTCCTCAGGAGTATTAAAAAAACACATAGCTTTTTCCAAAATTAATTAGTTGATCTAAAACTTCTTCATAATCTAACAACAGACTTTTAAATTCTCTAGCTTCCAGAACTATGGCTTCTCCAACCAGTATGGTGTCATCCACAAAATGTTGATGAACAACATTTTCACAATTAACAGTAGGGGATATTCCTTTTATTCTTCCTTCACAATTAGCCTAGTTCAAATCTTTTCTCAATGTTTCTTCCATTAGGATAAATAGGAAGGGTGATATAGGATCCCCTTGTCTTAACCCACACATGTTGTTAAAAATCCACATGGAGTGTCATTCACTAGCACTAAAAATTTAGCTATGATAGTGCAATTTTGAATTAAAATCCTAAAATCCTCACTAAAGCCAAACCTTTCCAGGAATTTCTAAAGAAAATTCCATGAAAATTTGTCATAAGCCTTTTCCATGTCAAGCTTTATAATCATGGTTTCTTTCTTATTATGCTTAACAGTATGTAAAGTATCCTGAATTGTTACAATATTATCCTAAATCTTCCTTCCTATTGGGCCCTGAATTAACTAAGTCCTAAGGAAGGAGTCAGCATGTGTGGAGGTAGTAAAGAAGGAATGCACTCAGAAAAAGTTCACAAGGGAAAGGTGCATGGGAGAAGAGGTTGGCATGCATGGGAATAGGAAGGTTTAGGGACTTAGCCATATTTTGAAGGAGTTGTCACAGGAGAAACACATGAAAATCCCAAGTAGGCATGTTGAATGGATAAGGTGCCATCCTGGAGCCTTAGAGGTCAAGAAAAGAATATTCCATGTAAGGAATATTCCCAGGATGATCATTATAGGTAGTGGAGGCATTTGTAAGCTGGCATAGGCATTTGACCATGGAGGACCACACTTCCACTTGGCATGTGATCTATTCATGAAGGAAACCAAGGCGGTGCATCTAGATCCTATTTAAAGGAGTGCTTGGGTCTAAAATAAGAGAGATGAGAGTGATAATGAAGTGTTGGGGAAATGAAGGGTTAAAGAGGGTTTTAAGTAGTAACAAGGTGTTGTAGGAATACTTGCAAGGATGTTATTGAGCATATATGCATGGGTTTGGGTCTGAAATAGGGTTATAATGGGGAAAATATATAATAAATCTCTATATAGTATTTTGTAGGGTTTAAGATAATATTCCTTGATGTATTTGGTCTGTATGACCCTTATGATGTAATGAAGCCACTGTAAATGTTTATAAATCAATATATGTGTGTGATTTTGGTTATTCATGTTCTTAAGTGTAAACCCTTGTGTTCTTCATATTATTCTGAGTCATATCTAGTTTCATTATGCTTATTTACAATGTTCATTCCCATTTATGATGCATCTATGCATGGATCTATTATCTGTATCTTCTGTTTTTGAGTGAATGTCTATGTTTCCATTCTTACAACTCATTCTCCATCAATGGTGGATCATTCTCACAAAGCTCACATAAAGGAGGGGATCGGCACCCACGCATGACTCAGGTGAGCACCAAACTCACACTAGGTGATAAGCCGACGTGCTTGGGGTAGAAAGAAGGTATATGAAGAAATGACTACATTTTGGTTCCATTGTTGAGACCTCTTTTAAAATTTTTTGTGAGAATGGGGTGTGATGATGGAGTGATTGACCTTGGACAATGTCAAAGTATGGCTTAAAATCATAGAGGATGAGTTTTCTTAGAGATTTAACATTGGACCTAAGTTTGATGCACATAAATGGGTAGAGGACCACCTATATCATGAGTTGTATGAAACATTCTTTTGTTGTTTCCTAGTGGAGTTATATGAATGGATTTCAACATATGCATCTAGGTCAAGTTGGTACTATAGACCTCATGTATGGACCCAAGATGAGTATTAGAGGATGCATGATGCTGATCTAACCTAGACTTGTGTTGTTGATCATTGATGGAGTAGAGTGCTGACTAGTTATACCTTGGAATATGCTCTTTGCTATGTATTCTTTTCGAGAGATTTCCAAGTTTGAGTTCTTGAGGGAGCTTAGAGGATCAATATTACATGATATTCTAATGGATATCAAGATCTTGGTTATTAATTTAAGTTTAGAAGCCTTTCCTATGGCTAGATAAAACTCCCGCTAGGCACAAGGTGTAGAAGTTGGTGTGGTAGAGGATGGAAGACCTTGTAGCAAAAATGGAGAGAGAGGAGAGGTGGCTCAAGTATAATGAATCTTGGGAGAGGGAGTTGGTAAGACAACATGAAGCTACAAGAGTGATGTATTTATGGAGGTAGACATTGCATGGGAAGGATTTGAGGTTCACGTGGAGGATGTGGAACCTGAGTAGTTTGAGCTACCCCATCTTGGCAAGCGTAGAAGAGAAACCCCCTCAGCTTCTGGAGAGAGCTTGTCATATGAAGAAAGGAGGAGATTCATAGGCATGCATCTTAACCCACATGGTGACCAAACCCTTGCACTTAGTTTTCTAGTTCCTGAGATAAGTTTTGATAATCTAGTTGGTATCGATATTGGCGGTTGAGAAACACCTAGGAGGTATAATTTTTCATTTGGTACATCTATGGTTACATAGTCATTTCTTGTATTTAGAGGTATCTTGTCTAGTATGACATTTGGGCAAGGTGTGGGTTCACAAAGTTTGGGTATCACGTCTAGAAGTGGTGCGGGAAACACATCTGGGAGTGGGTCAACATCGCATACTATCGGCACACGAGTTTAGCACGATGGTGGGGTTACAAGGCACAAATGCATTAGGCCCCTTACCTAGTATAGGATGAGGATCTGGTGAATCTGGAGGAGCTAGCACTAGTGGATCCAATGGTTCTAGAGGTGGTAGAAATATTTTAGGAGTCCAAGGTTTTGGATCTAGTGGGCAAGGGCCTCAACAACCTCAGTAGGTATTTTTTGAGATATATTTTCATTGAACTGATTAAAAGAGTGTGGAAGAAATTACAGAGCATGTTAAAAATGTGAGTTACTACGGTAAATGAAGGATATCACTTCTCTAGAATAGAATGCCAGTCAGTTTACAACCACGTTACAAGAGTGAGCGCATAGCTGGTACATGAAGTATGATCCAATCCAAATAGTGGTGGATTACATTATGTTGCGTAATGCCTTTTTTACGGAGTTCCACACACCCGAGTTTGAATAGAAAAGCATTAGTGTATTAAATGAGATTCAACAAGGAATGGTAGAGAGTGTCTGGGAGTATGATGCACATTCTAGGACTTTCTATCCAAGTTTTCGTATGAAATTCACCCTTTACAACATGCTCAAGTGGTTCATTCGAGGAGTGATCAAACCATTCAAGAGGGAACTTTCAAAGAAGAATTTCATATATCCACGTGAGTCCTTGGAATATGCCTTACGCATTGAGGTAGTAGGAAGCATTGATATAGGAGTTAGTTCATTCCTAGATTCTTGAATTTGTGCAAGGAAAAAATATCTAGAGAAATTGTCTATGAACTCGGCTCATGAGATTCACAATAGGATATGGAATATGGATTATGAAGTAGAGGGTCATAGAAAGTACATTTGTATGCGAATATCGTATGCACCATGTTGGTGGACAATGAGATTTTCCATGGGGATCATGATGCGGGTAGATTCTTGTTGTTGTAGCATGCAATCCAATGTAAGAATGTGTCCTGCTATTGTAAAATTTGTACCTCTACTACTAATGTAACAAAGGATTGTAGATTGATAAACTAGATACATAATGGCATTGATACTAGTATACGCAAGACCAACATTGTCATTAGTTCCAAGGATGATGGTCATCATTATGAAGGGCCTACAGATGCAAGAGGTTGCTAAAGAGTATTTCGGGGTGGATCCCCGTGCTTTGGCAATCGCGGAGGAGGAAGAAGTGAATTTCCTTGTAGAACCTATTATAACTGTGGATCTCCATAAGAATACAAGTGTGAGTGTCTAATTTATTGCCGCTCTTGGTGTGGGAAAAACACAAGTATAAGGAATTCCTAGAATTTTTTGAACACATGAGCCAGAAGCAAACGAGAAGGATAAAGGCGTCGGGATGGTAAGTGTAAAGATATTTGATTTGCAATGGATACCAAGGGTGGTGTGTGAGTCACAATTAGATCTTGTACTAGTAACGACGTGATTTGAGGCTATGCACACCAGGAGATACCAAAGAAAAGACTGTGATTACAAGAGAAGAAGTGGTACATGGGAATTATCCAGGACCCTACACATCGAAGGAATTTTATTAGGAAACCATGGATGTTATTAGAAGCCTAAAATGAGAGATCCTATGACTAAAGGAGCCATTGCAATAGTTAGAGAAAAAGAATAGTATTGAGGCTCCATAGAAGGATCTAGATGAAGTCAGGGAGGTATGCAAGATGTTAAGAGAAGAGAATATCAACGGTATGTTAGAAGAGTAGTTGAGAGGAAAAGTACCAAGCACCAAAGGAGAGTGCAAGAGGTAGGTTTTGCATTCTAATATGCCTCCCAAGAGTATTTATTATGATAAGGAGATTACCTTGAATGCGATTATTAATGGATGACTCTGAGTAATATTACGATTGACACAAGTGTAGAAGTTAATATTCTCATGTTGGATGTGTGGAATCAAATGGGAAGACATCCATTACAGTCATCTTCAAATGTGTTGTATATGGCTAACAAGACCAATGCGATGCCAATTGGTGTTTAAAGGATGTTATTATAATTATCCAAGGAGAAATTCAATAGAGACTTGAAGTCTTGGTGCTTGCTGAGGGAGACAATTTTCCATCGTTACTTAGGTACCCGGTGTGCTATAAAAAAATATGACTTGCATTTCAATAAGGGGTATATAATTTTTGAAAACAAGGAAGAATTTGTTATCATTCCTTTGACAGATGGAAATTCAACACCCTATACTGAGCCCTTGGGAGAAGAATACCTAGACATAATCTATGTACACACTATCGTAGAGACCCTGAGGTTGTGAAACCAACAAAAGAAGGTATTATTTAGTGGGAAGACACTCAATTTA
The DNA here is from genome assembly GCA_018340775.1 of Taxus wallichiana var. yunnanensis. Taxonomy (NCBI): domain Eukaryota; kingdom Viridiplantae; phylum Streptophyta; class Pinopsida; order Cupressales; family Taxaceae; genus Taxus; species Taxus wallichiana. The sequence continues at coordinate 853,415,205 of CM031234.1, forward strand.
TAAGTGATACAACTAGTGTGGAATGTGAAATTTTTTTCACATGGGACATATGAGTTAGTCGGAAGGTATTTCTAAGGCTCTATGACAAGAGTAAAAAAGGTGCACTTAGTCAGGTGCTTCGGAGGAAATTAGTTTCGTAGAATTACTGATGGGTGATCCAACCTTAATGTTTTCCTATAAAAATGGATACCCAGTGGAGATGTGAGATCAAAAGGAGAAGTATGATTAGCTATATTTTTCTCGGAATGCTACATATTTGTGGGAAACCCATCTAGATAACCTTCTAGAATTGTGTGAGGTGAGAATCACATTCTATATTAGGTTTCTCCAAAGCAATATACCTACTGCTATATAATACTTTAATGGGAAGGAGGCTACCTTGTTTCATGTCCAGGCATGTGATAAGGCCTAGATGGAAGGAACAAAAGCCTTGCCTCCATCTTTATGGGTGCATAAGCTTTACTCCACCTTACAAGGTTGCGTGCATGCATGGTACATTCATTCGAGTTGTGCCATCAGACATGAAACTGGCATGAGTTTATGACTGATATCATTCAATATTTTGATTATCAGAGTAATAAGCCATCTGTGGATAAGGTGCTATAGGTTTTAAGTGTCTAACTATGGGAGATAGTGCCATGATGGAGGATATAATATTGGAATTTTTGGGAGAACCTGACTTGGAAGTGCACTTCGATGAGGAAGAATAAGAGGAAGTACAACTTGAGCGCACTTGCATGGAAAAAGAGAAAGGAAAGTTGGTCTATGTGATAGATGGTGAAGAGGTGGAAAAATTAGATGTTAACCATACTATGGGTACACGTGAGGTTATGGATAGTGTTGATGAGAAAGCGCGCACTTATGAAGAACCCCTAAAAAATAAGAAGGTTAACATTGGATTGGAGGTGGAACCCAAGGAAGCTACTATTAGAGATTACTGGTCAGAAAGGGAGGTTTCAAATATTATTGATCTATTGTGTGAATTCCTAGATTTATTCTCACATAGATACCATGAACTCAAGGGATTTCACCACTCTTTAGGAGAGATGTTGATCACACTAAAGGATGGTGCATGCCTAATTCGGAAGAGACCTTATTGAATGAATTTGAATCTGCATGTCAAATTCAAGGAGGAGATTTACAAGATGATTACACCATGCATCATTGATGTTATTAAGGAATCAGAGTGGATAAGTCTAATGGTCATCAACATTAAGAAGGATGGGAGGATAAGGATTTGCATTAACTATAGGGATTTGAATGTGGTGTGTGTCATTAATCCTTTTCTAACCCCCTTAACTAAGGAGATCCTAGAAGAGTAGTTGGGTGTGAGATATATTCTTCCACGTATGGATTCTTAGGATATCATCAGGTTAGAATTGCTAAGGAGGATCAGGAGAAAACTACTTTCACGATAGAGTGGGGAAGTTTTTTTACATTTTTATGCCCTTTGACTCGAATAATGCACCTTCTCGTGTTTTCGTGCATTGTGGTTCAGGCATTTCAAGACTTCATCCACAAGTTTTTGCAAGTCTACCTAGATGATTGGATGGTGTATGGATTAGTGAAGGACCATTGTGAAAATTTGAGGTTGATGTTCAAGAGATGTAGGTAGTTAATTATATCCCTCAACATTAAGAAATGTGTCTTTGCTACTCCATTTGGCACCCTATTGGGACATATCATATGTAAAGAAGGCTTGCTAGTGGATCCTGCCAAAGTTGTCGTTATTATGGGTTTAGGGGAGCCTACCAGCTAGAGTGTGGTGCATGGATTCCTTGGACATATAGGGTATTATAAGAAGTTCATCAAGGGCTATGCCAAGATTGTCACGCCATTGGAAGAGTTGCTAAAACACAAGAGTATGTTCCATTGGGGAGAGGCACAGTAGATGGATTTCAACACACTGAAGAATAGACTCATTACTATGCCCATATTATGCTTTCCCTCTTAGGATAATCCTTTTCATGTGTATGTTGATGCATCTGGGATGGTGATTGGAGTAGTCTTAGGACAACCTAGAGAGGGAATTGTTGACCATCCCTTGTGCTTTGCTAGTAGGAACCTAACCCTACCAGAAAAAATTTATATTGCCATGAAGAGCAAGGCATTATCGATGATTTACACACTACACCAATTCAAGAAGTATTTACTGGAAACACCCTTTATATTCTACATGGATCACATGGCATTAAATTAATTGGTGAATGATGCAGCCTAGAATTCATCAATACAAGCCTAGGCACACTGGCACATCACTTAGCCTAGAATGAGTGCTCACCCAAAGCATGCAAAGGTATGAATTCCCTCCTTAGGGTTGTTTTTGCAAGATGTTAGCATGATGAAGACCTTAATCATTCATATCTACAACTAATATATCTTTCAAATAGTGCATATTCAGATCTAGATCTAGAAAATAGTAGACTTAATAGATAACCATAATGGAATCAAGCATGCAATACTGAATTATAACCATGATAACACCTTGTTTCAATCCATAGTCTCCATTATATTAATTGTAGTAAATACATAGAAGCTTCATTACAATAACAGTAGTATACACTCATGTGCATGACAGATCTAATAGCATAATCTCACTATACCCTAGTTCTCACATGTATATCTATGCTCTCTCTCTCTATATATATCTACTACATAGTTTAATACATATTTATAAGGGTGGGGACTTGCCCTTCACCACTTATCTAATCCCAAAATAGGTTGCATGCTATTATTAGCCATGCGTCATTACAAAAATAGGCTTACATGCAAGAATGCTAACAATAGATCTCTCTTTGTCAACTATCAGTTCACCATTCTATCTTTAGCCTACATCCATGCAAAGCACTTTATAGTTGATCATCCAAAAATAGCCAATGTGTGACGCGCAAGTCTCCAATCGGTTTGAGTGCTCTGCACGCTATCTCCAAAAATAAATCCTCATCATGAAAATGGCTAAGTCCCAAATTTTTCTTTGTTCTACGTGTGATCCTCTCCAATGCTTCCGCACCTTTGAATGCACTCTATTCTCCCATGTGAACCTTTTGTATTTTCTTCACTAAGTGCCGAGTCTAACTAATCAACATTACCCCAAACTAGTTGTATTGTCATCTTGGAAATGTTGTCTCCAAATTGAATCAAAGAATATGAATAGAAGAATGGAAATATTTATTTATGAATGAAAGAATTCCTTTAATTTGTAGTTTCTTCTTCTGCAACCTAAATAATCAATTTTGGATACTCCTCTTCTATCTCCACCTCTAAGGTCTATTAATCATTGAGCACGGCCTTTGATTTCTCCGGGATATCCACCGCAATTGACTATAACTCATCCCTTGAAATATCTCCTTTTTCATTATGTAATACCAACATAATTCTGGACATCCTAGTCATTCTCCCTTCCAATAAGTCCATATTTTGAGCGATGAGTTTGCCAAGATCATCTAGCCTTTCCCTGTGAGGTTCTTGAGCAGCTGTAAGGGCCTCACACTTATACTTAATAAGTGCTAACCATTATGTGTGACCCAATGTCTCATCCTTCATGAATTTCAGGACCTCATTGTCTTTTAAAATGGTCCTGGTCCTTATAACAATTCTCGCACTTTGTCAAATATTCATCGGTTGATCCACCTTCTTGAGCTCCTCCTGAAAGCTCTTAAGTAATACTTCATATGATGTTATCTTCCACATCACTTAATCCTTTTCGCACTCTACTTCTTGTTCTAAATCCTTTGGCTAAGGCATGAAAAAGGTTCATCTTCTAGCACTAAGTCCACCAATGTACTCACATAATGTATTGCCGAAGGAAATGTCTTGGGTACCTTTGGCTCTAAGTGTGGCCTAGCCTTCATGACATTGTCACCAATCTCCTTTGCCATGCTAATAAAAACACATTATTCTTCTATGCCAAGTATTTTTCCTGTTTTAGGCACACTATCTCCTCATCCTTAGTCTTGATCTCCTCCCTTAGTGCCCTAATTGTGGCAGATTTTTCTATATTCCGACGTGTGACTTCTTTTGAGACTTTTACCAATGCATTACTCACCTATTCATTAGACATAACAATAGGATTTATTGTTATTTGTCTATCCTGAGGTGTTTTTTTCAACCTCCTCGATATGCATGACTCCTCACACACATCAAAATATAGTTCAACCATGTGCATGTGCATCAACCATGATAATTGCTTCCTTGTGTGTGTTGTTGCCATATCTTCATCCATTAACTCCTAGCTGTATAACTCCTTTTGTGCCATTGTGCTCTGGAAATGGGAGTAGATAATTTTATTTGTGTCCTTAAGATAACGCATGGGTGGTGGAATATACTCCCCACTTGTTCTTATTGACCTAGGCTGCTTAGGAACTTGGGATTCCAGATTTGGGACTTGTGCTTCTATGTCTTGAGCAGTCTCTATTGTTGTCTCTTTAGCCCCTTTTTCTTCTTCTTCTCCATCCTTCATTTCTTCATATTTTTGTTCCTCTACATTCTCTAGGAGGTGTAGGAGAATTGGGTGCACTTTCCTCTTACTCTTCCACTTCCTCATTTAATTTTAATTTCCTTCTCCTTTTATCGCTTATTTCCTTTTGTGGAACATTTAAGGTGACATGTGTACTATTTGTGGAGTAGCACCTTGGGTCCTTGTCCTCCTGAATAATCTCCTAAATTTTCACTCTCCTTGGTCCACACCTAAGTCCTTTTCATCCTCCTCTTGTAGCTAAGGTGGAGTAGTTACGTGCTCAACTTCATCCTTATTTGGAGGTTGTCTTCTACCTCTATGTTCTAAACCACCACTATCCTCATGCTCCTCCTCTTCATCATCAACTTGAATTGTTTCTGTGGGCTTGGGTGTTGGAACATTTTCCATTGTATGCTTACCCTTTGGTGGCCCTAGGAGCGCAAACTCATTCTCCACATACTTTGTGTTCTCCATCTTAGGTTTGAGTTACATGTATACAACCACTGCTTTGGTGTCCCCAACTACCAAAATTACAAGTTTCATGCTTATAATATCTGAAATAATTCTTTCAATGTATGCATTGCACCCTGGATATACATACTTCTTCCTCAGAGTGTGGTAGTCACAATCTACCTTGTTTACATTAAAGGTTAAGTAGTGCACATATAAGAACCGATGGACTGATGCCTAGAAATACCTTGCTGTGAAGGCATACAATATTTTACACCATGGGCTCCAAGCCACTTCCTTTATCAAAAATCACGTGATGAAAAAATGTTGGTATACGAAAAACTGAACTTCCTTACCCACCACCGATGGTAAATCCTTTGGTATGTGCCACTCTTCTTCAAACACTATGCAGAGTCTATCAAACCAAATCTCTTCCCTCTGCTTGAAGGGTCCACTCATTGATCCATTGCGCAAGTACTTGCCAAAATTTTCCACATGTGACTTGTGTTCTATGGGGTACTCCCAAATATTTTCCTTTAGTCCATCGAGACACCCCAATCTCCATGAATACTAAGGATAAAAACACATTTCCAAAAATTATTCTATCACTTATCCTCGTGTCTTCAATGATTTTCTTTGTAATGTGATCTGAAATGTTATAGGCCACCCCTTGAGACATCTTCTTGGTGAAATAAAACATCATTTAGAACACACATTCCATGCCAATCAATCTCATAATAGATAACCATATGCAACTGTAATGACTCGAGTATGATACCGATCTCTCATTCCATGACTCGGTTACCAACCGATCTCTCATGTTTGTCTTAAAGTATAGAATAATTTATGTATACTACGTATACTTGGTTTTCCTACCCTATTCTGGGTACTGAGTGATCTATTTAAAGAACCTATCTGAATATTTGTTACCAATATTCATCTGACATCACGTTGCTTTAAACTAGGTGACTTAGGACAACGCAACTAACCAACAACTTGCGATACTTTGGCCAAATATTTTCAACATACTATTCATGTTACTATTCCTAGATGACATACTCATCATTTTAGAATACATCCTTCACCTCACTCTTCTATTATCTAGAATGGTCTTTATTGACTACCCATCATTCCACTTGCCCAAGGTTTGACCCTAGCCCAGGTTAGCAACATAATTTGTTATAGGAAGACACTCACGATGACTTAGGGTATATGGGCATACTCGATCGACCTAAGTCAACCGAATGTGCCAAGGTACCTTGAGTCATAGAAATCTATTCCCTATCCTAAACATGCTACTAACTTGACCTAGAGAGAAACTAAGTTTAAGTCTAGATGTGTGTAGATCTAGATGAACAAATATGGAAGGGTGTTGCCACATGTCAACTACAACACTGTATCCTCGAGAAGTCCCTGGACTTCTCAAAGGTACATTCTTATAGTTGGCATGTGCCAACATCCATTAGAACTGATTCATCATGATGTACATACCCCTTAGTGGTCATTAGATTTAATTTAATTGGATTAAGATTCAAATTGCAGCAACCATGCCTAACCCTAATTCCAACATTCATTAAGTTCTTTATCCATAATTAATCTGATTTGATATTAAGAACTTCATTAACTCATGCTTGCATTGATGTTTATTAACCTAGCTTAACAAGTAGTTATCCCCAAAATAGGAAGCAAACATCAAACAGTTAATTCTTAATGTAACCTAGCTGTCCAAGAAGGTGTATCATTCACCTAAATTCAGCTAGTGTTTACTTTTTATAAACAAAGAAGTACAAGGATTAAAGATCATAACCACCATTCCATTTATTTTTCATTCTTTTGTGAGAGGAAGAGTCTTCCTCTACATGGTTAGATGTTAGGATTAACATAACCTTTTTATCATTCTTTACTCATATAGTTTAATTGTATAACCAATGCATATTTCATTATTAAACTATAGTTGTGTAGTTAGAGATGAATCTCTTATGCAATTTAACAAGTTTCATCATAGTAAGGGAGATTGTACTATCCCCTTAATCTAACTTATTAATTGATAACAACAATAGTATACAAACAATATAAATAATATCGACAAGATATCACTACTATTTCCATCATATAAAGTACAAGAGAATTTACACAACAAATTGGAGTTAGTCTCCAAACCTTTCAATTCATCATGATAAAATATACATTTACAAGACTATGCATTTCAGACATACTGCATGTCAATCATCACTAAGATCATAAAATAACATCACTTCTCTTTTCCAATACAACTCAAGAATGAATCAAATTCTTTACATAAGATCTAGAATTAAATAAGCCAATGCATCATAAAAAAATTTTTTCTTTTTTATCACTTACGATGTCCATCTACAAAAATTGCTAGCATGGGTCAGTTCAATGAACTGAGCATGATAAGCACTAAGCATTAAAATGAAGTGCATTCCACTAATTGTTCCATTAAAACAACTCTGCTTTAATGAAACAATTAATATATCATACAAATAAGCATAAGTAATAACAACTAGAAAAGAAGTACAAATAAAGAGTCTGAATTCACTTTTAAGAAAAGAGCATAATATAATCCACAACATCTGCATTATAACATATAGTTTAATTGATCCTATCAATTACTTTTAAACAAACAACATGTCTTGTCATCCAATTGTTTCATAATTCTATCAGAATAGAAATACAACATTTATCTTTACTATGTAGAAAAAGAAGTTATTCACAACATAGCTCATATTAGGATATTTCATCCTACAACTTAAGCAAAGAAGAAGAATCAATACATATTGTTCCCCATACACTAATAATCTGAAAGACAGAAAGTTCAGAACACACATAATTGCTTCAGTTCAAGGATAACAATATAAGGATTCAACATTAAAGAGACAACATCTAACAAGAATCCCAAATCAATCCAAGAAGGGGAAGAGAGTCAAAATAGTCTACCTACAAGTCTTAACTAACTTCTACATGTTAGAAGATATAATTCAAAGGGTCTAAACCAGACATTCCACAATCAAAGCTAGACTCACACAAGATTAATCTCTTCTCATGTCCATCCAAGGGAGGATTCATAATAAGATAGAGTGCAAAAGATAAAACCTTCCAATACCAAATCCAAATGAAGTATGACTTGGTCAAACATAGCAGTTGGTCTAAACATGTTTACATTTTCTCTTCTACAGAATTGAATCAGCTTGTTCTCTTTCCACATCATTACAAAAATGACTAGTACAAAGTAGACTAAACAATCCACAAGAAAATTTCCATCTCAGAAGAGTGGTTTCTCACTATTTCCTATAAGTTAGAAAGGACAAAAGCCAAACCCAAAAGTCGAGTAGGCCTAAGAGAACAATCTCTCTACAGCCAAGAAGAGAGTCATGCCATAGAAGTTTGATCAAATGAACCTATATTTTCAAAAGTTAAAGGATCTCAAATGGAAAAGGTCTAATAAATAATTCATTTCATTTCTAATATCAAATGAATTCCATTTCTATTTCCAAAATCAGAAGTTCTTTTACTAGTTCCCAAAGGAGAAAACAAAACAAACACATAGTTAAAGAAAGCACACTTCTAGTTTCCCTTACAAATCATTACAACCTGGTTTATCTATTCCAATTCATTAAACACAAGTTTGAATTCATTTCTCAGAAAGGAGTACACAGTACAGTCCAAAAATAGACTATTGTCCATAAGAGAAGTATAATCCTTTCTCCTTTTAAAGACCCAGAGATTCATTCAATGAATCTAACAAAGAATAGAAAACCCAAAACAATATAAGATAAACAAGTTTCAATAATACTCACAAACTCAAAAGAAACTATATTCCCATCTTCAAGGTCTTACATGGATCCATATAAAAGAGACATATAGTTTGTGGTCATCATGAAGACAAATTAAATGAAACAACCCCAAACCAGAGGTAATAAATCCTATCAAAAAGATTCAATACACAAGGGTATTCATCTAATATTTCATTTAAAACCCAGAAATCAATTAAAAGGATCTGAAGAGAGTAAGAAAACCCAATACGCTTAAGTCAAGAAATGTCTCAACTTTACCTCCAACATGACTGAAATAGAAATCACAACAAAGACTCTCACAGCTCCATCTTTAAAGATTGTGAATAGAGAAGGTATTCATTTCAAACATCGATCACAAGGAGTATGAATACTACATTTCCAAAAACTTCAAAAACTGATAACGATTGTTTCAAATGAACACTATATCAACCAAAGAGTAAATAACAGTATAATATCTAACCAGAGGTTCCTTAATCCCTCAACAAGTTATAGTTCCAGTCCAATAACCTTCAAACAAAATAGTCAAGCCTTCAACAAGACATGGGTTTTCTCAGAGCAGAGGAGAGAAGAATATCCTTCAAATTTACATGCCCTTTCAAGTTCAAAGAAGGTGGTACAGTCTCAAAAATAGAAGTACCACAACCATTCCAACTCAAGAAGCTACAAGGGAAGATCTCAAAAGAGATAACCAAATCAACTCAAACCAAAACTAATCTCCCAAGATTTTTCGAGTAGACAGTCCCATAAATGAGTTCTAAGTATTTCAAAACCTTGAATACAAGTAAAAATCAAGCTCAGAACACAAGTACAGAACCAAACACAATGACTCAAATACAAGTTCAAAACATGCAAGTATTGAATATGAGTACGAGTTAAACACGAAGCTTCAACACAAGTTCTGAGCAACACAAAGCTCCAATACAAGCTCAGAATGAAACACAAGGCATCATATACCAAGTTTAAACACAAAAGGCATCATATACAATTCAAACAACACCACCTTGAACACAAGTTCAAAATGAAATACAAGCTTTGAAATACAAGTTTCACATGCATGTCACCACTAAACTTGCACAGAGAGAAAGTTTCCAAAGGCTAACATTATTTAGCAATGGATTTATATCCAAAAACCATAGAGATTCATAAAACCATGAAAGTAAATAACTAGACAAATCATGAAAACATTTATCTCATGAGAGTAGAATTGTTTTAATGAATCATTTAGAAGAAAGCAAGAAATCTTAATGGGTAGAGCCTATCATGCCTGATAGTGCTTCTCTACAATTTCAAGGAGACTTCCACCCGAGCTTCTAACTCTTTTTCTTCTCCACAAAAGATCAACAACCAAACATATTTTCTTCCAATGCCTCATATACTTTCCCTCGATCAAAAATAAACTAGAGAAACCAAAAATAGCCATAAAGTAGAAGTTGAACTACTGGTTTGAAGAACCAGATAGCTCCATGTAGAGAAAAAATCACAATGCATGCAAGATCAAACAACCTCAAAAAATCCACCTTCCTTGTTTCCAAGATGGTTTACACACAAAAAAAAGGTCCATTAATGCAATTACTCCCAAATCTCCCACTTATCTCTCCTTTCCACCACCTCCCAAAACTAGTGAATGCCATTTCTAATTTAACATGCATTTCCATCTTTAGTGAAGCCTCCACATATGCTTCCACTAAAGTCTACTTGCCTTTGCCAAAACTAGTTGTACCTCCATTCATTTAACCAAATCAAATCAATTAAATGCCATTGGAACCATCACCATAATGCCATGCGACCCTTAGGTTCCCTTTTAATATTTTAGGATAGATTTCCCAAAACTTAGGTTAGTCTAACAATAATTACCTTAGGTCTTAAAACATTGCCATAGGTAATTTCCACCTTAGGTTAGATCAAATTCACAACCATATAGTATTAGGTATTAGGTTAAAATAGCCTAGCATTACTTTAGTAATTTCTCCCTTATTCATTTAGCACAAGAACTTAGGTTAGGACGCCATCCAAACGAAATAGAATAAGAAGCTTAGGTTAGATTGAAACCCAAATAAGTAGACATAGCTAGGAAGTAGGTGCTTTTACCTAGTTTAGGATACTGTTAGGATAATCCTTTAGTTTTAGGATTTAGATTCCCTTCATAGTCATGAAGCAGACTATATTTTGTTTATGCCATTAATGTCCTAAGAGATCAATCCTAAAGACCCAAGCACAAACATACAACCGAATGAAGGCATGTTCATACAAGACCAAAGAATTTGTAACATACAAAGTTTAGTTTAGTCCATATATCTCTCCACCTATGAATGTCAATTTTACCATTCAGTCTGGTAAGGAGATTTAAAACATTCCTTGGATCACTGGAATTGATCCAAGGATGAGTCAATAAAAGAGATAAGTTTGCAACTCTCAAAACCAGATTGTAACTCACCTACAAGAAGTGAAAATGGATTCTTGCAAGCCATATCATTTCAGTCTAATGAATCCAAGAGCAGAGATGATTTATCCATAACAAGCATGATTTTCAACAATCAAGGAAACACACCTCATTCAAGAAAATCACATGCCAATGCTTGTAATGCAAAAGAGGAATATAACTATTTGTCAAAGGTGTTACATACTTCCCTCCTAAAAAGAATCATCATCCCGATGATTATCTTATTTTGACCATTACATTAAGGATAATCAATTTATTCACTTTCTTAACATATGTTTGAAACAATATCAAATTTAAAGTTCTAGAAATCAGCATTCACATAGTTGTTTATTTAAAAATAAATAGTTATCTACCCAAAACTAGCAGACTTATTGACATATAAAGATAAAATCACAAATTTTTTTATCAGTCATCATAGTCAATTATGATCAAATAAATATGGAAAAGTAGTTTTCATATCCTCCAGGTTTTCCCAAGTTGCACTTTCTTCATTAAACTGTCCCACTTGGACCTTACATTGACTTATTTCATGATTTCTTAAATGCAACTGGTGAGTTTCCAACACTCGTATGGGTTTAACCATGATTATTCCTAGGTCTTGGACCTGCAAGGAATTCTAATTTAACACATGTGATAAATCTGAAACATATTTCTTAAGCAAAGAAATATGGAAAACATCATGCATTCATGACAAAGTAGGAGGTAATGCTAAACGGTAAGCTACAAGGTTGATTACTTCAACTATCTCAAAGGGTCCCACATAATGAGGTGATAACTTGGCAGCCTTGCCAAAATTTATAGAGCTCTTTTTCAGTTTAACCCAAAGAAAGACCTTCTCACCAAGTTCAAATTTCCTATCAACCCACTTTAAATCAGCATAACTCTTTTGCCTATCTACTACTTCTTTCAAGCGTTCACAAATCATTTTAACTTGTTGTTCCATTTCCGTAAGGATTTCAGGTCCAATTACCTCTCTATCCTCAATGTTGTCCCAACTAACGGGGGTTCTACATTTTCTTCCATATAGTGCTTCGAAAGGTGCCATCTTAAGAGAGGCATGATATGTGTTATTATAAGAAAAATCAACTAGTGGAAGGTACTCTTCCCACTTATATTGCTGATCCATACAATACATTCATAACATATCCTCTAAAACTTGATTAACTCTTTCAATTTGTCCATCCATTTCTGGATGATACGCAAAATTGAAATTCAGCTTAGTTCTTAGAGTTGCATTAAGTGTTTTCCAAAACCTTGATCATTCTAGGATCTCTATCAGATATGATTAATTCAGGTACTCCATGTAATCTGAAAATTTCATGTACAAATCTTTTAGCCAATACAGAGAATCATCCTTCAGATTACCAACAATAAAATGTGCTACCTTTGTAAGTTTATCTACAACTACCAAAATAACATCATGTTTATTTCTTGACATAGGCAACCCTTGTACAAAATCCATGCTTATTACTTTCCATTTGTACTACGGTATGCTATGAGGATACAATAAGCCGGTTGGGTGCATATGTTCAGCTTTAACACATTGAAATTCAAGGCAATGTGTCACAAAATCAATAACATCCTTTTTCATCCCCTTCCAGAAATATTGTTGTCTTATATCAGCAAGCATCTTTGTAATACTAGGGTGTCCAGAAAAAGGTGAATTGTGAAATTCTTCTAACAATTTCTTTCTTAAATCATTTATCGAAGGTATGTATACTTTATTTTCAAATCTTAAGATTCCTTCATTGTCAAAATGAAAACCTTTATACCTCACATCATTTGGATCTACAACAAGTGCTATTTTTACTTGCTGAAAGTAAGAATCAGATTCCATAACACTTTTTACTTCATCCTTAAACTGATTTCTTAATGTAATAAGAGCATAAATGTGCTTCCTATGACTTAGAGCATCAACCACTCTATTTTCCTTACCTTTGATGTAATTGATATCAAAATCATATTGAGACAAAAACTCTAACCATCTTCATTGTCTTGCATTAAGATTTGGTTGAGTGAAAATATACTTCAGCCCAAGATGATCAATTTTTAATTCAAAAGGTTTACCAAGTAGAATGCCTCCAAACTTGTAGTGCATGAACAATGGAAGCAAGCTCTAAATCATGTGGATCATAATTCAACTCATGTAACTTTAGTTTTCTACTTTTGTAAGCTATGACATGATCATTTTGTAACAAAATACCTCCTAGACCTTCCCCGATGCATCCATTACAACCATGTGAAGTATCCATTAGGATCTGGTACAACTAGAATAGGTGCTGAAGTTAACTATTCCTTCAAAGTTCTAAATGTAAATTTACATTTCTCATTCCAAACAAACTTCTTATCCTTTTTCTGTAATGAAGTTATTGGTGCAGCCACCTTAGAAAAATCTTTTACAAATTTTCTATAGTAACCAACAAGTCCCATGAAGCTTCTAACTTCATGTACATTCTTTAGTGCAAGCCACTCAGTTATAGCTATAATTTTATAAGGATCTACAAAATTCCATTCTTACTTATTACATGTCCCAAATAGTGCACTTTTGTGTGATAGAAAGAATATTTAGATAGCTTACCATATAACCGTCTCTTTCTCAAAATTTCCAAAACTATCTTCAAATGTTCATGATGTTCCTCAATACTTTTAGAATATATGAGAATGTCGTCCAAGAATATGAGCACAAATTTAACCAAGTATTCTTGAAAGATATTATTCATTAAATTCATAAAAGCTACAGGGCATTTGTTAATCCAAAAGGTAAAACCATGAACTCATAATGTCCATACCTTGTTCTAAAATTTGTTTTATGAATGTCCTCATCCTTAATCCATAATTGATGATATCCAGATCAAAGATCTATCTTAGAATATATTGATGCTCCACACATCTAGTCAAATAAATCATCAATTCTAGGGAGTGGGTATATATTCTTGATTGTTACTTTGTTTAACATCCTGTAATCAATGCACAATCTAAGTGTTCCATCTTTATTTTTCACAAAAATTACTGGTGCTCCCCAAGGTGAAACACTTGGTCTAATCAAACCCTTAGACAAAATTCTGCAATTGAGCCTTAAGCTCTACTAATTCTATAGTAGTCATTCGATATGGTGCTTTAGAAATAGGCTTGGTTCCAGGCTTGATTTCAATTGTGAAGTAAAATTCCTTTTGGGTGGAAGACTTGGTAATTCTTCTAGAAACACATCACTAAAGTTTCGTAATAACAGTATATCGTTCCATGACATCATTGTTCTCTTTAGTTGTTTCTACAATTTTTACTGCATATAAGGTACAACCTTTATTTTTGGCCTTTTTAAGTTACATAGCTGATAGTTTCCTAACATAAATCTCATGTTTCACACCTTGAATCTCTACTTGTTTTATACGCAGATCATCTAAACAACTAATATGTTTTTCAAAACAATCCACCTTTTCCTTATGTTCAGCTAACCAATTAACACCTATGATTACATCATAAGACCCCAAAGGTGCAACATAAAGATCAACTTCTGTGGAAAAAATAGGTAAGTCAAGGACTGCTCCAAAAAGACACATACTAACAATATGAAAAAATTGTTTCATAATGTATAGTCCATGTTTTATCCATGTTTCCATATTTTATTTTTAGTTTTGAAGCTAATTTACTAGAAATAAAACATTTAGTAGCTCGGTATAAAAAATAATAGTTATAGGTATGCCAAATAACTTACCTAAAACCTCTATGGGTGTGGCCTATTTTTTAGCCTACTGCTTGTCAGCTACTTTGTAGCATGTATCTTGTGCTGCTGATTACGATCATCCTTTTTCAAAGGACATTGATTTGCGTAATGATCTTTTCCACAATTATAACAGCCTCCTATAGGTCCCTTTCTAGGCTCAGATTTATTTCCAGCCCTAGAATTATCATTCTGACCTCCATAAGACTTCTGTCCATTATTATTATTCTTGAAAAAGTTGTTCATGCATTACTAGTAGTCTTATTTGTTGTTGCTTTCTTACTATTATCAACTAAAAACTTACTTTTCATTCCAAATTTCTTCCATGGTCCTTTTTAGGGGGAAAGAGATGATGAAGAGGAGTTAGGAACTTTCTTCCTTACTTCCTCCTTATGAGCAAAAATTGCCTTCAATTTCTATTCTTGCCTTATGGATTTTTCAACAACCCCTTCCATCGTGGTTGGGCTGTGAACATCTACCTCTCCTCCTATAATGTGATTTAATCACATGATGAATTTCTGTATCCTGAAATTCTCATCAGTTTGATACTAAGGTACATACTTAAGGAGTTTAGTAAACCACTCCCAATACTTAGTTACAATTAGCTTTCCTTGAGCTAAGTTATGGAATTCAGTCATTTTTGATCATAGTAAAATTTTGGCAGCAAACATTTCCTAAAGTAAACTTTAAATTGATCCCATGTGATATTAGTTTCATCGATATTTAACATAGCCTTACGGTTGTCCCATCATGAAGATGCCTCATGGGAAAGATGATATGCTCGTCATATCACCTTTATTTCTTCTAAGAAATAACTTATTGCAAAGTAATTCTCCATCTTCATAAGCAATTCTCAGCTCCATCTCCTAATGTGGTGCCATCAAACTTGGGTGGACTTATACTTTTTATATCATTGGTGAGTTCAAACTAGCCTAGCCTTTTTTGTTCTCAAAGTTGATCAGGTATGTTCACATTGTTATTATCAACACCTAAATTGGTGTTGTCCTCAGGAGGTGGCTGATTATTATTACCAACATCTTCTTCCTCCTCATTGCTCATTACTTTCTTTTCAAGTATAACCAAATGATCTCTTGTGTCCAACAAGGCAAGTAAGAATCTCATCAATTTTTGGGTAGTTTCTGCTCCTTCCTTAGGTGGAGGGTTATTTGCAACATTTCCTCTTGTTCTAACTATTTTTTGTTAACAAGAAAAATTAAGTTTCATCAGTTATGGACATAATAGGTCCAAGAGCTGCAACCTTCAACTCGATTCCAAGATGTAACATTCCCATTTTAAGACTTTAGAAACAAGGGATTTTTTTTAAACACAA
The DNA here is from genome assembly GCA_018340775.1 of Taxus wallichiana var. yunnanensis. Classification (NCBI taxonomy): domain Eukaryota; kingdom Viridiplantae; phylum Streptophyta; class Pinopsida; order Cupressales; family Taxaceae; genus Taxus; species Taxus wallichiana. The sequence continues at coordinate 853,431,414 of CM031234.1, forward strand.
TTTTCTCTATTATAAATAAAACATCATTTAGAACACACATTCCATGCCAATTAATCTCATAATAGATAACCATATGCAACTGTAATGACTCGTTATGATATTGATCTCTCATTCCATGAGTCGATTATCAATCGATCTCTCATGTTTGTCTTACAATATAAAATACTTTATGTATACTACATATACTTAGTTTTTCTTACCCTATTTCAGGTATTGAGTGACATGTTTAAAGAACCTATTTGAATATTTGTTACCAATATTCATCTGACATCATTTTGTTTTAAACTCGGTGACTTAGGACAACGCAAGAACAACTTGTGATACTTTTGCCAAAGATTTTGAACATACTATTCATGTTACTATTCCTAGACAACATACTCATCATTTTAGAATACGTCCTTCACCTCACTCTTCTTAGGTTAGATGATGAAGAGAATGGTCTTTACTAACTACCCTCATTCCACTTGTCCAAGGTTTGACCCTACCCTAGGTTAGCAACATAATTTGTTATAGGAAGATGCTCACGATGACTTCGGGTATATGGGCATACTTTGGTTGATCTAAGTCAACCGAATGTGCCAAGAGTACCCCGACTATAGAAAGCTATTCCCTATCATAAACATGCTACTAACTTAACCTAGAGAGAAACTAAGTTCAAGTCCGGATGTGTGTAGATCTAGATGAACAAATATGTAATGGTGTTGCCACATGTCAACTTCAACACTTTGTATCCTCGAGAAGCCCATGGAATTATAAACTCAAGGTATATCCTATAGTTGGCATGTGCCAACATCTACTAGAACTGATTAATCATGATGTACATACTCCTTAGTGGTCATTAGTTTTAATTTAATTAGATTAAGATTCAAGTTGATCAGGTATGTTCAGGTATGTTCACATTGTTATTATCAACACCTAAATTGGTGTTGTCCTCAGGAGGTGGCTAATTATTATTACCTACATCTTCTTCCTCCTCATTGCTCATTACTTTCTTTTCAAGTACAACTAAATGATCTCTTGTTTTCAATAGGGAAGTAAGGATCTCATCAGTTATTGGGTAGTTTCTGCCCTTTCCTTAGGTGGAGGGTTATTTGCAACATTTCCTCTTGTTAACAATTTTTGTTAACAAGAAAATTAAGTTTCATCAGATTATGGACATAATAGGTCCAAGAGCTACAACCTTCAACTCTAATACCAAGATGTAACATTCCCATTTTAAGACTTTAGAAACAAGGATTTTTTTTTTGAAACACAATGTTCTCTATTCTAAATAAAACATCATTTAGAACACACATTCCATGCAAATCAATATCATAATAGATAACCATATGCAATCGTAAATGACTCGTTATGATATTGATCTCTCATTCCATGAGTTGATTATCAATCGATCTCTCATTTTTTCTTATAGTATAAAATACTTTATGTATACTACATATACTTGGTTTTTCTTACCCTATTTCAGGTATTGAGAAACATGTTTAAACAACCTATCTAAATATTTGTTACCAATATTCATTTGACATCATTTTGTTTTAAACTCGGTGACTTAGGACAACACAACCAACAACTTGCGATACTTTTGCCAAAGATTTTTAACATACTGTTCATGTTACTATTCCTAGATGACATACTCATCATTTTGGAATACGTCCTTCACCTCACTCTTCTGTTATCTAGAATGGTCTTTACTAACTACCCTCATTCCACTTGTCCAAGGTTTGACCCTAGCCTAGGTTAGCAACATAATTTGTTATAGGAAGATGCTCACGATGACTTAGGGTATATGGGCATACTCGAATGATCTAAGTCAACCGAATGTTCCAAGGTACCCTGAGTCATAGAAAGCTATTCCCTATCATAAACATGCTACTAACTTAACCTAGAGAGAAACTAAGTTCAAGTCCAGATGTGTGTAGATCTAGATGAACAAATATGTAAGGGTGTTGCCACATGTCAACTTCAACACTGTATCCTCGAGAAGCCCATGGAATTATTGAAGGTACAGTCCTATAGTTGGCATGTGCCAACATCTACTAGAACTGATTAATCATGATGTACATACTCCTTAGTGGTCATTAGTTTTAATATTAGATTAAGATTCAAGATTGCAAGTGCAAACCATGCCTAACCCTAATTCCAACATTCATTAAGTTCTTTATCCATAATTAATTTATTTGATATTAAGAACTTCATTAACTCATGTTTGCATTGATGTTTATTAACGTGGGCTTAACAAGCATTTATCTCAAAAACAGGGTAAAGAAACAAACATCAAATGGTTAATTGTTAATCTAACCTAGATTTCCAAGAAGGTGTACCATTCACCTAAATTCAGCTAGTGTTTACTTTTTATAAATGAAGTACAAGGATTAAAGATCATAACCACCATTCCATTTATTTTTCATTCTTTTGTGACAGGAAAAGTCTTCCTCTACATGGTTAGATGTTAGGATTAACATAACCTTTTTATCATTCTTTACTCATATAGTTTAATTGTATAACCAATTCATATTTCATTATTAAACTATAGTTATGTAGTTAGAGATGACATCTTATGCACTTTAACAAGTTTTCTCATATTAAGGAGATTGTACTATTCCCCTTAATCTAACTTACTAATTGATAACAACAATATTATACAAACCGATATAAAGAATATCAACAAGATATCACTACCATTTCCATCATATAAAGTACAAGATAATTTACCCAAAAAACATGAGTCGAGTCTCTAAACCTTTCAATTCATCATGATGAAATATACACTTACAAGAGGTGAGTTCAAAATTACCAGCCTAGCCTTTTTGTTCTCAGGTTGATCAGGTATGTTCACATTGTTATTATCAACACCTAAATTGGTGTTGTCCTCGGGAGGTGGCTGATTATTATTACCAACATCTTCTTCCTCCTCATTGCTCATTACATTCTTTTCAAGTACAGCCAAATGATCTCTTGTGTCCAACAGGGCAAGTAAGGATCTCATCTAGTTTTTGGGTAGTTTCTCTGTTTCCTTCCTTAGGTGGAGGGTTATTTGCAACATTTCCTCTTATTCTAACCATTTTTGTTAACAATAAAAATTAAGTTTCATCAGATTATGGACATAATAGGTCCAAGAGCTACAACCTTCAACTCGATTCCAAGATGTAACATTCCCATTTTAAGACTTTAGAAACAAGGGATTTTTTTTTGAAACATAATGCTCTATGTTATAAATAAAACATCATTTAGAACACACATTCTATTCTAATCAATATCATATTAGATAACCATATGCAAATGTAATGACTCATTATGATATTGATCTCTCATTACATGAGTCGATTATCAATCGATCTCTCATGTTTGTCTTACAAGTATAAAATACTTTATGTATACTACATATACTTGGTTTTTCTTACCATATTTCAGTGGGTATTGAGTGACATGTTTAAAGAACCTATCTAAATATTTGTTACCAATATTCATCGACATCATTTTGTTTTGAACTCGGTGACTTAGGAAAATGTAACCAACAAATTGTGATACTTTTGCCAAAGATTTTGAACATACTGTTCATGTTACTATTCCTAGACGACATACTCATCATTTTGGAATACGTCCTTCACCTCACTCTTCGGTTATCTAGAATGGTCTTTACTAACTACCGTCATTTCACTTGTCCACGGTTTGACCCTACCCTAGGTTAGCAACATAATTTGTTATAGGAAGATGCTCATGATGACTTAGGGTATATGGGCATACTCATTTGATCTAAGTCAACCGAATGTGCCAAGGTACCCTGAGTCATGAAAGCTATTCCCTATCATAAACATGCTACTGACTTAACCTAGAGAGCAAATAAGTTCAAGTCCGATGTGTGTAGATCTAGATGAACAAATATGTAAGGGTGTTACCACATGTCAACTTCAACACTTTGTGTCCTCGAGAAGCCCATGGAATTATTGAAGGTACAGTCCTATAGTTGGCATGTGCCAACATCTACTAGAACTCGATTAATCATGATGTACATACCCCTTAGTGGTCATTAGTTTTAATTTAATTAGATTAAGATTCAAATTACAAAACCTTGCCTAACCCTAATTCCAACATTCATTAATTTCTTTATCCATAATTAATTTGATTTGATAATAAGAACTTCATTAACTCATTACTGGCATTGATGTTTATTAACTTGGCTTAACGAGCATTTATCTCAAAAACAAGGCAGCAAACATCAAATGGTTAATTGTTAATCTAACATAGCTTTCCAAGAAGGTGTATCATTCACCTAAATTCAGCTAGTGTTTACTTTTTATAAATGAAGTACAAGGATTAAAGATCATAACCACCATTCCATTTATTTTTCATTCTTTTGTGATAGGAAGAGTCTTCCTCTACATGGTTAGATGTTAGGATTAACATAAACTTTTTATCAGTCTTTACTCATATAGTTTAATTTTATAACCAATTCATATTTCATTATTAAACTATAGTTGTGTAGTTAGAGACGACATCTTATGCACTTTAACAAGTTTTCTCATATTAAGGGAGATTGTCTATCCCCCTTAATCTAACTTACTAATTGATAACAACAATATTATACAAAAACGATATAAAGAATATCAACAAGATATCACTACCATTTCCATCATATAAAGTACAAGATAATTTACGCAAAAAACTTGAGTCAGTCTCTAAACCTTTCAATTCATCATGATGAAATATAAACTTACAAGAGGTGAGTTCAAATTCTACTTAACCTTTTTATTCTCGGAGTTGATCGGGTATGTTCACATTTTTATTATCAACACCTAAATTGGTGTTGTCCTCGGGAGGTGGGTGATTATTATTACTAACATATTCTTCCTCCTCATTGGTCATTACTTTCTTTTCAAGTACAGCCAAATGATCTCTTATGTCCAACAGGGGTAAAGATCTCATCGAGTTTTTAGGTATATTCTCGCCCCTTCCTTAGGTGGAGTGTTATTTGCAACATTTCCTCTTGTTCTAACCATTTTTTGTTAACAAGAAAAATTAAGTTTCATCAGATTATGGACATAATAGGTCCAAGAGCTACAACCTTCAACTCTAATTCCAAGATGTAACATTCCCATTTTAAGACTTTAGAAACAAGGGATTTTTTTTTAAACACAATGTTCTCTCATTATAAATAAAACATCATTTAGAACACACATTCCATACCAATCAATATCATAATAGATAACCATATGCAACCGTAATGACTCGTTATGATATTGATCTCTCATTCCATGAGTCGATTATGAATCGATCTCTTATGTTTGTCTTACAAGTATAAAATACTTTATGTATACTACGTATACTTGGTTTTCTTACCCTATTTCAGGTATTGAGTGATATGTTTAAAGAACCTATCTAAATATTTGTTACCAATATTCATCCGACATCATTTTGTTTTAAACTCGGTGACTTAGGACAATGCAACCAACAGACTTGCGATACTCTTGACAAAGATTTTGAACATACTTATTCATGTTACTATTCTAGATGACATACTCATCATTTTGGAATACGTCCTTCACCTCACTCTTCTATCTAGAATGGTCTTTACTAACTACCATCATTTCACTTGTCCAAGGTTTGACCCTACCCTAGGAACTAGCAACATAATTTTTATAGGAAGATGCTCATGATGACTTAGGGTATATGGGCATACTCGGTTGACCTAAGTCAACCGAATGTGCCAAGGTACCTTGAGTCATAGAAAGTTATTTCCTATCATAAACATGCTACTAATTTAACCTAGAGAGAAACTAAGTTCAAGTCCAGGATGTGTGTAGATCTAGATGAACAAATATGTAAGGGTGTTGCCACATGTCAACTTCAACACTATATCCTTGAGAAGCCCATGGAATTATCAAGGTACAGTCATATAGTTGGAATGTGCCAACATCTACTAGAACTGATTAATCATGATGTACATACCCCTTAGTGGTCGGTAGTTTTAATTTAATTAGATTAAGATTAAAATTGCAGAAACCTTGCCTAACCCTAATTCCAACATTCATTAAGTTCTTTATCCATAATTAATTTGATTTGATAATAAGAACTTCATTAACTCATTCTTCAATTGATGTTTATTAACCTCGGCTTAACAAGCATTTATCTCAAAAACAGGCAGCAAACATCAAATGGTTAATTGTTAATCTAACCTAGCTTTCCAAGAAGGTGTATCATTCACCTAAATTCAGCTAGTGTTTACTTTTTATAAATGAAGTACAAGGATTAAAGATCATAACAACCATTCCATTTATTTTTCATTCTTTTGTGACAGAAGAGTCTTCCTCTACATGGTTAGATGTTAGGATTAATATAACCTTTTATCGGTATTTACTCATATAGTTTAATTTTACAACCAATTCATATTTCATTATTAAACTATAGTTGTGTAGTTAGAGATGACATCTTATGCACTTTAAATAGTTTTCTCATATTAAGGAGATTTTACTATCCCCCTTAATCAAACTTACTAATTGATAACAACAATATTATACAAACCGATATAAAGAATATCAACAAGATATCACTACCATTTCCATCATATAAAATACAAGATAATTTACCAAACAAACTTGAGTCAGTCTCTAAACCTTTCAATTCATCATGATGAAATATAAACTTACAAGAGGTGAGTTCAATACCACCTAGACTTTTTGTTCTCATGTTGATCGGTATGTTCACATTGTTATTATCAACACCTAAATTGCTTTATTGTCCTCGGGAGGTGGCTGATTATTATTACCAACGTCTTCTTCCTCCTCATTGCTCATTACTTTCTTTTCAAGTACAGCCAAATGATCTCTTGTGTCCAACAAGGCAGTAAGGATCTAATCGAGTTTTTGGGTAGTTTCTGCTTCTTCCTTAGGTGGAGGGTTATTTGCAACGTTTCCTCTTGTTCTAACCATTTTTTGTTAATAATAAAAATTAAGTTTCATCGATTATGGACATAATAGATCCAAAGAGCTAACCTTCAACTCGATTCTAAGATGTAACATTCTCATTTTAAGACTTTAGAAAAAAAGGATTTTTTTTTGAAACACAATGTTCTCTGTTATAAATAAAACATCATTTAGAACACACATTCCATGCCAATCAATATCATAATAGATAACCATATGCAACTTTAATGACTCGTTATGATATTGATCTCTCATTCCATGATTCGATTATCAATCGATCTCTCATGTTTGTCTTATAGTTTAAAATACTTTATGTATACTACATATACTTGGTTTTTCTTACCATATTTCAGTATTGAGTGACATGTTTAAAGAACCTATCTAAATATTTGTTACCAATATTCATCCGACATCATTTTTTTAAACTCGGTGAATTAGGACAATGTAACCAACAGCTTGCGATACTTTTTCCAAAGATTTTGAACATATTGTTCATGTTACTATTCCTAGACGACATACTCATCATTTTGGAATACATCCTTCACCTCACTCTTCTCTATTATCTAGAATGTTCTTTACTAACTACCCTCATTCCACTTGTCCAGGTTTGACCCTACCCTAGGTTAGCAACATAATTTATTATAGGAAGATGCTCACGATGACTTATGGTATATGGGCATACTCGGTTGACCTAAGTCAACCAAATGTGCTAAGGTGCCATGAGTCATAGAAAGCTATTCCTATCATAAACATGCTACTAACTTAACCTAGAGAGAAACTAAGTTCAAGTCCGATGTGTGTAGATCTAGATGAACAAATATCTAAGGGTGTTGCCACATGTCAACTTCAACACTTGTATCCTCGAGAAGCCCATGGAATTATTCTCGAAGGTACATAGTCCTATAGTTGGCATGTGCCAACATCTACTAGAACTGATTAATCATGATGTACATACACCTTAGTGGTCATTAGTTTTAATTTAATTAGATTAAGATTCAAATTGCAGAAACCACGCCTAACCCTAATTCCAACATTCATTAAGTTATTTATCCATAATTAATTTGATTTGATATTAAGAACTTCATTAACTCATGATTACATTGATGTTTATTAACCTATATTAACAAGCATTTATCTCAAAAAAGGGCAGCAAACATCAAATGTTTAATTGTTAATGTAACCTAGCTTTCCAAGAAGGTGTATCATTCACCTAAATTTAGCTAGTGTTTACTTTTTATAAATGAAGTACAAGGATTAAAGATCATAACCACCATTCCATTTATTTTTCATTCTTTTGAGAGAGGAAGAGTCTTCCTCTACATGGTTAGATGTTAGGATTAACATAACCTTTTATCATTCTTTACTCATATAGTTTAATTGTATAACCAATGCATATTTCATTATTAAACTATAGTTGTGTAGTTAGAGAAGGACATCTTATGCACTTTAACAAGTTTTCTCATATAAAGGGAGATTGTACTATCCCCCAATTAATCCAACTTAACTAATTGATAAATTTTCAATGATATTATACAAACCGATATAAATAAAATCAACAAGATATCACTACCATTTCCATCATATAAAGTACAAGATAATTTACCCAAAAATTGAGTCAGTCTAGAAACCTTTGAATTCATCATGATGAAATATACATTTACAAGAATGATTTATACACATATGCCTTTTGTTCTCTGGTTAATCATAATAATTCACATTGTTATTAATCAACAACCAAAATGAATGTTGTCCTCACAGGTGGCTGAAGATTAACAAACATCTTCTTCCTCCTCATTGCTTATTACTTTCTTTTCAAGTATGTGACACCAAATGATCTCTTCATCAACATGGAAGTAAGGATCTCATCGAGTTTTTGGGTAGTTTCTGCTCCTTCCTTAGGTGGAGGGTTATTTTGCAACATTTCCTCTTGTTCTAACCATTTTTGTTAATGAAGAAAATTAAGTTTCATCGAATGGACATAATAGATCCAAGAGCTGAACCTTCAACTCCCAAAAGATGCAACATTCCCATTTTAAGAATTAAGAAACAAGGGATATTTTTTACTTGCAACACAATGTTCTCTATTATAAATAAAACATCATTTAGGACACACATTCCATGCCAATCAATATCATAATAGATAACCATATGCAAGCTTGTAATGACTCGTGATATTGATCTCTCATTCCATGATTTATCAATCGATCTCTCATGTTTGTCTTACAATATAAAATACTTTATGTATACTACATATACTTTGTTTTTCTTACCTATTTCAAGTATTGAGTGACATGTTTAAAGAACCTATTTGAATATTTGTTACCAATATTCATCGACATCATTTTTTAAACTAGGTGACTTAGGACAACGCAAGGCAACAACAGAAAGAGACATACTTTGGCCAAAGATCTTTCAACATACTATTCATTCATGTTACTATTCCTAGACTGACATACTCATCATTTTGGAATACATCCTTCACCTCACTCTTCTCAATCTAGAATGTTCTTTACTAACTACCGTCATTCCACTTGTCCAAGGTTTGACCCTACCCTAGGTTAGCAACATAGTTTGTTATAGGAAGATGCTCACGATGACTTAGGGTATATGGGCATACTCGGTAGACCTAAGTCAACTGAATGTGCCAAAGTACCCCAGAACATGTCATAGATAGCTATTCCCTATCATAAACATGCTACTAACTTAACCTAGAGAGAAACTAAGTTCAAGTCCGATGTGTGTGATCTAGATGAACAAATATGGAAGGGTGTTGCCACATGTCAACTACAACACTTTGTATCCTCGAGAAGCCCCTGGAATTCTTGAAGGTACAGTCCTATAGTTGGCATGTGCCAACATCTATTAGAACTGATTCATCATGATGTACATACCCCTTAGTGGTCATTAAATTCATAATTTAATTAGATTAAGATTCAAATTACAGTAACCCTGCCTAACCCTAATTCCAACATTCATTAAGTTATTTATCCATAATTAATTTGATTTGATATTAAGAACTTCATTAACTCATGCTTGCATTGATGTTTATTAACCTGATTAACAAGCATTTATCTCAAAAACAGGGCAGAGCATCAAATGGTTAATTTTAATGTAACCTAGCTTTCCAAAAGGTGTATCATTCACCTAAATTTAGCTAGTGTTTACTTTTATAAATGAAGTACAAGAATTAAAGATCATAACCACCATTCCATTTATTTTTCATTCTTTTGTGACAGAAGAGTCTTCCTCTACATGGTTAGATGTTAGGATTAACATAACCTTTTTATCATTCTTTACTCATATAGTTTAATTGTATAACCAATTCATATTTCATTATTAAACTATAGTTGTGTAGTTAGAGAACGAAATCTTTGCACTTTAACAAGTTTTCTCATATAAGGGAGATTGTACTATCCCCTTAATCCAACTTATTAATTGATAACAACAATAGTATACAAATAGATATAAAGAATATCGACAAGATATCACTACTATTTCCGTCATATAAAGTACAAGAGAATTTACACAAAAATTGAGTCGTCTCAAACCTTTCAATTCATCATGATAAAATATACATTTACAAGACTATGCATTTCAGACATACTGCATGTCAATCATCATTAAGATCATAAAAGAACATCACTTCTCTTTTCCAATACAACTCAAGAATGAATTGAAATTATTTACATAAGATCTAGAATTAAATAAGCCAATGCATCATAAAAATTTTGCCTTCTTTTATCACTTACGATGTCCATCTGCAAAAATTGCTAGCACAGTCAATTTAATGAATTGAGCATGATAAGCACTAAGCATTAAAATGAAGTGCATTCCACTAATTGTTCCATTAAAACAACTCTTCTTTAATGAAACAATTAATATATCATACAAATAAGCATAAGTAATAACAACTAGAAAAGAAGTACAAATAAAGAGTTTGAATTCACTTTTAAGAAAAGAGCATAATATAATCCACAACATCTACATTATAACATATAGTTTAATTGATCCTATCAATTACTTTTAAACAAACAACAAGTCTTGTCATCCAATTGTTTCATAATTCTATCAGAATAGAAATACAACATTTATCTTTACTATGTAGCAAAATAAGTTATTCATAGCATAGCTCATATTAGGATGTTTCATCCTACAACTTAAGCAAAGAAGAAGAATCAATACATATTGTTCCCCATACACTAATCATCTGAAAGATAGAAAACAGGTTCAGAACACACATAACTGCTTTAGTTCAAGGATAACAATATAAGGATTCAACATTAAAGAGACAACATCTAACAAGAATCCCAAATCAATCCAAGAAGGGGAAGAGAGTCAAAATAGTCTACCTGCAAGTCTTAACTAACTTCTACATGTTAGAAGATATAATTCAAAGATCTAAAACCAGACATTCCACAAATCAAAGCTAGACTCACACAAGATTAATCTCTTCTCATGTCCATCCAAGGGAGGATTCATAATAAGATAGGGTGCAAAAAGAGAAAACCTTCCAATACCAAATCCAAATGAAGTATGACTCGGTCAAACATAGTAGTTGGTCTAAACATGTTTACATTTTCTCTTCTACTAAACTCGACTCAGTTGTTCTCTTTCCACATCATTACAAAAAATGACTAGTACAAAGTAGACTAAACAATCCACAAGAAAATTTCCATCTCAGAAGAGTGGTTTCTCACTATTTCCTATAAGTTAGAAAGGATAAAATCCGAACCCAAAAGTTCAGTAGGCCTAAGAGAACAATCTCTCTACAGCCAAAAAGAGAGTCATGCCACAGAGAAGTTTGATCAAATGAACCTATCTTTTCAAAATTTAAAGGATCTCAAATGGAAAAGGTCCAATAAAGAATTCATTTCATTTCTAATATCAAATGAATTCCATTTCTATTTCCAAAATCAGAATTTCTTTTACTAGTTCCCAAAGGAGAAAACAAAACCAAACACACAGTTAAAGAAAGCACACTTCTAGTTTCCCTTACAAATCATTACAACCTAGTTTATCTATTCCAATTCATTAAACACAAGTTTGAATTCATTTCTCAGAAAGGAGTACACATTATAGTCCTAAAAAATAGTATACTATCCACAAGAGAACATATTCCTTTCTCTTTTAAAGACCCAAAGATTCATTCAATGAATCTAACAAAGAATAGAAAACCCAAAATAATATAAGATAAACAAGTTTCAATAATACTCATGAACTCAAAAGAAATTGTATTCCCAACTTCAAGGTCTTACATGGCTCCATATAAAAGAGACATATAGTTCATGGTCATCATGAAGACAAATTAAATGAAACAACCTCAAACCAAAGGTAATAAATCCTATCAACAAGATTCAATACATAGAGTATTCATCTAATATTTCATTTAAAACCCAGAAATCAATTAAAAGGATTTGAAGAGAGTAAGAAAACCCAATATACGCTTAAGTCAAGAAATGTCTCAACTTTACCTCCAACGTGACTGAAACAAAAATCACAACAAAGACTCTCATAGCTCCATCTTTAAAAGATATGAAAGAGAAGGTATTCATTTCAAACATCCATCACAAGAACGAGTATGAATACTAAATTTCCAAAAACTTCAAAAAATGATAACAACTATTCCAAAAAAACACTATATCAACCAAAGAGTAAATACCTACATTATCTAAAAGAGGTTCCTTAATTGATCAACAAGTTCCCACCAGGTCCATTAACCTTCAAACAAAACAATCAATCCTTCAACAAGACGCAGTTTTCTCGAGTAGCAGGAGAGAAGAATATCCTTCAAATTTTCATGCCTTTTCAAGTTCAAAGAAAATGGTACAGTCTCAAAAATAGAAGTACCACAACCATTCCAACTCAAGAAGCTACAAGGAGAAGATCTCAAAAGAGATAACCAAATCAACTCAAACCAAAAATAATCTCCCAATATTTTTCAAGTACAAGTCCCATAAATGAGTTTCTAAGTATTTCAAAACCTTGAATACGAGTAAAACTCAAGCTCAAAACACAAGTACAAAACCAAACATGAACGATTCAAATACAAGTTCAAAACATGTAAGTATTGAAATATAAATATGAGTATAAACATGAAAAACAACACAAGTTTTGAGAAACACAAAGCTCCATTACAAGCTCAAAACAAACACAAAGCTCTAATATAAGTTCAGAATGAAACACAAGGCATCATATACTAGTTCAGAACAACAACATCCTCAAACACAAGTTTAGAATGAAATACAAGCTTCAAAATACAAGTTTCACATGCATGTCACCACTAAACTTACATAGAGAGAAAGTTTCCAAAGGATAACATTATTTAGCAATGGATTATATCCAAAAACCACAAAGATTCATAAAACCATGAAAGTAAATAACCAGACAAATCATGAAAACATTTATCTCAAGAGAGTAAAATTGTTTTAATGAATCATTTAGAAGAAAGTAAGAAATCTTAATGGGTAGAACCTATCATGCCTGATAGTGCTTCTACCAATTTGAAGGAGACTTCTAGCCAAGCTTCCAACTCTTTTTCTTCTCCATGAAAGATCAACAACCAAACATATTTTCTTCCAATGCCTCATATACTTTCCCTCGATTGAAAATAAACCAAAGAAACCAAAAATAGCCATAAAGTAGAAGTCAAACTGCTGGTTCGAAGAACTAGATAGCTCCATGCAAGCAAAAATCACAATGCATGAAAGATCAAACAACCTCCAACAAATCCACCTTCCTTGTTTCCAAGATGGTTTGCACACAAAAACCGAGGTCCATTAATGCAATTACTCCCAAATCTCTTGCTTATCTCTCCTTTCCACCACCTCCCAAAACTAGTGAATGCCATTTCTAATTTAACATGCATTTCCATCTTTAGTGAAGCCTCCACATATGCTTCCACTAAAGTCTAATGGCCTTTCCAAAATAGGTTATACCTCCATTCATTTAACCAAATCAAATCAATTAAATGCCATTGGAACCGTCACTATAATGCCATATGACCCTGTTTCACTCGGAATGACTCGTTCCTTTTAGAAACAGATAAGAGTTAGGTGCTAGGAGGAATACCTATAGAATGTCGAGATGGTGTGCGCGTCATCAGAGAGAAGATCAGGCTGATTGCGAAGAACTCCTTTTTGTCTTGGAAGGACTACCTGCAAATAAGAACACAAGACCACAAGATTTTGATTAAACAATAAATGAGGAAACTGCCTTGGGCCCAGGAAATATAAAACTTCCTTTCGAAGGTGGTCAGTTCCCCTGCTAATATGAATTAACACAAAAGACTGCAAAATATCAATTAGATTACTTGGTTGAAACTAGTAGGAGAAGGCTGGTTTCTGGTTATAGTCAGGGTAACCGATACCGGTTTCTGGTAACCGCCGTCGGTTGGGTCTAGGACCTGTAGGTTGATTGTTTTGGTGGGGTGTTTGTGTTTCTTGGTGTTGGTAAGGTTGGTTTATGGATGATATTAGGAAATGAGATGATGAGGGGTAAAAGAATGACAGCTAGATGCAATGGGATCTTGAGTAGTGGGTTCAGAACTGGATTTAGGAGGACTGTGATTCAAAGAGCATAAGAAATGTTATAACAGAGGACATGCAAGATATGACTTACTGGTTTTGGCGAAGATGCAAGTTGATATCCTCTACTGCAAGCACTTCTGGTTTCTTCACTCGTCTCTGCTTGGTTAAGTGAAGATCTGGACTCTATTTTCCCACTCCCAATGATCTCTATTGTTTCAAAATCATTCGACCTTTGATTTTGGTTCTGGAGCCCATTTACAGGTGAACCGATGGTGGTTACGTAACCGACGGCGGTTGAGTAGAACCGCATCGGTCAGGGAAAAAGTAGGCTATTTTTAGTAAAATAGCCCACCTTCCCTCGCTTTCTCCCGAGAGATCAGCCATGCGGGCTTGGTCAAGTGGCTAGAAGGTCAGCTTTGGGTGCGAGTAAGGAGGCATTAGTTATGGATGTGAGTCTAGACCAAGTCATGGGTCTTAATTAGGTTAGTTTAGGGTTAGGGCTAGGTCATGATGAGGTGGCAAAGTGAGGTGGCGGGTAAGGTGATGTGGATTTATCAATTATAAGGTAATTAATAAATAATTGTGTAAGGTTTAGGTGATGAGGTTAGATCATAGAGATGAGATGCGGGTCACAAGGGGTCGTAAGACACAAATTTGGTGTCTACATTAGCCCCTTATTGTCGTGTAGCTTATTTTGTAAAGCTGCACGGACAATAATATGAAGTGGTTACTCCTGTTAAGGGTATAGGTAATCCCCCTCAAATCTATCACAGATTGAGTGAACGAGAAATCAGGGATAGGGTTGATAACGGGTAAATGGGGTAGAGGGGATGGTAAGATGGTGGGGTAGGTTCAAGGAAGTGACGCATATCAAAATGCAATAAGTACGACTTAGGGTACATGATTTGACGAGCAAACCAGCGGTGTAGAGGCAAAGGTCGATAGTTTATCCAAACAAGGGTGATATAATCCTGTATCCAAGGCATAGGAAGTAGCCCTGTGGTATATAATGTAAGGTACAGAACGGTTAGGCATGTTCGGCAGTACCAAAAGGTTGGTTTGGTTGAGATAAACGTCACGGTCTAGGTCTGGGCAAAGTTGGTCGACAGATCAAGTCAAGGACCCTAATCATGCTAAAACACGAACAGGTGAGCTCGATTGAACAAAAACTACCGGATGGGTGGATAAAAGTGTATGGTGTTGATTTTGGGTAAGGGATGGAAGTGGTGCGGCCGTGGGTCGGGCCAAGTTGTTGGGTTGCGGCCTTGGGTCGGGCCAGAAGGGTAAAGGGAGGCCTTGGGTCGGGCCAAATAGTGAGGGCGAGGCCTTGGGTCGGGCCAAATGGTAGGTCGAGGCCTTGGGTCGGGCCAAATTGGTAGGGCGAGGCCTTGGGTCGGGCCAAATGGGTAGGGCGAGGCCTTGGGTCGGGCCGAATAGGTAGGTTGAGGCCTTAGGTCGGGCCGATTGGTAGGTTGAGGCCTTGGGTCAGGCCAAATTGGGTAGGGCGAGGCCTTGGGTCGGGCCGAATAGGTAGGTTGAGGCCTTAGGTCGGGCCGAATAGGTAGGTTGAGGCCTTAGGTCGGGCCGAATAGGTAGGTTGAGGCCTTAGGTCGGGCTGAATAGGTAGGTTGAGGCCTTAGGTCAGCCGGACAAGTGAACAAATGGTGTGCAAAGAAAGTGGGTGGATAGGCGATATTGGTGAAAAAGAGGCAAGGAGTAAATAAGGGCAAAGAATGGGGTGAAAGTTGGGTAGAGAACCGATGTCGATTCTGCATGACCGATATCGGTTAAGGGACCGATACCGGTTCCTTAGGGCAAAATGAAACCGATATCGGTGAAAGGCGAAAAACCTATAAAAAGAAAAATACGGCTTGTCATTGTCACTTTTGTTATTTGCAAACCAAATCGACTTGTCTGACGTGGAGAGTTGAGATTAGAGGCTTGATTGAGTGAGGTGGAGCTATCAGATCGGAGAGAGTGATAGTGGGCCCGATTAAGGAGGAGGCAGAGCTGATTGGCGGGGACTCACAGATCGGATCGGAGCCATGGAGCCATGCACAGCAGGAGGAGCTGGAGGGGCTGGACCAGCTGGGCCGCCCCCAACCATCCCACCACGATGACGTGTTGTCGTTTGGGTAGATTCGAAACTCTTTAATTTGGTGATTTGGTTGTATTATGCTAAATTGAGGGTTTGGGTAGAATTAACCTTTTTAGGAAATAATGAGAAAATGGAAATGATTTGAAAAAGGGAGAGGGTAGATAGGCTAGATAGGCTAAGGTGGGTAGGTGGGTAAGTTTTTAGGGTATTTGGGTGGGTAGATGGGTAGAAATAGGTAAAAAATGGGTTTTGGGGGCCGCGCGGGGGTTCGTCTCCGGGAGAAGACAGTGACCGATGTCGGTCACTAAGCGACCGGCATCGGTCGCAAAATTTTAGGGAAAGGGAGTGTTGTTGGTGACCGGCGTCGGTCATGTATCGGCCGGCGTCGGTGGCTTGTGTGTTTTGGTTTGTTGGTTGTGTGGGTGGGTTGGTTGTTTTGGGTTTTTGGGTTGGGTGGTGGGTGGGTGTGGGTTGGGGTGGGTTTGTGTGGGGGTTGGGTTGGGTTGTGGGTGGGTGTGGGTTGGTGGTGGAGAAGGGTTTGTGTGGGGGTTGGGTTAGGGGTGGAGAAGGGTTTGGTGTAGGGTTGGGTTTTGGGTTTTTGGGTTGGGTTTGAGGTGGAGGTGGGAGAAGGGTTTGATGTAGGGTTGGGTTTTGGGTTTTTTGGGTTGGGTTGTGGGTGTTGGGTTGGGGGTGTTTGTGTGGGAGTTGGTTTTGTGTTGGGGTTGGGTTGCATGTGTTTTGTTTGGGTTTTGTTTTTGTTGGTTTTAGGTGGGATGGTTTTGGGTTTTTAGGGTGGTAGGTTGCTAGAGGGGGGTGGTAGAGAGTCGGGGTATGGTCGGGGGGATAAAAAAGGGTGTTTAGATGATAAAGTAGATGTTGTAATAAAGAGTAGGTCTAAGGATGTGGGTTGGTTTTACAGCACGCGGCGCCAGCTTAACGATGCGGATAGATGCCCCCGCCGTTGGTGCGGATGAGGCCACACGTATTTACGGCTCATTGGGCCATCATGCACGAGGTGGGACTCGGTGGAGTCCAGAGGTACAGAGCGATAGAGAGAGATCACAGCCTGATGGTCGCCCTCATCGAGAGATGGGATCCGGCGACCAATGTGTTCCATCTCCCGACTGGGGAGATGACCGTCACATTGGAGGATGTGTATCACATCCTTCGGTTACCTATCGAGGGAGAGGCAGTCTTCCAGGTAGATTCAGAGACTCCCATGGATAGCATACTGTAGGTTTTTGGGGATGCAGCCGCGCATCGACCTACCATAAATACGCAGTATCGGTACGGTGACATGTACCGTGCGCATCGACACGAGACACGACTGGCTGTGTTGATGATGGTTGGGATCACCTGCTTCGCCCTCCCGGACTCAGAGGGAGGCCGCTTCCCACGAGCATTGATGGGGGTGCTGCTTGAGATGGTGGAGGAGCACACCTGTTACGCCTGGGCACCAAAGATATCTGGTGCAATTGTACAGGGAGCTATGGGGCTATCGCCGGAGGAGGTGATTCGGTATTTGCTCTACATTTTTGTTGCATTGTTGGGCATACGAGCACATCGTATGCATCAGGCCAGTAGGGTTACCCCAGCAGCCAGGGCCACAGGTCATATACCGATATGGCTTTCAGAGGTGGTTGGGGGTCGTGGGCCAGCCACGAGCAGTTGTTGCAGGTCGGGATGTGGCATACTATAGACATTTGCTAGAGGGCCTTACAGCAGTAGACATTGTATGGAGACCCTACAGAGGTCACCACCCTGGCAGAGGAGCCCGCTTACATACTGCACCTAATCCAAGACACATTCGGATAGCAGGACGAGGCCGGAGAGTACGAGCGATACCCCCGAGAGGGGCACAGTGATGGGGCTGCGACAGATGAGCCACCTCCCTTCCCTCAAGATGCCCGGGGGATGATGTGAGGGCCCCACCGCCGCACCACAGCCTTTGGATCCAGATTGGGTAGCGGAGAGGTCAGCAGGTGAGGGTGTAGATGATGCTGGGTGCACGGGATCATACAGGGTGTGGTGGGCTGGGCAGAGGGCAGCCAGGATAGTACCGCCTGCACAGCCAGACTTGGCTGTAGTTATAGGAGAGAGAGATCAGCTCGGGGTCAGATGCAGCTCTTACAGGGGGTAGCTATGCATGCACGCCTGTAGCACGATAGGTGTCTTACAGGGGCAGCTAGCCCGTGCTCGTGCACAGCACAGTAAAGACCACCACCAACACCACAGCCACAAAGTGTGCAAAGTGCAAAGAAGACAGTAATCCACCACCGCTGCACAGTGCACCACCAAAGAAGACCAAAGACAGCTTAGGGGGCATTGGTCAGAAAGCTGGGGACCAGCCCCAGCTCCGCCAGTGGCTCGAGAGCGCTATATGGAGGTTAGAGCAGAGGCCCGATATTATCAGGATATTCTTGATGGTACCGGAGTCGAGTATCAGGCTTATGCAGTGCATAGGGCAGAGACCTCTCACAGCCAGAGATCTCAGGGAGGTGCAGCCACAGCTGGCGTGTCCGTGACGGGGCAGAGGCGAGAGGCACCACAGGACCAGCGGGGAGAGGTGCCGAGGGCGGTGGGGAGAGCCGAGAGATCCTGCACATGGTTGTTGTATTTTAGAGATGGGCACCGGTCCGCGAACCGGTGTATTGATAGAGGCCTGCGTGTTTCATGTATTATTCATGTATTCATTCATTCATTTATCAGATACCTGCTGCGAGCCGAGTAGGGGTCAGTATAGTGGAGACCGGTCTCATGAGCCGAGTATATAGCTATTTTTGATACGAGGGACCGGCCTGCGAGCCGAGTCGAGATTTTTTGACAGTTATTGCGGCCTGCGTGCCGGCTTTGTTGTATGATGAGATCACAGAGGCCCCGATGTAGGGCACATTGTATTTTTGAAAACTTGTATATATATATATAGAGACGATGTTTTGATCCACATGCAGTGTTCAAAATGTGTTTAAATATTTGGTTAATGGCTGGTAATATATAGAATGTGTGATGAGTTTAATTGACATGTTGATAGATGGATGATGCTGATGTTTTTGTTTTTTTGTACGTATATATGAATGTCATGTTATGTGATGAATTGGTGGTTTTGTGACATTGTGATATATGTAACTGATGAGTTGGATCCAAATGATGTATAGATTGATAGTTTCTTGATATCCGTAGTTGATGGTTTGTGTATTTGTATAAAATAAATGATGTTAATGAAATTGTAATGCTATGTGTGGTGGATGAACAAATGTGGTAAATTGTGTTGTTTATGCAGGAAAAGAGGTGGGCGCGACAAAAATTTAGGTGAGAAATGAAGAAAAGAACGCTGTTGAGAAAAGATAGGTGTGTAACCGATATCGGTTAAGGAACCGATATCGGTAGCTGATAGACCGATATCGGTTAAGTAACCGATACCGGTTATTTAGGTATGAGCTTTTCTAAAAATAGAAAAGCTAGGGTGGCAACTTAAGTTTTAATTTTAGAGCCATGCAAGAGGTTAAATACGCGAACGCGACACTTTTTGACGACTGAGACAGGTTTTTGCATGAGAGATTTGAGTGATAAGGAGAAAAGAGACAAGGAAAGTGAATGTGATCCGAGATTCAGAAGGCAGAAAGACAAAGTTGAAAAGGGTGGTGATCATGGCAGAACGAGGAGAAGCATCCAGCAGGCAGGGACAAGAGGGAAGACAAGGGCCACCTCAAGCTGCTGCAACCCAAGAGGTATCAGCTTGTTTGTGATTTAACTACTGCATGTTTTGGGAATGAGCTAGAGGAGAATAGGTAAGTAGATATGAGAAAGACAACATGATAGCCAGGGGTATAGATGAGGTGAGTGTTATGGGGTAGGTAATTCGGGGTTTTGGGTATGTCTGTGTATATAGAAAGGAATAAACGATCAATTTATTGTCGTAGGTGGTTGTTTTAGGCAAGATGTATGTAATTGGAAGTGACCGATACCGGTTAGGTCTAACCGATATCGATATCGATCGGTATCGGTTATTCATAACCGATATCGATTATAACCAAGACCGTTATTTATAACGATACCAAGCATCGTGGGATTTCCGAATGTTTGAAAAAAACTCGACTTTGATTTATTGAATGGTTGTTTGTTGTTTTTGTAACGTATGCAGGCAGAGGCGGGGATAAGGATGAATGATAGTGTGCGGGCGTCATTGTCATGTCACTTAATCCGAAGCGGATGTAACACCAGTGAATGGACATTGATAAATCGTTTGGGGTTAAGTGGAATCTGCTATTATTCACGAATCACACGTAACCATGGTATGTTACGTGCGTTGATTGAGAGATGGAATCCCGAGACAAATACCTTTTATCCGCCAACAGGGGGAGATGACAAAGAATATTGGAAGATGTGTTTCAGTATTTTGAGACTCCCATTACAGAAAACTAGTATATCGGGTGTTACCTAGCGCATGAAGGCGGGCAGCGATAATGTAGTGTTTGGTCCATATGCACTAGACTTAACACAATGAGGTTTGTCATTCACATATGGGGTAATGTATGCAAGACACCCCGAGGAGACAAGGTTAAGATGATATTAATGATAATGCGGTAGGGTATTATGCATTACCGAGGGCGGAAGGGGAAGATTTCCAAAGGCATTGATGTGTGTTATTTGGGAGATGATAGAAAGGAACGTGACTTTGCATGGGCACTGCATATTTAGGCGGAGCTATACGGGGTTTATGGGCTTGTAGGCAAAATCACGGGCGGATCGACACTTTGGATAGTTCATACTTATTACATGTTGGGCCTATGAGCACATTGTTTGTGTGTGACCAATAGGCCGACCCATCCAATGAGAGAACCGAGTGCGAGAGGTTGGGATTCGACGATGGGTCTATGACGAACAAGAGGCCGATCCTGAGCCATGGCGGGTGATATTGTGTATTACGGCGCAGTATGGGAGAGGGTGACGGTTGCGGACATCTGTTGGAGGCCTTACGGTAACTATATGGTAACAGAGAGCATGGCTGAGGAGTTAAGGGGTGTAGAGCGAATGAGGTGGATCGCGGGGCACAGGCCAGGTGAATATGAGAGGATTCCTATAGATCGCGTGCGGCGACAATTTGGATTTGTGCAGGATATACCCCTGGCTTATAGACCATATATGAGGATCGACGCAGAGGCAGTACTCTCACCTCCCCAGCCAACACCTCCAGAAGGTCCTGAAGAGGTAGCAGCCGATCGCAGGGTAATGGACGCAGGAACGACAGAGGCCTATAGATTATGGTGGGCAGCGGAGCTGCGAGGTATACGTGATTGTCCTGACATAGCTGTGATTACAGCAGAGAGGGATCGTCTGCAGCGTTTAGTTCAGCAGCTCCAAACGCAGGTGAATGAGACAAGAGGATTGTTAGCAGTTGCGGAGTCACGGGCGGGGAGACTAGAGGCTGGAGTCCTCCATGCGAGAGGGCGTATTCATATGTTACAGGAGAGATTGGCAGATCAGTGGGCGGTACCAATAGCCGTGGTACCTTTGAGGACAGAGAGGCCCGGCGAGAGGGGGTCGACGATCACGATCATCACCTAGTTCGGGATGAGGCGTGAGGGTCTGAGTAAATGTTAGCAAGGTATAAGAATAAATAAGGATGCCGACCTGCGTGTCGATGATAGAGAAGATGTATTTGTTTAACATCTAAATAAAACTGAATATGTATGGTGATTTGAGTTATGATAATAATAAGAATGTTTGCGTTGTGACTTTTGGTGTTTTGAAAAAGGATAAAGAGGAATGTGATTAAATAGAAATACACAGAAATATTTATTATACCACACATGATAGATTATGGTAGGGGATGGTCGAGCTAACCTTGGGAGACCCCATGTCTCCGAAGTGCTGCCTACATAGCCCATTGCACAAAGCAAGGAGGGGCCTCGTGACCGATGTAGTTCTCCTTAGGATCGGGGAGAGGTGAATTGAGCAATTTAGGTACTTTGTTTAGGCAATTGGTTGGTTGGTAAAAATATTAAGATTGGTAAAGGTAAGGTTGATGGTGTTGGTAATGAATTGGTGATGTTGTAAAAGGTATAAGGGAAGCGAAAGTTAGCCTACCCAAGTAGAAGGGAACCATGTCCTGATTAAGGTCAACACACAATCCTAGATGCGAGGCAAAGCAGAAAGAGTGCTCCGTAGGTGAAAAGAGCTAAACAAACCACACAACGTAGAACGAGCTTGGAGCCCTAGGTACCGTGCATAGACGAGAAGTCAATAGGTGAAAAGAGTTGTGTGATCACAATATATCGAGCGTACATTACGTCCCTTGAGTTGAAACAAATGGTGAGGTGAGGTGGATGGTATAGCTGAGGTTCAGAGAACTTATTACAAAGTGAGTGTTCTGACGAAAGAGAACCTACCCTAAATAGACAAGTCCATGACTCAAAAGTCCTTTTGAATGAGGCTTTTATTTTATTGAATGTAGACTGATCGATGCGGGAAGTCTACAAGGGATATTGATTGTATTATTCTTGAGGTCTTCACGAAGCTGATCGATGCGAGAAGCTTCTGCTAGAGGCTGACTGTGTATAGCTGTCCTTCGAGGGAGCAGTCTATTTATAGTAGCAGATATGATTTTAGTGCATAGCTGTCCTTCAGGGGAGCAGTCTATAGAGAATAGCAGCAATAATTTGGCATATAGCTGTCCTTCGAGGGAGCAGTCTATATTTAATTTAGATGACTAGATGTTCTTTTTAGCGTGAAGCATCTAGTTTAGTAGGAAGTTTGACTCAAGAAAATCCCATAAGAATACGGCTTATTTTAATACGTTGAAGTCATGGACTAGACTAAAAAGGGGAAGGCATCGTTAAGGGGAGGTGAGAGGTGAGCTTGATTTTATTTCGAGATGTAGGAAACAAGTGCATGTGGTGGTATGGGAGCTCAAGGGACGAGCAGTAGGCGGATAAGAAGTGATATAACACTAATTTCAACAATAGAATGGTCGAAGATGCAAGGCATTAAGGGGCTCAGGCTCAGGTTTACCATTAAGCGAAGCTAAACGATAAGTACCAGATCCATAGGTGTGAGTGATTATATAAGGCCCAATCCAATTGGGAGCAAATTTTCCACGTTTGCTCTTTTCTAGTTTGGTTACATGTTGATTCTCTTTGAGGACAAGATCACCAACCTTAAAGGTACGCTCATGAAGTCACTTATCATAAGCACGTTTAATGCGTTTTTGATAGATTTGAAGGTGATCAAGAGCTGTAAGATGGCGTTAAGTCAAGAAGCTCCAATTGGGCTAACCGCTCTTGCGAAATCATCGTTGGTGAGAATATCCTCGAAGAGATATTCTAAGGGAGGTATTTGTATTTCGAGAGGCAAAACAGCCTCGATACTGTTATACCAAAGAAAAAGGTGTGGCATTAGTGGAGTACGAATACTAGTGCGATAAGCCCAAAGGGCAAGGGATGTGATCGTGCCAATTTCTTCCCGGATTCATTGACAACTTTCATGAGGATTTTGGTTAGTTTTTATTAGAGGACTCAACTTGCCCATTGGCTTGTGGATATTAGGGTGATGAGAAGCTAAGTTTGATACCAAAGTTGTCATGCAAAGGTCTTGCAACAACTTGTTTTTAAAGATTTACCATTATCCATTATTAGGCGATGAGGAATACCAAAAGCGACGAGATAATGTGATGGTTAATGAATTTGACAATTTATTCTTTTTTTGATTGAAATGAGTGGAATAGCCTCCACCCATTTTGTGTAATATTCGGTCAATGCTGTGATTATCCAACGGTGGCGTTGTGAAGAAGGTCGGGTGAATCTCACCAATAAGGTCTAAACCCCATTGTGAGAAGGGCCAAAGATCTCGGCGACACTGGAAGCGGAGTGGCTAGGAGTATGTTGAAGGTTGGCATGTTGGTTGACACATAACACAACGCTTAACATATTCGTGGCAAAGTCGTTATTGAGAGTAGGCCAATAATAACCAAGGCGAAGGATTCGTTTGGCCACAGCGAAGGCCGCTAAAATGTCCACCACAAATACCGTCATGGACTGTTGGATGGTATGAGTGGCCTCCGCGCGATTAGACAAATGAAGGAGGATGCCATCAAAGCCACGTTTATAGAGGAGTCCCCCATGACAACATAACGCGAAACACTTTTAAGAAAAGCACGTTTTCCGTTACTAGTAAGGTCGGAGTGGGAGGACGAGAGATTGTAAGGTAGTCGTGAAATTGGTGGTACGGTATCCTCGCGAACTAGTAGACACGGTATTTATCGTACAAACTACCAGGGTTGAATAGGATGGGACAAAAAGTTGTTGGACCACGATGAATAATTCAGAGTCAGTTGGTGCGGCGGGAATTTGCGAGGCTAAGCAAGCCATAGTGTCCGCAAATTTGTTAGTGGAGCGTGGAATGGTTTGTATAGAATAGTGAGTAAATAAGGCTAGAAGTGAATCCACGTAGTGTTTGTATTTTGAAGTTCCTCATTTTGCATTGGTAGATGCCCATAACTTGATTGACTACCAATTGAGAGTCGCAAAAATGTTGATAGATTTGATGCCTAAGTGTAACGCAACTTGGGAGACCCGAAGAAGGGCCTCGTATTCCGCATTTGTATTATTAGTGCAAGGAAATCAAGCCGAAATGAAAGAGGCATAGGTTCAGCATCGAGAGGAATGAGAACAACGCCGGCTCCTCCACCGCGCCGGCATTTAGATCCATCGAAGAAGAGGGTCATTTGATCTGACTCTTCCGGAGTGAAAGAGTGGCGATGAGTTCGTCGGGAAGGTAAAATTGGTAAATTGTTCCCCGGGTAAAGGGCCTCCAAGTTAGGTCTGCAGCAAGAGTTTGTCCTTTGATTGACTTCATTTATGCGAATTCAAGGTCAAGGTCGCGAGGAGCATAAGCCATCGAAGCGATACGTTGGTTTAGATGTGGTTTGGCGTACATATAATGAATGGGTCCTGTGTTGGTGATGACAAAAGTTTTGTGATTCAGGAGGTAATGTCGGAGTTTGGTGGCTACAAATGATAGGGCAAGGCACAATTTTTCTACATGTGTATACCTAGTCTCATAATCCACGAGGGTATGACTTATATAATAAACGGCTGTATTCTCGTCAAGTGCTTTGAATCCGATGTGTGAGCATAGCACCTATAGCATGGTTAGGTGGCAAGGAAAGATAAAGGTAGAAAGGCGGTCGTCTGCAGGGTGGGATAAGCACGGGTGGTTGCAAGAGATAGGATTTGAGAGCTTCGAAGGCTTGGTGACACTCCTCACTCCATTGAAAGGCAATGTCCTTTTTAAGAAGGTGATGAAAAGGTTGACACCGATCCGAGAGTTGGGAGATGAAATGTCAGATAGATTGGAGCTTACCTTGTAAACTACGCAATTGTTTGAGATTTTTGGGTGGGGCATTTCTAGGATAGCTTTGAATTTAGATGGATCGACCTCAATGCCACTTGCAAAGAGACGATAAAGCCAAGAATTTTACCTAAAAGAACACCAAAGACACATTTCTTTGGTTGAAGGTGGACAGAATATTGTAACAGGTGATCAAAAATGATGGTTAAAACATCGAGATGTTCACTACGATGTTTAGACTTGCCGAGAAGATCGTCGACATAATCTTCAAGGATAGTGTGCATAATGTCATGAAAAATGTAGGTCATAGCCCGCCGATAGGTGGCACCAAGATTCTTAAGGCCAAATGGCATGACACGATAACGAAGGTTCCCAAGGAGTTATGAAGGCGGTTTTGTGTTGATCGGCGGGCAACCAAAATTTGGTTGTATCTGAAAAGCCATCCATGAGAGAGAGCATCTCATGACCTCAAGCGGTTAGATCAACAAGTTGGTCAATGCTAGGTAAGGGAAGTCATCCTTAGGGCAAGCGAGGTTAAGATCTTGAGAAATGCATGCATATCCAAGTCCCCCTGTCACTTTAGTGATATGTACGATGTTAGAAATCCATTGAGGATAGTCAATAGGCAAGATGAAGGAAACGAGAAAGGAGTCATTGGAGCTCCTCTTTGACCAAGAAGAGTAATGCGTGGATGCATTTTTCTCAATTTTGTTTGTTGGTTGGAATCGGGGGTTTAGGGTGATGTTATGGACGGCATGGTAGGATCAATTCTGGCATGTCGGCGTAAGACCATCACGAAGCTTGGTTGCGAGCACGGAGAAAGGTAGTAAAGGTGGCTTGTTACGATGTGTTAATGGATTGTCCAATCTTCACAATGTGAGATCCTCCTCCGTGTGGATGTTGATTTCTATAGTAGATTCATTCGGCATGGTTTGGGTTTGAGATGGTAAGGCTCGTTGAATATAAGAATCATCCGGCGCCCGAGGAAGTGAGGATGGAGTCATCATCTGGCATTCAACAACATTAATCAAAGGTGAATCCTCTTCGATCATGCCCGGATACGAAGGGGGAAGAGAAGATGGGTCCTCATTATCGCGTTGATAAGTGAGAGGACCTATGAAGATAGCATTTATGAAAAAAAAAAGAAAGTTAGGGGGATGGATTCGAGGTCTATAGATTACGTGGGTGATGATGGCAAAGTGGGTGATGATGGTTTGGTAGGGGTGGCGTCTTCTTCTTCCGTAGATACACCTCGACGGGAGAGGTGTCTCCTGTGTAGGTGTTTAGGAAAAGCGAGACCAGCTGCGATCATTATGTTTATGGGTAGTCACGGGAATGAGTGTATGAAACGGCCTTGTTCGTAAAGGCCAAAACCAAAAGCCTTTCCACGCACGCGCGTGAGTCAAAGAGGTGAGGTGAAACGCGATTTGTCAAGTATTGAAAATCAGATTGAAGGGAACCACACCAAGAGGAGGTTCGGGGTAATGGAGGATGCGTCAACACCCCCATACGTTAGGTTAGTGCGTGCAATGGGGTGGTCAAAGTGAGAGATTACCTCCCCACGCGACAGTCGTTAGGTGGGATGTGCATGTAATTGTCCAATTACTCTGCAAGGGGTAGGGAAAGAACTAACGTTATATAGGCGGTACTCCCCAGCGTAAGGCACTGAAAAACATCTACTAAGGGTCGGAGGTTGGAATGTTAGGCTTGCGGGAAGGGAAGTGGTTTTTTATGGTGGTTTCATCGGTTGAAGGCATGTAGCGCGGATTGAGTGGATGGTTGAGGTACATTTGAAGAGGATGGTTGGGTTGAATTTATGGGTGTCTTGATTGGTATAAGCACATCGTTAGGGCGGTATAACATATTGCAGGTTTTAAAGGGGGGAGGGTCAGCTTTTACGGTGTAGGACTTCCCCTCGTACTCAAATTTTATGCATCTATGTAATGTTGAGGGAACGCATCCCATGGCTCGGATCGAGGGCACCCGGCTCCAAAGATATATTTATATTGGAACTCTCCCTCCAAGACATAGAAGAGTTGGGTAAAAGTCGTGAGTCCTACCCGAATGTTGAGGATCACGGTGCCTAAGGTAGAAGTAATAGCGTCATTGAATGACCGCAACATGATGGGGTTGGCACACATGCAACTAGAAGGGATATTCATTTGTTGGAAGGCTTTTGAAGAGATGATGTTTAGGCTAGCACCCCCATCAATCATAACATGCGTACACGAATGTCCGGATGTAAGTGAGATGAAAAGAGCGAGTCGGGATCTTACATGCCAAAGTCACCAATTTGCGTCTTGGGCCCATTGCAGCTGACTTGTTGTATGCAGAAGCCAGAAGTGGTTGGGGGCGGTGGGTTCAGCTTAGGTGAGAGAAACAACATGATTGGGTGTTAGGAGAATGGAGGCGATAGGCGGGGTTTCATTAGAGTGAAACCTCTATCCCTTGAAGGATCTCAACGAGAGCTTGTCGATGAGATTGATCAGTTTGAATGAGATCATACGATGTCATTTTTACGGGCGATTGGTGAAGTGTTTAATCATATTTCGGTGAGCAATGCCATTAGAGATGGGATAAAGTGGTCTGCGCGAATGACCACTTTAGGTGGTGGTGCATCGGGATGTTTGTGAGAGAAAGAGATGCTTTGCGGTGTGTTTTCTTTTGCTTTCCCGTTGTTTTTACTCGCCTCGAGTAATGACACTAATCATATTAATCCTCGTGAGACTCCTGAGATAAGGAAGATGGTTGGGATAACTCACTTGGTCTTGAGAGGTGGGGTTGTAATAATGATAGATCTTGGTGAGGCGAGGGACAGATGGTATAGGAGGGAATGGAAACTAAAGGTCTCTCCCTTCGTAAGTTGTCTTTCTTAATCTTTCACTATAAAGGGAGAGGTGAGCTAGACTTGAAGGATGGTTTTAGAGCTTTGCATCCTCCACATCATGTCCACGGTGTGCGGTGATAAGCGCAGATTTTAGACTCATCATAACCCATAGGTCGGGGTTTAGACTGGTCATAAGGTCTAAGTGGAGAGTGAG
>CM031234.1:853460446-853688841 GCA_018340775.1 Taxus wallichiana var. yunnanensis
GTGTTTTGTTTGGGTTTTGTTTTTGTTGGTTTTAGGTGGGATGGTTTTGGGTTTTTAGGGTGGTAGGTTCTTAGAGGGGGTGGTAGAGAAATTCGGGGTATGGTGGGGGGATAAAAAGGGTGTTTAGATGATAAAGTAGATGTTGTAATAAAGAGTAGGTCTAAGGATGTGGGTTGGTTTTGCAGGCATGTCGGCCCGGCTAACGATGTGGGATAGGATGCCCCCATTGTTGTGCGGATGAGGCCACACGTATTCGCGGCTCATTGAGCCATCATGCACGAGGTGGGACTCAAGTGAGTCCAGAGGTACAGGCGATAGAGAGAGATCACGCTTGATGGTCGCCCTCATCGAGAGATGGGATCCGGCGACAATGTGTTCCATCTCCCGACTCGGGAGATGACGTCACATGGAGGATGTGTATCACATCCTTGATTTACCTATCGAGGAGAGGCGATCTTCGAGTAGATTCGAGAAGCCCATGGATAGCATACTGTAGGTTTTAGGGATGCAGCCGCGCCATGACGACCTACCATAAATGTAGTATGCATCGTGCACGTGACATGTACCGTGCGCGCATCGACACGAGACACGACCTGGCCCAGTGTTGATGATGGTTGGGATCACCCGCTTCGCCCTCCCGGACTCGAGAGGAGGCCACTTCCCCACGAGCATTGATGGGGATGCTTGCTTGAGATGGTGGAGGAGCACACTGTTTACGCACTGGCACCAGTATATCTGGCAATTGTCAGAGGAGCTATGGGGCTATCGCGAGGAGGTGATTCGGTATTTGCTCTACATTTTTGGTGCATTGTTGGGCATACGAGCACATCGTATGCATCGAGCCGATAGGGTTACCCGGCCAGCCAGGGCCACGAGTCATATACCGATATGGCTTTCGAGAGGTGGTTGGGGTCGTGGGCCACCCACGGCGATTGTTGCGAGTCGGGATGTGGCATACTATAGACATTTGCTAGAGGGCCTTACAGTGATAGAGCATTGTATGGAGACCCTACAGAGGTCACCACCACAGCGAGAGGAGCCCGCTTGATTGCGCCTAATCCAGTACACATTACGGATAGCGGGCGGAGGCCGAGAGAGTGCGGCGCGATACCCCACGGAGAGGGTACGCAGGCAGATGGGGTGCGACAGGACGAGCCACCTCCCTTCCCTCAGTACAGGAGGGATGATGTAGAGGCCCCACTGCTTGCACCACAGCCTTTGGATCCAGATTGGGTAGCGGAGAGGTCAGCAGGTGAGGGTGTAGATGATGCTGGGTGCACGGGATCATACAGGGTGTGGTGGGCTGGCGAGAGGAGCGCAGCCGAGATAGTACCACTGCACCACGGCCAGAGACTTGGCTGCGATTATAGGAGAGAGGGATCAGCTCAGGGGTCAGGTGCAGCTCTTACAGGGGCAGCTAGGCTGCAGCACGAGCACGAATAGGTGTCTTACGAAGCGTAGCTTGAGCTCGAGCACGAGCACGGCGGCACCACCACCAACACCACAGCCACGGAGTGCAGTACGGCGGCACAGCCTGAGATGCACACCACGCCCACGAGCACCACCAAAGCACACAGCCACGAGCTCGGGGCATTGGTTGTAGAGTGCCGAGACCAGCCCAGCTCATGTCGGTGGCTCGAGAGCGCTATATGGAGGTTAGAGCAGAGGCCCGATATTATCAGGATATTCTTGATGGTACCGGAGTCGAGTATCAGGCTTATGCAGCGCATAGGGCAGAGACCTCTCACAGCCAGAGATCTCAGGGAGGTGCAGCCACAGGTGGCGTGTCCGTGTGGCCAGGCGGAGGCGAGAGGCACCACAGGGACCAGCGGGGAGAGGTGCCGAGGGCGGTGGGGAGAGCTGAGAGATCCCAGACATGGTTGTTGTATTTTAGAGATGGGCACCGGTCTGCGAACCGGGTGTATTGATAGAGGCCTGCGTGCCTATGTATTATTCATGTATTCATTCATTCATTTATTGTATACCGGCCTGCGAGCCGAGTAGGGGTTGTATAGTGGAGACCGGTCTGCGAGCCGAGTATATAGCTATTTTTGATACGAGGGACCGGCCTGCGAGCCGAGTCGAGATTTTTTTAGACAGTTATTGCGGCCTGCGTGCCGGCTTTGTTGTATGATGAGATCACAGAGGCCCCGATGTAGGGCACATTGTATTTTTGAAAACTTGTATATATATATATAGAGACGATGTTTTGATCCACATGCAGTGTTCAAAATGTGTTTAAATATTTGGTTAATGGCTGGTAATATATAGAATGTGTGATGAGTTTAATTGACATGTTGATAGATGGATGATCTTTGATGTTTTTGTTTTTTTGTACGTATATATGAATGTCAGGTTATGTGATGAATTGGTGGTTTTGTGACATTGTGATATATGTAACTGATGAGTTGGATCCAAATGATGTATAGATTGATAGTTTCTTGATATCCGTAGTTGATGGTTTGTGTATTTGTATAAAATAAATGATGTTAATGAAATTGTAATGCTATGTGTGGTGGATGAACAAATGTGGTAAATTGTGTTGTTTATGCAGGAAAAGAGGTGGGCGCGACAAAAATTTAGGTGAGAAATGAAGAAAAGAACGCTGTTGAGAAAAGATAGGTGTGTAACCGATATCGGTTAAGGAACCGATATCGGTAGCTGATAGACCGATATCGGTTAAGTAACCGATACCGGTTATTTAGGTATGAGCTTTTCTAAAAATAGAAAAGCTAGGGTGGCAACTTAAGTTTTAATTTTAGAGCCATGCGAGAGGTTAAATCGTGAACGCGGCGCTTTTTGGCAAGGCCCGAGACGAGGTTTTTGCATGAGAGATTTGAGTGATAAGGAGAAAAGAGACAAGGAAAGTGAATGTGATCCGAGATTCAGAAGGCAGAAAGACAAAGTTGAAAAGGGTGGTGATCATGGCAGAACGAGGAGAAGCATCCGCGAGGCGAGGACAAGAGGAAGACAAGGGCCACCTCAGCTGCTGCTGAACCCAAGAGGTATCGACTTGTTTGTGATTTAACTCTTTTGCATGTTTTGGGAATGAGCTAGAGGAGAATAGGTAAGTAGATATGAGAAAGACAACATGATAGCAGGGGTATAGATGAGGTGAGTGTTATGGGGTAGGTAATTCGGGGTTTTGGGTATGTACATGTATATAGAAAGGAATAAGCGATCAATTTATTGTCGTAGGTGGTTGTTTTAGGCAAGATGTATGTAATTGTGATGGCCGATATGGCGGTTAGAGTATTCACCGGTATCGATTCTTGAACGATACGGTTATTATAACCGATTCAAACGATTCTTGGAGGAATTTCGAGAATGTTTGAAAAACCACAGCGGATTGAATGGTTGTTTGTTGTTTTGGTGTATGCGGCGAGAGCGGGGTTGAGGATGAATGATAGTGTGCAGGGCGTTGTTGTCACGAATCCGGCGGATGTAACACCGTGAATGGACATTGATAAATCGTTTGGGGTTAAGTGGAATCCGTTATTATTCACGAATCACACGTAACCATGGTATGTTACAGGCGTTGATTGAAGATGGAATCCGAGACAAATACCTTTATCGCCCAGCGGTGAAATAGCGGTAACATTGGAAGATGTGTTTCGTATTTTGAGACTCCCATTACGGAGAACTAGTATATCGAGCACTACCTAGCGCGCACGGGCAGCGATAACGAGTATTTGGTCCATATGCACTAGAAGATTTGACACAATGAGTTTATCATTTACATATGGGGTAATGTATGCGGCACACCACGAGGAGACAAGGTTAGCGATGATATTAATGATAGCGGTAGGGTATTATGCATTACTAGGGCGGAAGGAGGAAGATTTCAAAGGCATTGATGTGTGTTATTTGGGAGATGATAGAAAGGAACGTGACTTTTGCATAGGCACTGCATATTTAGCGGAGCTATACGAGGGTTTATGGGAGGCTTGTAGGCGAAATCACGGGGCGACCTTTGGATTGTTCATACTTATTACAACTTTGTTGGGCCTATGAGCACATTGTTTGTGTGCGACCAATAGGCCAATCCATCCCGAGCGGGAGAAACCCGAGTGCGAGAGGTTGGGATTGAGACGATGGGTCCAGGAGCAGAACAAGAGGCGAGATCTCGAGCCGTGACGGGTGATATTGTGTATTACGAGCGGTATGGGAGAGGTGACGGTTGCGGACATCTGTTGGAGGCCTTACGGTAACTATATGGTAGCAGAGAAGAGCATGGGCGAGGAGTTAAGGGTGTAGAGCGAATGAGGTGGATCGCGGGGCACGAGGCGAGTGAATATGAGAGGATTCCTATAGATCGCGTGCGCGCGCAATTTGGATTTGTGCGGATATACCCACAGCTTATAGACCATATATGAGGATCGGCGCGAGGCGGTACTCTCACCTCCCGGCCAACACCTCGAAAGGTCTGAAGAGGTAGCGGCCCGATCGCGATCGCGGGTAATGGGCGAGAATAGCGAGAGGCCTATAGATTATGGTGGGCAGCGGAGCTGCGAGGTATACGTGATTGTCTGACATAGGCTGTGATTACAGCGAGAGAGGATCGTCTGCGGCGTTTAGTTCAGCAGCTCAAACGCGAGTGAATGAGACAAGAGGATTGTTAGCGATTGCGAGTCACGGGCGGGAGACTAGAGGCTGGAGTCCTCCATGCGAGAGGGCGTATTCATATGTTACGAGGAGAGATTGGCGAGATCGGTGGGTGGTACCAATAGCCGTGGTACCTTTGAGGACGAAGAGGCCGGCGAGAGGGTCGGCGATCACGATCATCACCTAGTTCGGGATGAGGCGTGAGGGTCTGAGTAAATGTTAGCAAGGTATAAGAATAAATAAGGATGCCGACCTGCGTGTCGATGATAGAGAAGATGTATTTGTTTAACATCTAAATAAAGCTGAATATGTATGGTGATTTGAGTTATGATAATAATAAGAATGTTTGCGTTGTGACTTTTGGTGTTTTGAAAAAGGATAAAGAGGAATGTGATTAAATAGAAATACACAAAAATATTTATTATACCACACATGATAGATTATGGTAGGGGATGGTCGAGCTAACCTTGGGAGACCCCATGTCTCCGAAGTGTTGCCTACATAGCCCATTGCACAAAGCAAGGAGGGGCCTCAGACCGATGTAGTTCTCCCTTAGGATCAGGGAGAGGCGAATTCAGGCAATTTAGTACGGTTTAGGCAATTGGTTGGTTGGTAAAAATATTAAGATTGGTAAAGGTAAGGTTGATGGTGTTGGTAATGAATTGGTGATGTTGTAAAAGGTATAAGGGAAGCGAAAGTTAGCCTACCCAAGTAGAAGGGAACCATGTCTGATTAAGGTCAACACACAATCCTAGATGCGAGGCAAAGCGAAAAAGAGTGCTCCGTAGGTGAAAAGAGCTAAACAAACCACACAACGTAGAGCGAGCTTGGAGCCCAGGTACCGTGCATGAGGAGAAGTCAATAGGTGAAAAGAGTTGTGTGATCACAATATATCGGCGTACATTACGTCCCTTGAGTTGAAACAAATGGTGAGGTGAGGTGGATGGTATAGGCGAGTTGAGAGAACTTATTACAAAGTGAGTGTTACGGCGAAAGAGAACCTACCCTAAATAGACAAGTCCATGACTCAAAAGTCCTTTTGAATGAGGCTTTTATTTTATTGAATGTAGGCGATCGATGCGGGAAGTCTACAAGGATATTGATTGTATTATTCTTGAGGTCTTCACGAAGGCGATCGATGCGAGAAGCTTACGCTAGAAAAGGCCCATGTATAGCTTGTCCTTGAGGAGCAGATCTATTTATAGTAGCGAGATATGATTTTAGTGCATAGCTGTCCTTGAGGAGCGATCTATAGAGAATAGCATCAATAATTTGGCATATAGCTTCCCT
Organism: Taxus wallichiana var. yunnanensis; assembly: GCA_018340775.1. NCBI lineage: Eukaryota > Viridiplantae > Streptophyta > Pinopsida > Cupressales > Taxaceae > Taxus > Taxus wallichiana. Next base: position 853,466,342 of record CM031234.1, read on the forward strand.
TCGAGGAGCGATCTATATTTAATTTAGATGACTAGATGTTCTTTTTAGCGTGAAGCATCTAGTTTAGTAGGAAGTTTGACTCAAGAAAATCCCATAAGAATACGGCTTATTTTAATACGTTGAAGTCATGGACTAGACTAAAAAGGGGAAGGCATCGTTAAGGGGAGGTGAGAGGTGAGCTTGATTTTATTTCGAGATGTAGGAAACAAGTGCATGTGGTGGTATGGGAGCTCAAGGGACGAGCAGTAGGCGGATAAGAAGTGATATAACACTAATTTCAACAATAGAATGGTCGAAGATGCAAGGCATTAAGGGCTCAAGCTCAGGTTTACCATTAAGCGAAGCTAAGCGATAAGTACCGAGATCCATAGGTGTGAGTGATTATATAAGGCCCAATCAATTGGGAGCAAATTTTCCACGTTTGCTCTTTTCTAGTTTGGTTACATGTTGATTCTCTTTGAGGACAAGATCACCAACCTTAAAGGTACGCTCATGAAGTCACTTATCATAAGCACGTTTAATGCGTTTTGATAGATTTGAAGGTGATCGAAGAGCTAAGATGGCGTTCGTCAAAAGCTCCAATTGGGCTAACTTTCTCTTGGCGGAAATCATCGTTGGTGAGAATATCTGAAGAGATATTCTAAGGGAGGGTATTTGTATTTCGAGAGGCAAAACAGCCTCGGTACCGTATACGAAAAAAAAAGGTGTGGCATTAGTGGAGTGCGAATACTAGTGCGATAAGCCCAAAGGGCAAAGGGATGTGATCGTGCCAATTTCTTCGGATTCATTGACAACTTTCATGAGGATTTTGGTTAGTGTTTTATTAGAAGACTCGGCTTGCCCATTGGCTTGTGGATAGTAGGGTGATGAGAAGCTAAGTTTGATACCAAAGTTGTCAAAGTCTTGCAACAACTTGTTTTTAAAGATTTACCATTATACATTATTAGGCGATGAGGAATACCAAAGCGACAGATAATGTGATGGTTAATGAATTCGACAATTTTTTCTTTTTGATTGAAATGAGTGGAATAGCCTCCACCCATTTTGTGTAATATTCGATCGTTGTGATTATCCAGCGGTGACGTTGTGAAGAGGTCGGGTGAATCTCACCATAAGGTCTAAACCCCATTGTGAGAAGGGCGAAAGATCTCGGCGACACAGAGCGGGTGGCTAGGAGTATGTTGAAGGTTGGCATGTTGTTGACACATAACACAACGCTTAACATATTAAATAGCGATCGTTATTGAAGTAGGCCAATAATAACCAAGGCGAAGGATTCGTTTGGCCACAGCGAAGCAGCTAAAATGTCCACCACAAATACCGTCATGGACCTGTTGGATGGTATGAGTGGCCTCCGCGCCAGTTAGACAGCGAAGGAGGATGCCATCAAAGCCACGTTTATAGAGGAGTCCCCCCATGACAACATAACGCGAAACACTTTTAAGAAAAGCACGTTTGCCGTTACTAGTAAGGTCAGGTGGGAGGACGAGAGATGTAAGGTAGTCGTGAAATTGGTGGTACCAGGTATCCTGCGAACTAGTAGACACAGTATTTATCGTACAAACTACCGGGGTTGAATAGGATGGGACAAAAAGTTGTTGGACCATGACGAATAATTCAGAGTCAGTTGGTGCGGCGGGAATTTGCGAGGCTAAGCAAGCCATAGTGTCCATGAAATTTGTTAGTGGAGCGTGGAATGGTTTGTATAGAATAGTGAGTAAATAAGGCTAGAAGTGAATCCACGTAGTGTTTGTATTTTGAAGTTCCTCATTTTTGCATTGGTAGATGCCCATAACTTGATTGACTACGATTGAGAGTCGCCAAAAATGTTGATAGATTTGATGCCTAAGTGTAACGCAACTTGGAGACCCGAGAAAGGGGCCTCGTATTCCATTTGTATTATTAGTGCGAGGAAATCAAGCCGAAATGAAAGAGGCATAGGTTCAGCGTCGAGAGGAATGAGAACAACGCCCGGCTCCTCCACCGCGCTGGCATTTAGATCCATCGAAGAAGAGGTCATTTGATCTGACTCTTCCCGGAGTGAAAGAGTGGCGATGAGTTCGTCGGGAAGGTAAAATTGGTAAATTGTTCCCGAGGTAAAGGGGCCTCCATGAAGTTGGTGCGCAGAGTTTGTCCTTTGATTGACTTACATTGTATGCAATTCAAGGTCAAGGTCGGCGAGGAGCATAAGCCATCGAGCGATCGTTGGTTTAGATGCGGTTTGGCGTACATATAATGAATGGGAGTCATGTTGGTGATGACAAAAGTTTTGTGATTCGGGAGGTAATGTCGGAGTTTGGTGGCTACAAATGATAGGGCAAGGCACAATTTTTCTACATGTGTATACCTAGTCTCATAATCCACGAGTACGACTTATATAATAAACGGCTTTGTTCTCGTCGTGCGAATCCCGATGTGCGAGCATAGCACCTATAGCATGGTCAGTGGCGGAAAGATAAAGGTAGAAAGGGCGGTCGTCCTAGGGTGGGATAAGCACGGGTGGCTGCAAGAGATAGGATTTGAGAGCTTCGAAGGCTTGGTGACACTCCTCACTCCATTGAAAGGCAATGTCCTTTTTAAGAAGGTGATGAAAAGGTTGACACCGATCCGAGAGTTGGGAGATGAAACGTCGGATAGATTGGAGCTTACCTTGTAAACTACGCAATTGTTTGAGATTTTTGGGTGGGGGCATTTCTAGGATAGCTTTGACTTTAGATGGATCGACCTCAATGCCACGCAAAGAGATGATAAAGCCAAGAAGTTTTCCCGAAAGAACACCAAAGACACATTTCTTTGGTTGAAGGCGGAATGAGAATATTATACAGTGATCAAAAATAATGGTTAAAACATCGAGATGTTCACTACGATGTTTAGACTTGCCGAGAAGATCGTCGACATAATCTTGAGGATAGTGTGCATAATGTCATGAAAAATGTAGGTCATAGCCCGATGATAGGTAGCACCAGCATTCTTAAGGCCAAATGGCATGACACGATAACGAAGGTTCCCGAGGAGTTATGAAGCGGTTTTGTGTTGATCGGCGAGGCGACCAAAATTTGGTTGTATCTGAAAAGCCATCCATGAGAAGAGCATCTCATGACCTGCGATTAGATCAACAAGTTGGTCAATGCTAGGTAAGGAAGTCATCCTTAGGGCAAGCGAGGTTAAGATCCCAGAAATCATGCATATCAAAGTCCCCTGTCGCTTTAGTGCGAGTGCGATGTTAGAAATCCATTGAGGATAGTCGATAGGCAAGATGAAGGAAGCGAAAAGGAGTCGTTGGAGCTCCTCTTTGACGAAGAAGTGCGTGGATGCATTTTCTCAATTTACATGTTTGGCCCAGGTTTGGAATCGGGGTTTAGGGTGATGTTATGGGCGGCGATGGTAGGATCAATTCCTGGCATGTCAGCGTAAGACCATGCGAAAGCTTGGTTGCGAGCACGGAGAAAGGTAGTAAAGGCGGCTTGTTCTGATGTGTTAAGGGATTGTCCAATCTTCACAATGTGAGGATCCTCCTCCGTGTGGATGTTGATTTCTATAGTAGATTCGTTCAGCATGGTTTGGGTTTCAGATGGTAAGGCTCGTTGAATATAAGAATCATCCGCGCGAGGTAAGTGAGGATGGAGTCATCATCTGGCATTCAACAACATTAATCAAAGCGAATCCTCTTGATCATGTCGGATACGAAGGGGAAGAGAAGATGGGTCCTCATTATCGCGTTGATAAGTGAGAGGACCTATGAAGATAGCATTTATGAAAAAAAAAAAAAAAAAAAGTTAGGAGGGATGGATTCGAGTCTATAGATTACAGTGGATGATGGCAAAGTGGGTGATGATGGTTTGGTAGGGCGGCGTCTTCTTCTTCGGGATACGGTGACGGGAGGTGTCTCTGTGTAGGTGTTTCGGAAAACCGAGACCACTGCGATCATTATGTTTACGGGTAGTCACGGGAATGAGTGTATGTCGGCCTTGTTCGTAAAGGCCAAAACCAAAGCCTTTCCACGCCGCGTGAGTCAAGAAGGTGAGGGCGAAAGCGACGATTTGTCAAGTATTGAAAATCGGATTGGAAGGAACCACACCAGAGGAGGTTCGGGGGTAATGGAGGATGCGTCAACACCCCCATACGTTAGGTTAGTGCGGCATGGGGTGGTCGTAAGAGATTACCTCCCCACGCGGCGGTCGTAGGTGGGATGTGCATGTAATTGTCCGTACTCTGCGGGGTAGGGAAAGAACTAACGTTATATAGGCGGTACTCCCAGCGTAAGGCGGCTGAAAAACATCTACTAAGGGTCGGAGGTTGGAATGTTAGGCTGCGGGAAGGAAGTGGTTTTGCGATGGTGGTTTCATCGATTGAAGGCGTAGGCGCGGTTGAGGTGGATGGTTGAGGTACATTTGAAGAGGATGGTTGGGTTGAATGTATGGGTGTCTTGATTGGTATAAGCACATCGTTAGGGCGGTATAACATATTGCAGGTTTTAAAGGGGAGGGTCAGCTTTTACGGTGTAGGACTTCCCCTCGTACTCAAATTTTATGCATCATGTAATGTTGAGGCGCATCCCATGGCTCGGATCGAGGCGACCCAGCAATATATTATATTGGAACTCTCCCTCAAGACATAGAAGAGTTCGGGTAAAGTCGTGGTCTACCGAATGTTGAGGATCACGGTGCCTAAGGTAGAAGTAATAGCGTCATTGAATGACCGCCCATGACATGATGGGGTTGCACACATGCAACTAGAAGGGATATTCATTTGTTGGAAGGCTTTTGAAGAGATGATGTTTAAGCTAGCTTTTGTCAATCATAACACGCGTACCGAATGTCCCGGATGTAGGCTGAGATGAAAAGAGCGAGTCGAGATCTTACATGCCAAAGTCAACAATTTCGTCTTGAGGCCATTGCAGCGGCTTGTTGTGCGAGAGGCGAAGTGGTTGGGGCGGTGGGGTTGTTTGGTGAGAGAAGCAACGTGATTGGGTGTTAGAATGGAGGCGGCAGGCGGGGTTTCATTAGGTAAAACCTCTATCCCTTGAAGGATCTCAACGAGAGCTTGTCGATGAGATTGAAAGTCGAATGAGATCATACGGTGTCATTTTACGGGCGATTGGTGAAGGCTGTTTAATCATATTTCGGTGAAAATGCCATTAGAGGCGGGATAGGCGGGTCGCGAATGACCACTTTAGGTGGTGGTGCAATCGGGATGTTTGACGGAGAAAGAGATGCCGCGAGTGTGTTTTCTTTTGCTTTCCCATTGTTTTTACGCCCTCGAGTAGCGACACTAATCATATTAATCTCGTAGACTGAGATAAGGAAGATGGTTGGGATAACTCATGGTCTTGAGAGTGGGGTTGTAATAATGATAGATCTTGGTGAGGCGGGGACGAGATGGTATAGGAGAGGAATGGAAACTAAAGGTCTCTCCCTTCGTAAGTTGTCTTTCTTAATCTTTCTATCAGGGAGAGGTGGTGACGAAGGATGGTTTTAGAGCTTTGCATCCCTCCACATCATGTCTGGTGTGCGGTGATAAGCGCAGATTTTAGACTCATCGTAACCCATAGGTCGGGGTTTAGACGGGTCATAAGGTCTAATGGAGGTAGGGAAATGGTCGCATTCTCCACCAACATAGTAAGGATTTTGGCGTAAGATCCTTTGAGTGGGTCAAAATCGGAAGAGGATGAGGTATTGGTTGTGCGGGTTTTGGTAATGTTTGGGCGTGGTTGGTTCGCACGGGTGGTGGTTTAGCCGAGGGTGTTGATACGTGGTTTTCACTAAACGTGATTTCTTTGGCGCGAAAGCTATGTTGGATGATGAGGCCGCGAGATGATGTGGTATCGAAAAAACAACCACGGGAAATAGGAGTGACCAAAAACAAATCTTTTGATGATGGAATTTGTTTAGGGTTGATAGGTGGACGGAGATACGCGGAGTAGCGGTGTTCTTATACCACCAGGAATTTACTGTATGGGTGCGGAAGGCGTAGGTTGTTTTGAAGAAAACGCGGGAGGTATGATATATTGATGTAAGGTAGAGGATGGGGTCCCAATATGGAAGGTAGGTATGGCGATGATGGTTTTGATTGTGATAGGGGCACGGATTGAGTTTGTCTCTAGGTGGCGGGACGGATTTATTTTGGATAGATCGAGTCGGCTTAGGCGGGTGCGTTAGGCCCAGGCATTGGTGAGGTCCCAGCGTAGGGAAGATCTGGTTAAGTTGATAGAAGTGGACGGGGCATTTGGTAGAGGTGAGGGGGTGAAGGTGAGAACAGGGGCATTTTAAGCACGTAAACACTTGGGTATATGGTGGAGACATCGGGATCAGTCATTTGCATTTGAGTAGAAAAAGGGGTACTCAAGCGTTCCCATAGGGCACTGTCTATCTTACGTGGAATGGCAGTCCTCACGTGTGAATATGAACTTTTATGCGGAAGAAAGGACGGGTTGTGATTCCAGTCCACTTTGTGGGTGTGACACGGGGAGGTAGATGAGGCCTTTGTATCAATAGATGTTAAGAGGTCAACCGGTCGTTGAAAAGATTTAGGCGATGAGGACTAATAGGTAGGAGGGCGTGTTTGAGGGGATCTGTCATGTTTAAAGAATGTGGTGATGTCAGTGTAAGAGATTTCTCGTCTAAGGATGTCAAAAGGAGTGGCGAGCCTTCCTCTTGTGCAGCAAGAGCGGTAGAAGGGGACGTTTGGGAAATAGATAAATTAGATAACATCCGCTCACAGTCTTGTAGGGATGTGGTGTAAGAAGACTCATCGATGAGAAGAGAAGTCCGGGCAGTTAACTCTTTTATGGGTAAAGGAATGATTTCACTTTGGCTTGATGGTGGTGAAGGAGGTTCAGACTCCTGTGTTGGTGGAGAGGCTTGATTCAAAAATTTTTCAATAGAGGCTTTTGGCTGAGAATCGAAGACTGCATGGATCTCATGAACACTCTCCTCGGCTAAGATATCTTGGTTTACGTTACTGTTGGACGAGTGATTCGGGAATGGCTTGTTGAAAATTTTCAGATTTCGGTTAGCAGGGGCGTTAGGATTATCGAGGGCTATATCCCCCGCATCAACCATTTCCTGCACTATGTTTTTCAACATCTTGCAGTTTTCATGACTATGTCCTTTTACGCGGTGAAAGTTACAAAAGTCATTTTCTTTGTACCAGGAAGGTATTGCGCGGGTGGAGTCAAACCCAGAGTGAGGTTTAACGAGGGCAAGGTAATGGCTCTGCTTTGAGCAATTTCTCGAGGATGATCACACCATATGTTTCTCCCGAGGAGTGTAGTTGATGGGCTCGCTTTATACTTATAAGTGGTTTTGGCGGGTATTGGACGGTGTTTGGGATTTGACCATCACCGCGTGGACAGCTCCTTTTGATTTAGAAGAAGTGGATGTGTGAGGAGTGGTGGTATTTGGTTTATTGGTAGAATCGGGAGTTCGGAAATGGGGTTTTGTTCTGCGACCGCAATTTCTCTCTTCTAAGGCTCGAATTTCTAATTTTCGGCCATAGTAAAAACCTCGTCGAATGTACGGAAAGTTTGAATTTGAAGGTGGGGAGATGTGCTTAGCAGAGCCGCGTAAAATTCGATAAGTTCGGTTTGAGGTAAGGCATATGTAAGTTGGTTGATAAGGCCCCGCCATCGTCCAGCGAAATCTGCGATAGATTCGTCCTCAAATTGTCGGATGGCATAAGGTCGGTGATAGATACTTTCTTGGCAATGTTAATGGAGAAATGATCCAAGAAAGATTGGGCTAGTTGGTTAAAAGAAAAGATCGAGTCTTTGGGTTAAAGCAACTGTACCATTCAGGCGGGTCTGATAAGGACATGGGAAAGGTGCGAATGTAGAGCATCATCATGGGCGATCAAATAACAAGCGTGTCTAAATGATCGCAAGTGTTGTTGAGGATCCTCTTTACTGTTAAAACGAGTAAATTTTGGCAACTCCCATTGAGGAGGATATGAATGAAGGGGGACAGAAGGGTGAATGGGCTCCCGACAAACTTGCTCGTATGTCAAGGCGCTACGACTTCCCGAAACAGAAGCCTCCAGGTTTTGCATTTTGTCCATCATTTGTTTGATGAAATCTGTGGTTGGATGAGATGATGGTGCGGTTGTGGTAAACGGAGGCAAGTTGGACCAAGGGCTTCCGCTGGACAATGGTGGGGCTAAGTGTTGATAAGGTATGGAGGATGAGTATGTTGGAGCAACAGAATAGGGATGTCCCATATAAGGTGTTGAGGTTACTGGATACGTGTATGGGAATGAAAAGGTAGGCGGAGCTTGAGAAGGAAAGCTCGTGTGAATAGGTGGCAGAGAGCAAGTCATGAATGGAGTGGTGCAGAAGAGAGATGAGGTAGGGGCAGTTGGTGGTAACGATACGTGAGGTCCAAAATTAGCCAAGGAAAAGCCAATCTGAGTCGTATGAACCTCTGAAGCTGTCGGATTGGGAGAAGGGGCTAAAGATGCTGGAAGCAAGGCGGTATTATCAGGAGGAGTGGGAGCTAAATGAGTAGCTATACTAATAGGCATGCCAACAAGGAGCTGACCATCGGGCGTACGGTCAGGGGCATGTGACAAATAGTATTGTACAGCGCTAGGATTGGCATCCAGAAATTTGGCAAAGTCCTTGTCTCCTACAGGAATTTGGGGATCTCACTTTGGTGTCATCAGTAGGGTTCCTATAGAATGTGAAGGGGGTGATTCGAGCAAAGACACGGAAGCGAGGCATGTGAAACCATGGCGGCGGCTTGCTTCAGTGATGACAACCATGGACAAGAACACACGGAAAGTTTCAATCTATCAAGAACAAAAACAACCTCGAGAATGATGAATTTGGCAAGTTCTTTGGTTTGTCGAGGGGCTGATGAAACGATGCCGATATCGGTTTAATAACGGTGTCGGTCGAGAAGAAACGAGCGTCGTCGGTCGATTAACCGATGCGGTGTCAAAATCTAGGATAAGAAGATATAAAAAGGCTGCTAATTTGATTTTTAGCAACGTTGAGTATATTTGTCAACTTATTGATCACGAAAGACAAAGTATGACAGAGAAAACAGAATTTGAAAACAAGCAAGATGCACACGCAAATCCAGAGACTAATCCTAGGGTTAATTTTAGTTATCGTGGGCTTATGCCTTTAGACGTAAGATGATGTCAGAATCCTAAACAACAAGACCTAGGGGAAATGTCAAGTTTGTTTTGGCTTATAAGGTTACCTCAATCGGGCGGAGGAATACCGCGGAAAAGGGGGGATGTTTGAGCTGTTGTGTTAATTGTGAAGTGATTCGGTATGTGTTGTGCAGTGAAACTAGGGTTAATTTCCTGTCAATACCGTGGATATCACCCCCACGTGTACGACATGTTACTTAATCTATGTTCACTAGAATTGAAGAACAACAAGCAGGAATGCAATGCATGTGTTTTAAACCCAAATCGAAAATTATGTTCGATGAAGCAAGAGAGATGACTTTCACTAATGCGAAACTAGGAAAGCAAGACAAATTCTTTACGAAATATATAACAAAAAAGCAAGCAACAAGCAAGTATGCTTCCTAAAATGAAAATAAGCAAGAAAAGAAACCCAAAATGGGTCCCACCGGTGAGTGTGCAAATGTTTCACTCGGAATGACTCGTTCCTTTTAGAAAGCAGAGATAAGAGTTAGGTCTTAGGAGGAATACATGTAGAATGTCGAGATGGTGTGCGCGTACCGTAGAGAAAGATCGGGCTGATTGCGAAGAACTCCTTTTTGTCTTGGAAGGACTACTGCGAAATAAGAACACAAGACCACAAGATTTGATTAAACAATAAATGAGAAGCGCCTTGGGCCGGAAATATAAAACTTCCTTTGAAGGTGGTGGTTCCCTATTAATATGAATTAACACAAAAAGCGCAAAATATCAATTAGATTACTTGGTTGAAACTAGTAGGAGAAAGGCTGTTTTTGGTTATATCGAGAGGGTAACCGATGGCGGTTCTAAGTAACCGCATGCGGTTGGGTCTAGGACCTATAGGTTGATTGTTTTGGTGGGGTGTTTGTGTTTCTTGGTGTTTTGTAAGGTTGGTTTATGGATGATATTAGGAAATGAGATGATGAGGGTAAAAGAATGACATTAGATCTGATGGGATCTTGAGTAGTGGGTTGAAGCTGGATTTAGGAGGAATGTGATTCAAAGAGCATAAGAAATGTTATAACGAGAGGACATGCGAGATATGACTTACTGGTTTTGGCGAAGATGCAAGTTGATATCCTCTCTGCAAGCACTTCAGGTTTCTTCACTCGTCTCTGCTTGGTTAAGTGAAGATCTGGACTCTGTTTTCCGCTCCCAATGATCTCTGTTGTTTCAAAAATCATTCGACCTTTGATTTTGGTTTGGGGAGCCCATTTACAGGGAACCGATGGCGGTTACGTAACCGACGGCGGTCGAGTAGGAACCGGCATCGGTAAGGAAAAAAGTAGGCTATTTTTAGTAAAATAGCCCACCTTCCTAACTTTTCTCCCGAGAGATCGATTGCGGGCTTGGTCAAGTGGCTAGAAGGTCGGCTTTGGGTGCGAGTAAGGAGGCATTAGTTATGGATGTGAGTCTAGACCAAGTCATGGGTCTTAATTAGGTTAGTTTAGGGTTAGGGCTAGGTCATGATGAGGTGGCAAAGTGAGGTGGCGGGTAAGGTGATGTGGATTTATCAATTATAAGGTAATTAATAAATAATTGTGTAAGGTTTAGGTGATGAGGTTAGATTGCGAGATGAGATGCGGGTCACGCCATATCATTTCAATCCAATGAATCCAAGAGAAAATATGATTTATCCATAACAAGAATGATTTTCAACAATCAAGGAAACACACGTCATTCAAGAAAATCACATACCAATGCTTGTAATGCAAAAGAGGAATATAACTGTTTGTCAAAGGTGTTACACTAGGTACTTCTTCAACTTGTCAATTTCCATTTTGCACAAACCCTTGTATACCCCTGCTCCTTCCTCTTCTCCGAGGATTGTAAATTTATCATTTAAATCATTATCTAGGTCCATCCTTGAGGCCCTTATCCCTATCACTATTGAAATCAAGGTAGTGTGATTCTTACCCTTTGTCTGATGAAGTAGAAGAAGTCCTCATGGACCTTTCTCATCAGCCACCGATACAATGGATCATACTTTCCAAAATATGGTAGCTCATATAACTAGTAGACTCCATTCTGCTTTAGTAAATTCTCACCAAAGGTGTCATTGTATATTGGCATATCTTCTACCGTGCACTTTTTTTCGTGCTCAAAAACGCATTGGGCTCCTTTTTATTATATGATCTTTGATGGTTGTCGATTAGATGCACTTGATGGAATACGGTTACCCTACTTCTATTGAAGTAATCAGGTAACCATATTCCATCAAGTGCCTCTAACTGAAAACACATGATTTGAGTATGTGAGTGATAACATATGGCCCCAACCAATGTACGCTATGTTTTCTGGATGGCGTAAAAAATTAGAATCATAAAGGAGGACCATTTGTCCTATCTCAATATTTTTATCCTTGATGTGCCTGTCATGACATGATTTCTACCTGCCTTCTCTTATTTTTGAATCCATTGTGTTATGGCTCGTCTTTCATCCAATTTGATTAACTTTTCAATGTGTTCTTTTAATGCTTGCTCATCTCGTAATACCTCCAAAGCACACAATACACAAATAAGGTAACATAAATTCCATAGGAAGAAGCGTGTCTACACCAAACACTAACTAAAATGGTGTGGCCTTGTTTAACCTTTTATATGTTGTCTAATATGCCCAAAGTACTCAGATACTTTATCATCCCAATCCTTTCGTCTAACATCATAGAGTTTTGTCAATGTCTAGCTCAAATTTTTGTTGAAAGCCTCGGTAGTCCCATTTGCCTAAGGATGATAGGGTATAATCTTATGGTGTGCAATCATGTATTCATCCAATAGAATTCTGATTATCCCATTAAGAAAACATGTGCCCATATCATTGGTTAAACTTAAAGGGCATCCATACCTTGTAATAATATTTTCCCAAAGAAACCTAGCTGTTGTGGCCGCTATACAATCCTTTGTAGGTGTTGCTTTTTCCCACCTTGTCAGATAATCTTTGTAAGTTATGATGTAATGTGATCCAATTCTATGTGTAGATGATGAAATAGGACCCACAAAATCTATAGCCCATTTCTCAAATGGTTCTACACTAGTAATGGGTCTTAGAGGCATTTCATCTCATTGACCAGGTTTCTCAAGGCGTTGAAAATGATCACAAGCCTTAAAAAATTCCTTACAATATTTATATAGGGTCTCCCACCATAATCCAATGAGTAGAATCTTGCGCACAGTGGCATCACCGGCATAGTGGCCACCTGCAATACCACCATGAGCTTCTTCCATAATACCTATACACTCATGTTCTAATACACAATGACGCAATACTTCATCTCAACCTAATTTTTATAGGTCACCATTGATTAACATATAGGGGGCTGCACATATAGCAAGTTGTTTCTTCTCCAAGGATTTCATTCCTTCTAGGGCTATTCATGTTTGTAGAAAGACAACAATGTCTTCTAGTTTGGAGGACACTCATTATAACGTATATAATTGTGCATCTGACATGGTATCCTCAATTTCTTGTGCTTCTTCTCCTGACTATATTATGGAGAGATGGTCTGGTCCAAAATTACTTTTCCCTAGTTTTACCACAACTGTGAAATCAAATTCTTGAAATAAGAGCACCCATCGACATATGCGCCCTTGTAGAATGGGCTTGTTTACCAAATACTTCAATTCCATGTGATCTATATAAAAGATGAAGGGTGTATCTAGTTAGTACTGGCATAATTTATGTAGTGCATAGATCATTGACAAAGCTTCGCACTCTCTAGTTGTATAATTTTGTTCTGCAAGAGTCAGTTTTCTACTAGAAAAATAGATAGGATGATGTACAATACCTTCTCCATGTTGAGCTAATACCATGCCAATGGTCATGCTAGAGGTGTCGACATGTACATGAAATGGTTTGTCCCATGAAGGAAAATGCATAATAGGCGCGGTAGTAAGTTTCTCCCGTAATGTCTTAAATGTGCGCTCTGCAGCTTCTCCCCTATAGAACGTACCTTTCCCTTTCAAGAACTCTTCCAATGGTGTAAAAATTTAGGCATATCCTTTGATAAACTTCTGTAATACCTGTATGACCCAAAAATACTCACACCTCACTTTGACCGATAAGCTCCCTTAGGCCTATAATGATTGCAACCTTAGGTGGCTCAACCAACAAACCTTCCTTGTAAATTATGTGTCCTAAAAGTATCCCAAATGGTGTAGAAAATATGTAATTCTTGATGTTTGATGAGATACTCAACTATCTACATCTTTCAAACATTATGCATAGATTATCACAATGATCCTTAACTAATCCATACAACGTCTAATCACCTAAATAGACTTGTAAGTGAAAGAGGGTTTAAAACCCATAAGTGAGGATCACGAGGGACAACGTACACATCAACGAACATGTGAATGGAAGCGTGAAGAGATCTTGGGAGGAGTGAGCATCAACCGAATGTGCATGTAAATATTTGAAACACGGGAAGAACCTGGTTAAGCCATAAAACTCTCCTCTATCTCATAGATCAAATGGGCTATACATATAGGAGGTGCTTTGAGTCACCCTAGTGCTGGAATCATGACAACTCGAGTAGAGAGGGAGTTACATTCCTAGAATAGAAGTGTAATATGACGCCTTGACGACACACCGACGCACTAACGTGTAAGAGAATCTCATAATGACCCCTAAATGACACATGGACCTATGATCTCACCTAAGTGAGATGACTCACCTAATGATGTGGAAAATAACACACACCAACACCCTCCCTTCATTGTAAATTATAGTAGCGCTTCAACCTACTCTGATTGAAATGGTGTGACAACCATGTTCCATCTAGTTCTTGTAACTAGAAAGTGCCTAAATCAAGTATACAAGATAAAATGTATGTGCCCAACCAATAGACTTTGAATTTCCGGGATGGCACAAGAAATTTGGAATCGTAAAGAGAACCATCTACCCAACCTAAAACTTCTTGTTCTTGATGTGTCTATCATGTCATTCCTTCTACCTATATTTTTATATTTTCTTACTCTAATGAGTAATATCCCACCTCTCATCCAACTACATAATCTTGTTAATCCTCTCCTCAAGTGACTTTTCATCAGCTAACCCTCCTATGCACGCTATACATAGAGATGGTAACATGAATTCAATAGGTAACACAACTTCTATGTCAAACACCAATTGAAACGGTGTGGCCTTATTTAGTCTCCTATAAATAGTTTGATTTGAGCATGACACAAAAAAAAAAATTGTCATCTCAATCCTTTCTTCCCACATCAAAAATCTTTGTCAACATGTGATTCAATTTGTTATAAACATCTTAGCAGTCCCATTATCTTGTGGGTGATAAGGGGTAGTCTTATGATAGGACACCATGATTTTTGACGATAAAATTCTAACTGTCTCATTTAAGAAATGAGTACCCCTATCACTTATTAAGCTCAATGAGCATCCATACCTGTTGATTATATTTTCCCATAAGAACTTAGCTATTGTTACCACTGTGTAATACCTTATAGGAACTGCTTCTACCCACCTTGTAAGGTAATATATGCATGTAATGATATCATGTGAACTTTTCCTTCACCCGGTTGAAGAAATAGAGCCTATAAAGTAAATTACCCATTTCTCGATTGGCTCTGCCCTGGAAATTAGTCTTAATGGCATTTCATCTCTTTTCCTTGGTTTACCAAGGTGCTGGAAGTTTTCACAAGCCTTGTAACACTTGATATAATCTTTTAAACCATTTCCCACTAAAATCCTACTAGAAGGATCTTACACGAAGTTGCATTCCCTATATAGTTTCCCTTGTAATTCCACCTTGAGCCTCTTCCATGACTGGAACGTGTTCATTCTCAAGCACACACTAACATAAAACTCCATCGCAACCTAGCTTTTATAAGTCTCCACTAATTAACATATGGATAACTACTTCCTTTCCAAATTTTTCATTCCCACCAAAGGCCACACCCATTTTGAGAAATACAACAATATAATCCAAGACAGATGGTGCACACTATAATATAAATAGTTTTACATCTAGCATTATATCCTCAATGCTCTATGCATCCTCTCCTGATTTAATCCTTGATAAATGGTTAGGCCCCAAATTACTCTTACCTTACTTTACAACAACCGTAAACTCAAACTCCTGAAACAATAAGACCCACCGGCATATGCACCCTTGTAAGATGGGCTTGTTCACCAAGTAATTTAATTTCATGTGGTCTATGTAAAAGATAACATGTGTCACTATCAAATACTTCCTAAATTTTTGTAGCACATAGATCATTGATAATGCCTTGCACTCCGTGGTAGTATAATTTTTTTCTAGGGTTAGCTTCCTACTAGAAAAGCACAAGGGATGGTCAAAAATTCCCTCTCCAGGTTGTGCTAATATTGCTCCAATCTCCATCCCTAAAGCATCAACACGTACATGGAATGGCTTATCCCAATAGGAAAATCTTACTATGGGTGTGGTGATAAGCCTATTCTTTAATGTGTCAAATGCCATCTATTGTACCTATCCCCAATGAAATCTACTTTTGTGCTTCAACAACTCCTCCAACGCCGTGACGATATTAGCATAGTCCTTGATAAAATTCTAGTAATACCTTGTATTCCCAAGGTATTTGTAAACCATGCTCTGGATGGTAGGCTCCCTCAATCCCACAATAAATACAACTTTAGTAGGATCCACCACCAAGTGTGCTTTACATATGATATGTCCTAATAGGGTGCCAAATGGAGTAGCAAAAACACATTTCTTAATGTTGAGAGATATACTTAACTACTGACATATCTCAAACATCAACCTCAAATTATCAAAATGGTCCCTCACTAATCCATATATTATCCAATCATCCAGGTAGACTTGTAGAAATTTATGGATGAAGTCTTGAAATGCATGAACCATAATGCGAAAAAACACAATAGATGTGTTGTTCAATACAAAAGGCATGAACGTATAAGAAAAACTTCCTTTATAATTATAACCCGATGATATCTTGAGAATCCAAATATAAAAGAATAGATCTCACACTTGTATACTCCTTCTAGGATATCTTCATGAAGGGGTTCAAAAAACATCAATGACACATGCCGCATTCAAATCCACTGTAACAAAAAATCCTTATCCTCCCATCCTTATTAATGTTGATGACCATAGGACTTATCCAGTCTAATTACTCAACAACCTTAATGATGCCTAATGTGATCATCTTGTCAATCTCCTCCTTAACTTTGATGCACATTTAGATGCATTTGATAAGGTCTCTTCCATATTAGGTACACACCTTCCTTTAACTTTATATTCATTTCTACCAAGGAGTGGGGAAACCCTTTAAGGTCATGGTACCCGAACAAAAAAATATTGAAATTTGCACAAGAAATCAATAATATTTGAAACCTCCCTTTACATGCGGTAATCTCTAATAGTAGATTCCTTAGGTTCGCCTCTGAACTAATGTTAACCTTCTTGGTATTTAGGGATTCATAGTAGGTACATACTTTCTCATTGTGTACACTTATTATTTTCCTAGGTTAGATTGAAAGTAAGAAAAATACCACCTAAAATAGTTCCCTAACCTATCTAGAAATAAGAAGAAAGTACCATCAAGATGAAGAAATGAACAAGGCCTACATTAGCATCATAACTTTGAAATAATGAAATCAAGCATAATGCAAATCAAGAACTCTATTCTTCTAATTGCCTAACTAAATTAAGGGGACCTATGTAATCCAATGGCAATCAACAATGTTGCTTGCTTTGATCCTTCATAGATGCTTGGGTGTGAGGCCTAGCTCTTCAAGATGGATGATGGAGGGGCTTGAGAATGGCAAAAGGATTTTAGTGCAAGACTATGTGCTTTCCTTTTCTTTCTCAAGGGAATTAGGTGTGAGTATAAAGGTAGGAGGAGGGCTCTTTATATAGCCCAAAGGATAAAGGATTCAACACATCCTCATGAATATGGGATAAAGGTAAAACATGATTAGGAATGGATAAGGTTACTTTATTAAGGGTAACCTTACTTTAGAAGGGTCTAATTTATGCTTAGCAAGTCATGGGAGTTCGGGGTGCTTTAATTAATCAAATGTGACTAACTAATAGGTAGATGTGAGCTTATAGAAGCTAATTAGAGGAATATTAATATGATTTAGGCTATTAGAAGGGGATTAAATCAATTAAACATTGATTTACTAGTTATATGAAGTGGAAGGCTAATTAATTAATAATAATTAATTAATCTAGATAGGAGGAGTAAATAATTAATGGAAGGTTGTTAATCAAGTTATTAGTTGAATAAGAGACTTAATCAATTAGCGTATTGTAATTGATTAATGACAACAAGAGGGAATATGGGTGCTTTTGACCATTTGCACAATGAGTTCATGCCATTTATAGCATTTACAATGAGCCCCTTCCTCTAAAAAGACAAAAACTTATATGTCGTCAATTTGTGAAAAAGGGATAATTAGCATAATTTAAGTATTTAAATTGCTTAGGTGTATTTATAGGTGTCTACATTTTGTTAGGTTGTGGAGCTTGTTTCATGTGTAAAAGTGTTGAAGACTATACACTAAGAGTATTGTACACTTTTCATGTATCCTTTCCGGGGTTCTGAAGTGCGCCCAAAAAAACAAATTTTATGTGTAAATTTTTTTTTGCCTCAAAAATTCACCCAACATATTGGGGAAATGTGCTCTTCTCATATGGGTGAGTTTTTGACCCATAGGTTTATGGGACAGAGTTTTCCCAATGGTTTTGATACCCACGCTTTTGTAAAATCGCTTAAGCGATTGTCTATTTATATGGTCTTATGCATATGATAGATGTACAAGCAAATGTATTGCAGATGTGTTTTGAATTCGGGTGAATTTTGTAGAGTTTGTTGATCATAGCTCAAATGGTTTTGGGTATTGTATTGAGAGAGCGGTGGCTTGTAATAAAATCTAAGCAAGTGATTCTTGGTGGATGTATCCCAAATTGGGTGAACCACGTTAAATACTATCTCTTTGTGTTGTGTTATTTTATTCTACAATTTTATTTTAGATCTGTAATAATTTCTACATATTAGTTTTCTCTTATTGCGATTACGTGAGGGATTATTCCACATATTTTATCTCTTATTTCCTAACAATTCATATCAAAGCCTAGTTTGGTTTGCTGAAGTGTTGAATCGCAGGGAAAGTTTTATCTTGAGTGGGAGCTATGGCAGATGATGGAAGATATAAGGTTGATAAATTCAACGGGCATAATTTAAGTCTTTGGAAGATGCAAATGGAATATTACCTTTATCAAAAGGATCTTTATACTCCGCTGTCTGAGAAGGTGAACAAACCCTCAAGTATGACAGATGCAGAATGGGATTTGTTGGATCAAAAGGCACTTGGAATGATTCGGCTATGTCTTACATCTTTGGTATTATTTAATGTTTCAAAGGAAAAGACTACAAAAGATCTAATGGATGCATTAGGGAAGTTATATGAAAAATCCTCTACCTCTAATAAGATATTTTTAATGAAAAAGTTGTTTAATATGAAGATGTCTGAGAATAGTTTAGTAGCAGATCATTTAAATGATTTCAATACGGTTGTGAATATGCTAGCTTTGGTTACAATAGAATTTGATGAAGAATTTAGGGCTTTATTAATTATGTGCTCTTTGCACGAGAGTTGGAATAGCTTGGTAATGGTGGTAAGTAAGTCGGTTCAACTAACTTGAAGTTGAAGTTTGAGGATGTTGTAGGGGTGATTCTAAGCGAGGAAATGTGAAGAAAAATCTCTAGAGAATCTTCTACTTCAGGGAATGCTTTAACAGTGGAAACTAGAGGGAGACAGAAGAATAGAGGAAACCGTGGAAAATCAAAAGATCGGGCAAGGTCAAAATCCAAGAACAAGATTGTATGCTGGAATTGTGGAAAGCCTAGGCATGCAAAGAAGGACTGTTGGGAGCTTCGGGATAAGAAGAAACAATAGGAAGAAAACAAGGAGGAAAATGTGGCAACGGGTAATGTATGTCAGGATGCTTTGATTCTTTCTTTGCACAATATTACTGAATCTTGGGTTTTAGATTCATGGGCTTCTTTCCATGCTTCTCCACATAGGCATTATTTTGTTGATTATGTTCAAGGAGATTTTGGGCATGTTTTTCTTGGTGATGATGAGCCTTACAACATAGTTGGAAAAGGTTATGTTTAGGTTAAGATGTAGAATGGGAATACTTGGCTATTGAAGGATGTCAAACATGTTCCTACATTAAGACAAAATTTGATATCGGCGGGGTAGTTGGGAAGTGATGGTTGTACTGTGATATTTACAGTGGACTCTTGGAAGGTTACCAAGGGTGCTCTTGTGGTGGCAAGAGGTAAGAAGGTTGGAACCTTGTATTTAACCACTGATAGTACTAATGATTGTAATCTTGTGGCTTCAGATGCGGATATAACATATGGCACTATAGGCTTAGTCATATGAGCCATAAGGGCATGAACATCATAAAGAAGAATTTTCCTAGATATACAGGAACAAGTTTGGATTTTTGTGAGAACTGCATATATGGGAAATAGAAGTGAGTAAGGTTTCTCAAGGTTGGACCTACAAAGAAAGAGAGTAAGTTAGAGCTGGTGCATTCTAATGTGTGGGGGCCGGCTTAGGTATCATCTCTTGGGGTTCAAGTTATTATGTTACTTTTATTGATGATGCAACAAGGAAAGTTTTGGTTTATTGTATTAGAAACAAATTTGATGTATTTGACACTTTTGTTAAATGGAAAGCCTTGTAGAGAATGAAACAGTCTTAAGCTAAAATGTCTTAGGTCAGATAATGGAGGGGAGTATTGCAGCAATGAATTTGATTATTACTTGTTCTAAGAATAAAATCCATAGGTAAAAGATGGTTCCAGGAACTCTACAGTAGAATGGGGTATCAGAAAGGATGAACAGAACAATAATGGAACGTGCTAGGAGCATGAGGTTACATGCAGGACTGCCTCTTTCTTTTTGGGTAGAAGCGGTGAGCATAGCTATGTACTTGATAAACAGAGGACCCTCAAGTGCCTTGGATGGAGGCATACCTGAGGAGGCTTTGTATGGTAAGAAAGTTGATTATTCATTTCTTAAAGTCTTAAGATGTGAGGTGTTTTTCACATAGACAAGGATGATAGGACTAAGCTAGAGGCTAAATCGAAAAATGTATTGTCATTGGTTATGGTGGTGATGAATTTGGATATAAATGTTGGAGTATTAAGGACAAGAAAATCATTCGATCTAGGGATGTGGTCTTTAATGAGAAAGTCATGTATAAGCAGCAGTTGCAGGAAAATAGGGAAGAATCCAAGAAAGAATATGCAACGGTAGAGGATCTTCCGGATGGGAAAGTGACACATGAATCAGTTCAGGAACCCCCTCAATAGGAACCCCAAACTCCTATATTGAGGAGGTCTTCTAGGGTAAGAAGAGAACCTGAACATTTTTCTCCTTCTCTTTATTATTTATTACTCACTGATAGTGGAGAACTAGAGAGCTTTGATGAAGCAATGCAGGTAGATGCCAAGAAGAAGTGGGAGCAAGCCATGGATGAGGAGCATTAGGCTCTCATGGAGAACTAGACATGGGATTTGGTAAAGCTACTTGAAGGAAAAGAGCATTGCAGAACAAGTGGGTGTATAGAGTTAAAGATGAAGGAGGAAAGAAAAGATATAAGGCCCGGTTGGTGGTCAAGGGGTTTACAAGAAACAAGGTATAGATTTTGATGAGATATTTTCTCTTTGTAGTAAAAATGACTTCTATTAGAACTGTTCTAGGAATAGTTATAACAAAATACTTGCACTTAGAACAACTTGATGTCAAGACTGCATTTCTCCATGGTGATTTGGAGGAGGAACTATATATGCAGCAACTAGAGGGATATGAGGTCAAAGGTAAAGAGGATATGGTGTGCAAACTGAAGAAGAGATTGTATGGCCTAAAACAAGCTCCACGTCAATGGTATAAGAAGTTTGATAGCTTCATGATGGAGCAAGGTTATATTAGATGTCATTCTGACCATTGCGTGTATACAAAAAAATTTCAGGATGGAAGTTATATTATCCTGTGTTTGTATGTTGATGACATTTTGGTTGCGGTAAAAACATGTAGGAAATAAAAGTACTTAAGAAATAGCTAAGTGAATCCTTTGATATGAAGGATTTGGGAGTAGCTAGACAAATCTTTGGAATGAGGATAACTCAAGATAGGAAGGAATAGAAGCTAACTTTATCTTAGGAATATTACATTAAGAAGGTATTGGATAGGTTTAAAATGCAGGATGCTAAACTGGTTGGGACTCCTTTGGCAGGCCATTTTAAGCTATCAAAGGAGAAGTGTCCCAAGATAGAGCAGGAAAGAAACCAGATTTCCAAAGTACCTTACTCTTCAAAAGCATTTGGCAATTTGATGTATGTTATGGTGTGCACTAGGCCTGATATTTCCCATACAAAGGAGCTGTGAGTAGATTTATGAGTGATCCAGGTAAAGAGCATTGGCAAGCAGTAAAGTGGATCCTTCAGTATTTGAGAGGGACCATGGGGATAGTTTTGTGCTATAGTGGATCAAACACCACTTTATGTGGTTATGTAGATTCAGACATGGCTGGAGATGTAGACAGCAGGAGGAGCATGACAGGTTATATTTACACTATAGGTGGGACAACAAAAGTGGATTTCATGACTATAGAAGTTGGTGGCTTTGTCAACCACAGTGAGTATATTGTTGTACTGAGAGGCAAGCAAAGAGATGATTTGGTTACAACAATTACTTGAGGAGTTAGAGCATAAGCAGGAGGAATGTAAGTTGCATAGTGATAGTCAGAGTGCTATACACCTAGCTAAGAACTCTGCTTTCCACTCCAGGATGAAGCATATATAGTTAAGGTACCATTTCATTAGGACAGCTTTGGAGGAAGAGAAGTTGAAGTGGAGAAGATTCATACCAGTCAGAATCCTGTAGACATGATGACCAAGGTAGTCACAAGGGAAAAACTAAAGTTATGTTCAGGCTTTGGTTGGTCTTCACGAAAACTAGTGAAAGGTTGAGAAGCTTGCTCGAGAGGAAAACTAGTCTCCAAGTGGAAGAATGTTAGGTTGTGGAGCTGTTTTCATGTGTGAAAGTGTTGAAGATGATACACTAAGAGTATTGTACACTTTTCATGTATCCTTTCCGGGTTCGGGCGCCCCAAATTTTTTTTTAGGCGTAAATTTTTTTTCCTCGAAAAATGCACCCGACATATCGAGAAACGTGCTCTTCTCATATGGGTGAGTTTTTGGACCCATAGGTTTATGGGATGGGTTTTTCCCATGGTTTTGATACCTGATTTTTGTAAAACTCGCTGCAAAGCGATTGTCTATTTATATGGTCTTATGCATATGATAGATGTACAAGCAAATGTATTGTAGATGTGTTTTGAATTCGGGTGTGAATTCTATAGAGTTTGTTGAGCATAGCTCCAAATGGATCTGGGTATTGTATTGAGAGAGCGGTGGCTTGTAATAAAATCTAAGCAAGTGATTCTTGGTGAATGTAGCCCAAATTGGGTGAACCACATTAAATACTTTCTCTTTGTGTTGTGTTATTTTATTACTCGCAATTTTATTTCGATCTGTAATGATTTCTACATATTAGTTTTCTCACATTTGTGATTACGTGAGGGATTATTCCGCATATTTTATCTCTTATTTCCTAACAAATTTTCCCCTCTTTGGGGTGGCGTAAGTGATGCCACTTCAAAGATAGTAGATGGAAGAAAATTTTGAAGGGATAGAAGAAAAATTAGTAGGAGGGAGAGATGCCCCCTCGAGTGTCGATGGGGTGATGGAAGAAGTTAATCGACGATCAAAAAATATGAGAGATAGGAAGAAGAATGGGGATGAGGTAGGATGCCCTGATGGGAGAGAAAATTAGGGGTGAAAGGGAAGTGGTGTCGAAGAAATAAGGAAGGGGGAGAGAAGAGCTTAGCCCCCAGCCATTGTTTATTTGGAAAAAAATTGATGTCATCATATTGCCATACGAACTACGTCATCGGTCCTTATGAAAAATATAAGCATAAGAAAAGGTAGAATGACATGAAAAGCCATACTACAAACAATTTTCCATTGCTAAAAGTACCAAATCCATGCAACATACAATAATGCAATGCAATAAGAGAAGGAAACAAGCTCATGTAACGTGGGAAAATAAGTATGAACACACATATCTAACCCAATAATGGTCAAGATAGTTATACAAATGTTTTGTTAGTAGTTTTCAAGAGATACACAAGTTCGTGATTGACGAAAAGGGTTAGAAATGATGCCCCAAGAAAGGATACATGCAATAGCAAATGAAAATGGACACGGGGTCCATGAAAAGTGTTTGTGTGCAAACGAAACAACACCAGAAACAAAAGCGCCCCGTTACAGACGAAGCAAGTAGCTAGCTTTGTGAATGGTTATGAATGTAGTGATCCATGAGTCATATTAATCGGGGAAGATGTGAGACAAACCAACAGGATATGGAGAAATTACCATGTGCAAGACACAAGTTTCGATTGAAATAAGCAAATTATAATTTTTGTAGGGTTTTCTACTTTTTAGGATTTTTTTGAAAAAAATTGTTGTGTTTTTGGATTTTTTGATATATATATTGTTTATATTGTTTTTGCTTTCCAAACCATGGTGAATAGTAGAAGAAAGTAGAAGAAGAAATCGAAGGGCCTAGTGGTGATAGAAAGTGCCCTAGGTGGAAGAAAGGAGAAATAAAGGACAAATAATGCCCTTGGTAAGTGGAAAAATTAAGAAAAAATATTTTTTTTTTAGAGTGGAAAGAAGAATAAAAATCACCCGGGAATAATAAAATTGCTCGAGGGAGAAGAAAGGGGTATCAGAAAACAAAATGCCCCAACACGGTGAAAAATAAAAGAAAAATAATTATTCCACAAATGAAGAGGAGAAAATGACAATTGAAATGGGTCTCCCGACCTTCCGAATGGTGAAAAATAGGTTAATATACCCCGGAGGGGTAAAATCATTGCAACTAATTCTATTTTACCGAAAGGTGTGAGAAAATTTTATTGTGAGGCTTTGATAGTCGGTAGAACTATGGTGTTCACATGAGACCGCTTTGAGGCACGCGGATGCGACCTAGGGTACAGGGCACACGGATGACGGCCCTTTTGTGAGTATCAAAAGATTTCTCTTTAATTGTGTCATTAATGCTTGAAATGTGGTCATTTAGGCGTAGAAAATGTGTAGGCACGCTTATGCGTAGGAGCAGGGAATGGGATAGAGCGTGCGGGTGCCATTTTGGGATGTAGGCATCCTTTTTGAGGGCAAAGGCACCATGTCGATGCACGCATATCCATAGATACAAATCACACACACGCGCACATACGCACACACACAAGCACATGTGAATGCACACACACACACTAGGAAAGGGGCACATATGCAAAAAGCATGGCACGGGCATGGAGAAACTGACACACATACATAGAAGTGCACATGTCCACATGCAGGCACCAATTTGGTGGCGTACATGCCAAAAAGGGCACGCAGGCACCCAAAAGATGGCGCACATGCCAAAAAACATACGTGCGCAAGAACAGTGCCAAAAATGTGGTACACATTCCCAAAAGGGCACGTAGGTGCCCTAGATAGGTAGAAAAAGATAGGAAAGTGTCCAAAAACATGACACTTAGAATAATTTTTAGGATTTTTGGGTTAACCCTAAAAGATGAGATAGATTTTTAGATGAAATGCTAGAAACTAATGAGTGGCGTGTTATTTTGCAGAGATGACTACCAGTATTATAGACGCAGGAGTGTCACTCCTAGATTGTTGAGTTAGAGGGTAGTATGCACCGCGTGACCACTAGTTATAGTGATATTACTTTGGAGGTAGTGGGGTGGGCCTCGTGGCTCAGATGCCATCTATTGTACTGGATCACGGCCTCCTGACTGTGCTAGCTAAGTGATGGCATAGTGAGAGTCAGTGCTTTAGGTTGCCCACAGGGGAGATGACAGTGACCATAGAGGATGTGTGGCAGATTTTATATGTGCCCATGATGGGTACATTGATCAAGTATAGTTTGGATGCAGGGTTGATTAGAGTAGCGTGCAGTGCTCTATTTGGTGTTGATGATATCCCACATGATGGGATGACCATAGCTTTACATGAGTGCATCTCCAACCCGACATTGCATCGGGACCTCTCTATATCATGGCACTTATCAGTGGGTTCCTACTCACTGATAAGATAGGGACTTCATTCCCAAGAGGATTACTACCATTGGTTCATGGCATTTATAGTGGTGAGAGATATTACTGGGGGTAGTGTATACTGGCCCATTTATACTGGAGATTTGCATCGATCACATACCACGGTCAGAAGACCATGGGGCTAGCATCATTATTCTAGATATGGTCATGGGATCATATTGCTATCGGCACCTCAGAGGCCGTTTCGCGCTTGAGATCCCAAGGAGCCATCATACATGGCTTGGATAGCAGCCGGCGGAGATGTTTGTGGCCATCTTGGCAGCCTATTCAGATATAGGTGGGATTTCGATGAGCTAGCAGTGATAGACATCATTTGGTGTCCATACAAGCACTTCTAGTGGCTAGAGGATGCCACAGAGCTTAGCATGTGCTTGGTGGAGCACTTTCTTATTGGCAGCCGCAGCTACATCATGGAGCTATATCATGTTGATAGGTGCCAGTGGCAGCTTGGTAGAGTATAGGGGGTCCCCACCCGGACATCCGCATGCTCACAAGGACTTAGAGAGGTAGACCATGGGGCCTCAGATTGTAGCGGCCCGAGCTAGGGCTAGTTTCACATAGGTGGTCCCCCAGGTATGGGACTTATTACGATAGGTGAGAGACCCGGGACTACAGCTGATTATGCAGCATGGTACATGACAGTGTTACCCCAGTGTCTTACTATTCCAGAGGCAGCTTGGGTAGCAGGTATTCACCCACCCGTAGAGGTATGGCATGGGGCGAGAGCAGGGCTAGAGTAGTGGCACTAGGGCTAGACCTAGAGGATCCATTTGATGGTATCCCACATGATGGACAGGGTGCCCCACAGGCACAGGGACTAAGGCCATAGGGTCTAGTATAGGCAGCTATGCATCCACCCATAGGTAGGATTTTTCAGAGGCGATCCTCTAGAGCACCTAGGGGACCAGGTCCCAAAGGCACACACAGTCCCACTAGTGGTACAGAGACAGCCATAAGACAAGTACATGTACAACAACTCATAGCTAGAAAGATGAGGCCGGAGCGTAGAGAGACGAGGCTTGAGGCTAGTGTGTGACAGTGTAGCGAGTGCGATGAGGCTCGAGCCCACATTGTGACTTTATTATCAGGGTGGGATCAAGCTTGGGCCCAGGCTAGCCCAGGAGATGACAAAGTTACATGGTGGAGCTAGATCTGAGAGAAAACAACATAGGGGCTCAGATATTGAGCCTCCTACATCAGTCCCAGTCACAGGTGCACATGGTCATGGCACAGAGAGATCAGTGTATGTCTGGTCATAGGTATTATTAGTGTAGAGGACCGAGGCCCGTGCAGAGCTCACAGAGCGATGACCACAGAGAGGGATCGAGAGGTCTGCTTATGCTGACAGTGAGGCTAACCTCGGCTACGTTACAGTGAGAGAGATACTACCCTTCATGTAGTGCTTGCCTCCAAAGATGAAAATCGATTCATGATGCCACTAGGCTTGGTGGTGAGGCCCTTTTTTATAGGATAGCATATTACAGTGGTGCCGCCAGAGCAACAAGTGGCACTACCATAGCTATCAGGGTTGAGTGCATCAGGCTCTCGATCATAGATGTCCGGCCATTCCACCATATTTGTTAGATAGCCTCTACTAGAGTAGCCATGAACGAGACCAACACCATCCCAGCCTCCCGGAGTTACGGTTCATGCAGAGGATAGATCTGAGAGCCCTACGAGGGTGAGAGTTGTGGTTGATAGCCACATTTTTGTTGTATAGATTCTTTTGTATGTATGCCTCTTATGAAGGATGATTTTGATGTACAGTGATGTTATACATGTATTTTTGATGATGCCTCATGATGAAGGCTTGATTCTTTTAGATACATGCCCCTTTTTTATGGCATTGTGTATCGATGATGTATTTTATTGACTACCCATCTGAAATTGTATGTACACAGACATTTTTGATGTATTACCTTTGTACACCTCAGCTGAAGGCATTTTTGATATAAAGCACAGATTATATCCATTTTTGACATAGATGTATATTTGACACACATGTATATATATATGAGGATTACTTTGTTTTGGCTCAGATACACATGGGTATGAGATGATGTATGTCTTTGTTTTTGATACATGCATATAGATGGTTTTTGCTTTGTCTTTAAACTCATGGGGAACTAATTGATGACGAGACATGAATCATATTTAGTATCTTGAGCGGGCATGCTGCCTACATTGGATTCGATGCATGTTATTTTCTTGATTCAACACTTATGGATGTTGTTATGATGTTATCAAATTCCACATTTTGCATGTACATTATCCTGATGTTTGATGTATATACATGTGCTTGTTTAGAATGTTAGATGATAGATCCGTAGATGATATCAAATGTATTTCTCATGTGTTACTTTGATGTATATGGATAGGATGATATGATGATATTGGTGCAGGGGGGATAGATTTTTTATTATACGCAACCCCTCTTGCCCCGGTGATGATACGATATGTGATGATTAGCTTAACATACATGCATGATGTAAAACTTAGCATTTTTGTTTATATATGATGTATAGATGATGTTAGATGTGATGATAATGATGGTAATGTGATGTGAATGATAACAAAATAGAGCACATGCAATAAACACAACCAAATGCTAACAAAGAACACCAGGAATTAATGCAATACACCATGATTCACCATGCTTTATTAACAAGTAACAAACACAATTAAATGATTAAAAATGACATAATGAATTAACACATTACATCATGATTTCCCAAAGTTCACTAGCATGTAAAGACACACCACAATATGCACAACAAGAATAAATATAATCTAAGCAAGAAAAGATAAATCCTGACAAAGTACGCCCATGCAACAAAAACTTCAAAGTAAGCATGAAGAACACTATACAAGCAACAAGCAAAGCAAAAAAAAGACAATGCAAGTAAATGTTTTGTAAGATATGTTTTTATGCACCAATTTTCTGTTGTTTAGGGTTTTGAAACAATTTTCTATTGTTTTTATGTTTTCCGAAACAATTTTCTATTGTTTTTTTGAATTTTGTGAAACAATTTTCTATTGTTTTTGTGTTTTCTAATGGTTTTCCAAAGCTATGTGTAGGTAACCAAGAAAGCGTGGATGCCCCCAGCGTTAGATGGGGAATATACAAGGGTAGAAGCCACGCGTTTATGAACAAGAAGGTGAAATCATTGAGTTGCCCCCAACGTAAGATGGGAGATAGTGAAAGAGCATACCCTTTATAGATGAATAGAAGAAGGCAAAGCTAGATCAAGGCTAGACGAATGGTGTGCACAGGGAATCCCAAAGGTAGAACTAATTCTAGGCCAAAGAACACTACCCTCCTAATGTAGGATGCTTGTGAACAATGAACCCTCCTAAGGCACCAGAAACTGGTTTTCACCCAAGGACTTGTCCAAAGTGCCACAATTACGTGGTTTTCACTAGTGGATGACCTGTTTTCTCTTTTTCTTTTTCTGATTTTCTTTATTTTTTTGTATTTTTGATTTTTAATCTCCTTGTTCCTTGTTCAAGCATAGAATTGCTTAAGATGCATGGCGTTCATGGGCTCCCAGAGTTCATCACCATTGGGGTGAGCCATTTTGTATGCCCCTATGCCGTACTTGCAACTATGACATAGGGTCCTAACAAATGTGGCTCGAACTTCCCTTTCTTTTCTCACTCTGATCTAGTGTTGAACAGGTTCTCCTTCATGACTAAATCACTAACCTCAAACGATGAGGGATGATTCTCTTGTTGTAGTTTCTCCGAGAATCTATGTTGATATACTTTCAGGTGATTAAGAGCGTGAATGCACCTCTCATCTAGGAGCTCTAACTCAGCCAATCTTTCCACTCGATAATCTTCATCCTTATCCAGATAGTCCTGAAGAGAAATTCTTAGGGATGGAAGTTTGATCTCTAGAGGAATGATAGATTATATCCCAAACACTAGGGAATATCGTGTTGCACCCATAAGCATGCGAATGGATGTTTGGTAAGCCCAAAGGGCTAGATGGATTCACAGTGTCGGTTTCTACCGTTTTGCTAACCATCTTCTCCATTATCCTTACTAAAGTCTTGTTTTTGCCTCATCTTGACCATTACTCTAAGGGTAATATGGCTTGGACCATTTTAATCTGATTTGGAACTGTTGGCAAATACCTTTCATATTTTTGTTCTTAAATTACTTCCCATTATCTCAAATAATGGCTGCAAAGAATACTATAACGACAAATAATGTGATTCATGATGAATTTAGAAATCATGCTCCTATGACATAGGTTAAAGGGAAATCCTCCACCCATTTTCTAAAATATTATGTAGTTGTGATGATATGTGTATGACCATCGATGAGGTAGGAGTAAGTTTTCCTATTAGATCAAGTCCCCACTTAGAGAATGGCCACGGGGTAGTGATAGGCTGCAATGGTTGCGACAGAGCATTTATGAAATTTCTATGCTTTTGTGGAAAAGCACATATTTTCTAACATAATTGCAATAATCGGTTTCCATGGTAGGCCAATAGTAACCTACTCTCAATAGTTTCTTAGCCAAAACCATTTTGTTTGAAAGTGCTCCACATACCCCTTCGTGCACTTCTTTGATTTCCTAGATTGACTCCGTCACATCCAGACAACATAATAGATTCCCATCATAGCCATGATGATAAAGTGTACCTCCTAAAAGGGTGTAACATGCTATTTAGTGAATCGAGGCTTTGATTTTAGAATAGGAGATATCGAGAGGGAACATGTTGTCCTTAAGATAGGTGAAAATGGGTTCATACCATGGAGAATGGGGACCAACAATCTCACAAGCCGAGCAATATTCGGCATGTCATATGCGGGCTAGGCATAGATTTTCAATGAAGAATGGCATGTCATTGGTCCCTGGCGAAATACAAAGCATAGATCCCACCGTTGTCATGGCATCCGTCGATCTATTATGTGCTCTTGGGATTCACTCAAAGGTAATGCACACAAAATACTCCTTTAGAGTTACCACTAACTTTTTCAAAGTATGAGCTTGTCATCCTTAACCTATTTGATGATTAATCGCTACAATCACCGACGACCTTAACATGATGAACATTCCACTTGATGGCTAGTTTCATCCATGCAATAAGTGCTTCGTATTCGTAATGTTGTTCGTGCAAGGAAGGCCGGTGGAAAGCCTACGGTATAGGATCACTCGAAGGAGTAATAAGGACCACTCCTATGCTTGAACCATGAAACATAAATGATCCATCAAAATGTATCTACCACATGGTAGATTCTTCAATGTAGAGCAAGGAGCCATCCGCGAGATCCAAACTCAAAGGTTACGTGCTCTCGTAAGGGTGCTACCACTAGCTGGTCTGTAAGTACTTGTCCTTTAACTAATTTTTGATGGAAAAATTCTATGTCAAACTCACTAAGTAGAATGATCTAATTACCCATTCTACCTATGAGGGTGGTGTTATCCAAAATGTTCCCCTTGCACATTTTGTGGCTAACACCCTTCATTCTTCCCTCTCTTGTGCCTCAGTCATAATTTTTGATTTTCAAGACACTCAAGACCTTCTAGAAATGGCACCATTGGATAGAGCTTTTTCTCATCTTTCCAGAAAGGTAAATTTTTCCTCCTAACTCCATGTATTTTTGAAGTTATGGCTCGACGGAGTTGTTGTGGGAAATTTTCCCTTGAAAAGCCCATAGCCAGTAATATCGTGCCACGTGTCCTCGAAAGGGCGGAGGCGGAGGTAAACTTGTAATTTTTACCAAGTGTTTGGAAAGGTTTTAGAAGGGATTTTTCACCCCGACAGCCCGCCAGTGAATGGGATCGTGCCACGTGTCCAAGGGGAAGAAAATTGAAAATTTGACTAAATGTTGGCGCCATGAAAAAATCTCCAAGAAAGGCTCACACCCAATCACATTATGCCATGTGTCCTTAGGCCAAGGGAGTGGTGGATAGTAGAGGAAAAGATTGAAAATTTGGAAAAGTGATTGGCGAGGGTGCAAAGTTAATTTTTTTTCCCCAAGACCCACAGCCAATGAGGATAGGCCATGTGTCCCCGGGGCGTCGGAGCTTTGGAATGCGGGGAGAGATTGGGAATTTTTCCCAAAGGTTAGCGCAAAGAGAAATGTTAGCCCCAAGGCCCATGTTCAATGGGAGCTTGCCACATGTCCCAAGATCGGTAGAATGCGGGGAAAAGTTGGGAATTTTTCCCAAAGCAAAATCAAAGAAAAATTTGAAAGGAAAGGCTTGCCCCCAAAACGTGAGCCAATGGGATTGTGCCACATGTCCAGTGGTGGAAAAAAGTGCAAGATAGGCCCGCAGGGAAAAATGGTAGGGAAATCCCATGTCCAATAGGGTTTTTCCATGTGTCTAAGTCAGAAAGGATGGTCAAAAGTGATGGAATAGATAGAGGAAAAAATCCCACAGCAAATCACATCGTGCCACGTGTCCTCGGGTCATCCAGCTGACAGAGATTTTTGGAAAATTTTCCAAAGGCCAAAACGATGGAAAATGAAGCATAGAAGGCCCGCAACCAATGGAATTGTGCCACGTGGCACCGAAGCAGTGGATCACAGAGATTTTTTGGGAAAGTTTCCCAAATGCAAAAAAGTGGGAAAATTTCAATTTTTTAGCCCGCCAACCCGTTTTGGCCATGTTTTGCCCTAAATTTTTGAACTATCATAACTTTCGATTGAGAGCTTGGTTTTTCATGTTCTTTATATCAACAAAAGTTGGTGAAATTCTCTACATGATTCTAAGCTCAATTTTGTATTTTTATGGAGTTTGGAGAGAGAAAATTGAAAAATGCCTCTGGCATGTGATAATCAACAGAAATGACGTTTCAACCACCATTTTTAATGAAGAATGGCTCGCATTCTCTCCCAGCATGGTGAAAAATGTCAGGGAATGGACCTGTAAGGATGCCCATGCTATTTTATTGCATTTTGGTTAGTGGTTGGAGCTCCTCTCATGTTTTCCCATGTTTCTCTCTCTGGGCAAAGTTTTTACATTGTAAATGCCGTTTGGACTCATTTTTGAGTGGTTGGACATTTTCATGTATTGCAGGCTCCCCTTTTCACCTTAAAAGTGATATTGTGGAATATCGACCTATTCCAAGATCGTAACATGTTTTCTACCTCTCATATGTTGTAAATGCAGTATTTTGATATTAGAAATGACAATGTAAGCTCTGTGAATGAGTTTCAATCCTCTGTTTATGTTGTTTGCTTCATTTCTGACCTTTCATTACATTTCATCAGTTTGTGCATGATGTTTTGTTGCATTTCTATGATCTGTGTCAATCTACAAAAAAATGCTCACCACTCCTTTGGTGCATCACCTATTAGCATTAGTTTCATTTTTTTGCATTCTCTATCTCTGTCCCCTTTGGAATTTAGAGTAGGATTTTGAGTTTAAAACCTATATAACTTGCAAGTAATACACCTTATTAGAGGAGTTGAGGAACTAGCCTCTAACCTAGAGATTCTTTTCCCATTTTTACAAGTCCCACACTTGGGGAAAAGATTCAATGTTGTGCAATCACACTGGATGTCCAAAATGTCAAACTAGAAGTCTGATCAACATCTAGGGGTGCTGATTTGCACCAATAGTTTTGGCATGCAACAAAATTGATGTGCATTTTTTACAATTTTCTTGCTTAAAAGAGCCCTAAATTACACATCTGGCGACTCCAAGGAAGAAGAATTAGCTGGTTTTAGTAGTGCATACCTAAAAACTCATGAGAAGAATCACCACAAGGTCAAGAGTTGGAGAAGATGAGGTATTGTTTGAATATCTGCAATTATCTCCAAGAAGAAGGCAAAGAGGGAGGAGAATTCAAAGGTCTCCATCTCCACCAAATAGAACTCTCTCTCAACTCCTCCACTAGGTAGGCCTTTCATTCAATCAACAAGGGTTCTAAGGCCAATCGAATGACACAACAAAACCCCTATGTCAATTTCACCTGGGCAGCACCCACTTTCTCTCAATGCACAAAATCCAATCCCAGGTTGCGGCATTGAAGAACATTCCATACTTTACTTGGAGAGAATCGACCACTCCTCGGTGATCATGTCAAGGATATTACTAATATTTTTGTAATCCATGAGATTAATGAGATGCAAGTTCTTTGTCAAACTTGGCATCTTCATTCAAAGGGAAAGCTTTGTAATGGTTCGAGAGTCTTGCCTCGGGTTCTATCCAAAATTGGAACCAAACTATGTATAGCCCTCCATGAGTAGTTTGGAGAAAAGGGAGATAACTTGTCCCTTTTGGAATATTTGACAACCATCAAGAGAGCTCCCAATGAGTGGTTGACTAACTTCAACTTCGTGGTTTCAAATGACTTGGGAGAGAATTCCAATGGTAGTAAGGCTAGCAGCAGAAGGTGATTTTCTATATTACCTTAAAGCTCTAAATTATGATATTTCTATCTTAATTCAATCCATGGGGGGGCACAACTATCCCTGTTGCTTATAACATTGCCATTAGAGCTGAAAATTATTTGATTCAAGCTGACAAGCTAGCTCCTAGGCCTCCAATGCCATTGTATCCAAGTTTAGAGAGCCCAAGTACTAGTCAAGTGTCTATTTTAGCTCCTATTCCCACTCCTAGAAATCAGAATTCAAGTGAAGCTTCTACTTCATCTTCTAGTGCCTCAAATGAACTTTAAGAAGTCATGAAGCAATTGCAAAATTTAGGTAATGAGTTGGTTACACTCAAGAGGTAGCAAGCCCAAGGTTTTAGACCTTCTTTCCAGCCTCAAGCTCAGCCTAACAGGCAGCCATACCAGCCTCAAAGACCACCCAATCCAGTTACAAATCAAAATCAAGCAAGACCTCCTATTAATAGACCATTTCAGCCCTATAATCCCAATGCTACATCTGCCTCTAAAGTAATAGTGCCAGTGTAAAACAACATAGCTCAAGAGTATGATTGGTGTTTCCCATGCAATGAAC
Source organism: Taxus wallichiana var. yunnanensis (assembly GCA_018340775.1). Taxonomy (NCBI): domain Eukaryota; kingdom Viridiplantae; phylum Streptophyta; class Pinopsida; order Cupressales; family Taxaceae; genus Taxus; species Taxus wallichiana. Next base: position 853,500,662 of record CM031234.1, read on the forward strand.
CTCGCAACCAATCTATCTATTTCAATAGTGCCTTAAATCAAGCATTAATGGTGACAACTACTACTGGTGTGGAGGGCGAAGGGAGTCCAGGAAATAACTAGAAACAAGAAAATTCTAGTAACAATCAGCCCCAAATGATACCACACTTGTAAACCGGCAAGCATAAGATTTTTGTTGCATGAATCAAACAATCTCCCAAAGTTTTGCAGCCAACACAAGGTCAAAAGGAGAAATTTGGGTGAAGAAAAACCATTGGCTCCAAGTAATCCACAACCTCCTACCACTCCACAAATGATTGGAAAACAAAATGTAGTTCCAAACATATAAGGACTACCTAAAACAGCTCTAGACTAACTCGGATGCATTGTTGCTGCCCATGTGCAAGGAATGAATGTGTAGGCCAAGGGACATAGAGAGATGCTTCATCTCCATTCAACATCATTGATTAGATGAAGAAGACAAATGTAAACATATCAATGGGGAATCACTATCCAACATAGGACAAAGAGATTTGCTACAAGCTGCCATGAAGAACTGGTCAACTTCAAATTAGTAGGTCCAAATGCAAGAGAAGGTACTCACAAATGCTTTTGCCTAGCTTTGAGGGGAATCATGGAGGACAAAAGGTAAATTGTTGAAGCCTCCTCCATTTTATGTTTCGTTGATCATTGGAAATCAATTAATACACAATTGCATGATTGATTCCACGGCAAGTAGTTCGAAGAATGCCTAAGCAAATAAGCGATCGATTGGGGCTTCAATATGAAGTCATATCCAAAGGGTACTACAATTGGATGGGACAGAGTAAAAATAGTTGGAGTGATAAAAACTTGAGTCTTACTTTGCATGCATGCCCCAACGTTGTTGTTTTGCAAGATGTCTCGGTGATAGATCTTCCACCACTCTTTTCTCTATGCTTGTCAAGGATTTCACAGCCAAGATTAGAGGTTACTTATCTACCGATTGGTCACACATGTTATTTAGAACAAGATATGGAACTAAAGCCACAATCAGGTCTCGAGCCTATTGCAAACTTTCACATTGAGCCTCACACTCCAAGCCAAGTCAATACCAATTGTTTAGTGTTTGATCAAGAAGATTATCCAAGCACTTGATGAAGTAGACACCAAAGTTAGAAGTATCCCGGATTTGAATCTTGATGAATGGGCAAGCAAGGTGCATGCATTTGATCCTTATCAAGAAATAGAAGAATCTGAGCTAGGAGTCTATTTCATGCATGAAGAAAATCAGCCTATCCCTAGCATCACCAACCCGCACCCAGGACCACAAGGATGACAATCGAGGTATGGCGGTTGTTTTTGATGGATCAAGGAGTAGACAAGGTGCGAGAGGGGGAGCTATGCTTGTTTCACCTCAAGGAGTTAAGTATTATTCAACTTTTAGATTTCAGCTCACATGCTCTAATAACACTGCTGAATATGAAGCTTTGATATAAGGATTGCATTGGTCATTCAAGTGGGGAATAAAGAACTTGCAAGTCTTTGGTGATAGTGAGTTGATTGTCAACCAAGTTAAAGGGCAGCATGCTGCTAAGAATTATCTTCTCAAGTGCTACAAAAATAGGGTGTGGGACCTCATGGAAGATTTTGAAGGCTTTGGCATCAAATCCATTGCTAGAAAAGAGAACCAAGCTGATGACAGACTTACAGCAGTTGGAGTAGCCTTTGATGTTGTTGAAAGCATCAAAAAGGACAAAGTACAACCAAGCATTCATGTGATTATAAGGCCTTCAGTGCTAGACAACAATGTGAGTTGGCAAGTGTTTGAAATTGATCAACAAATCATCCATTTCTTGCAAGAAGAGGCTGAGTTCTCAGCTAAAAATCAGGAAAATTTGGAGTAGCAATATGGTGACCAAGTGGTATAGATGAGAACCAACAAAATACCAAAGGGACTTATTACTTTGGAGTCCATTTTCAATCCTAATGATCAGTTTAGGAAGGAGAAAGTAAACATTCAAGTCAAGGAGAAGATTCAGTGTCCATCTTGGTGGAAGAGGCCAAATCACTCCAAGTTGGTAAGATGACAACTGAACAGAAAGGTATGAGTTCATACATCTTTGTCAAGAATTCCCTGATGTGTTTACTAAGAGTTATGAATATTTGAAAGGTTTCAATCCCGAGTTAGCTCAACACACCATTGAATTGGATCCAAGTACTAAACCCATCAGGCAAAAACAAAGGCCAGTCAATCCACACATGGAGCCTCTCATGAGAAAATAATTGAATAAGTTGATAGAGTCAAGAATCATATTCCCTATCAAGCATTCTAGTTGGGTGGCCAACTTGGTTCCAATTAGAAAGAAGAGTGGGAAATCAGATTGTGTGTTGACTTCAGAGATTTGAATAGAGCATCTCTCAAGGATCATTATCCACTTCCTTCTATGGAGTAGATTTTACAAGTTGTTGCTGTCTCTGACAAGTTTTCATTACTTGATGGCTATTCAGGGTACAATCAGATTATGGTGAAAGAAGAGGATCAGTTCAAGATAGCCTTTACAACCAAATGGGGAACTTATGCATATAGGAAAATGCCATTTGGGTTGTCCAACGCTGGAGCTACTTTCCAAAGGGAAATGGACATGGCGTTCAAGGATTTGATTAACAACATGGTGCTGATATATCTTGATGATATCACTATTTTTTCAAAAAATGCAGCAGACCATCTCTTTCATTTGAGATAAGTGTTCCAAAGGTGCAGAAGATTTTGGGTATCTTTGAACCCCAAAAATGTATTTTTCTAGCCCATCAAGGAAAACTCCTTGGCCACATTGTCTCCAAAGAAGGATTAGAAATTGATCTAGAAAGAGTTGAAGCCATAAGATCACTACCATTTCCAAGCCGAAGAAGGCCCTTCAAAGTTTCCTAGGGAGGATAAATTTTGTTCGGAGGTTTGTCCCAAACTTTGCAGCCCTAGTCAAGCCTATTACCAAGATGTTAAAGAAAATCATAGCTTTCAAATGGACAAAGAATGCAAAGAGAGTTTCAAAGCAATCAAAGAATCCATCTCACAAGCCCCAACTCTCATTAACCCAAATTTCTCCAAGGATTTCATCCTCTATGTATTTGGAGGTGATGATACTATTTCTGCAATTTTGGTGCAGCAGAACAAAGACAATGATGAGCAGCCAGTTTCTTTCTTCAGCCAAAGCCTGGAGGACTACGAGGTGAGGTATTCTTTCATTTAGAAGCATGTTCTTGTAGTAATCAGGAGCTTGAAGAAATTCAAGCATCTAGTTTCAAACAACAAGGTTCAATTGTTGGTTTCTCATGTGGGAGTTAAAGACTTCCTCCTCAACAAAGACTTGAATGAAAAGAGAGCAGGTTGGATTACTCGTGTCATGGAGTATGACATTGAGATAAAATTCACCAAGTTGGTTAGAGGAAAAGGATTCTGTGAGAAGCTGGTCTTGAATAAACACAAAGAAGCATGCAATGAGAAGGAGGTTGTTTTGGCGTTGCAAGACAACCATGAGCAAGGAAACACTCAAGAGGAAAATAATGGTGTCCTCACTCCTTGCTGGACCCAAGACATAATGCACTTCCTAAGCACAGGTCTATGCCCTCCAGATATGAACAAGACCAAAATAAGACACTTCAGATTGCATGCTATCCCATATGCCCTTTTTGATGGTGTTTTGTTCAAAAGGGATGTGAATGGAGTGCTGCTGAGATGCATTGGTACAAATCAGATTCACAAGGTGTTGGAAGAGTTCCATGGTGGATCAGTTAGTGGTCATTTTGCACTAAGAGTGATAGCTCTAAAGATCATGAGTGCTGGCTATTATTGGCCCAAGATTTTTAGTGATTGTTATGCATGGATCAAGAGGTGCAAGAATTGTGCATTCTTCACGAGTAAGGAGAGGCTAGCTTCCCTTCCATTGCATCCAATTTCAGTTGACCAGCCATTCATGCAATGGGGTTTGAACTTCATTGGAGTCATTAATCCAAATTCAAGCCAAGGGAACAAATGGATTCTAAGCGGTGACATATTACTTCACCAAATGGATCAAGCAGTAGCGCTCAAGGAAGCAAATGAATCTAGCATCCTAGACTTCTATGAGGGAATAGCAACTAGATTTGGCATACACACTACAATAATATCGAGATAATGCATTGGCATTCATTGGGTCCAAGGTAACTGAATGGGCTATCAAGAATGGGATCTACTTAAGCACTTCATCAAATTATTACCCTCGGGTAATGGCCAAGCTGAATCTATGAACAAGAACTTGCTAAGGATCATTAGGAGGACTCTTGATGAAAATTAGAGGTCTTGGCATACTAGGTTTAAGTCAGCCTTATGGGCTGATAGGATAACTCCCAAGAGATCTATAGGTAACTCTCCATTTAAGCTTGTTTATGGAAGAGAGGCAATTTTTCCCATGTCACTTGAGTTGCCAACATTTAAACTCATGAAACAATTGGAGTTGTTGGAGTTTGGACCCATGGAGGTTAGATATGTAGAATTGATGGAGCTCTAAGAAATTAGAAATCAGGCATCCCAAGTAATGGAGAAGGATCAAGCTTTGATCAAGAAGACCTTTGATAGGAAGGAAAAGGATAGATCTTTCCAAGTTGGAGATCTAGTGTTAAAATGGGATGCAGACAGAGCAAAACCGAGGAGGAATTCAAAATTTGATGCCATTTGGAGTGGCCCATACATGGTCACAAAGTGTAAGGACAGCAATTCCTTCCAATTGTCTACATTAGATGGTGAAGAATTACAAATTCCATCAATGGATCCATCTGAAGCATTGCTACTAAAGGAAATTCTCCACCTTGTACATATTAGTCTAGGTTTTCATTCCTCCAAGTGCTTGTGTACATTATTTTGTTGTAGATTAGCTTTTCTTTCCCTAAGTGCTTTGGCACAAGCTTGTTGTTCCGGGAAATGTGTTTCACGAGGCCTTGCTCTAATCAGATGGTGTTCTACCTTCCATCTTCCTCCTTGCAGTGTTCTAATTAGTTGGGGTACCAAGTAGAGAATTTGATGACCCCATGCCTAATGGATTGTTTTAGGCAACCCCAGGTAACTTCATCCAAGAGTAGATGACCCCTCCGAGTCACCAAAATTGTTATCCAAGATGTTCCCCTTGCACTTTTGTGGCTAACCCCTTCATTCTTCCCTCTCTTGTGCCTCGGTCATAATTTTTACTTTTCGGAGCACTTAAGAACTTCTAGAAATGGCACCATTGATAGAGATTTTCTCATCTTTCCGAGAAGGTAAATTTTTCCTCCTAACTCCATGTATTTTTGAAGTTATGGCTCAAGCGAGTTTTGTGGGAAGTTTTCCCTGAAAGGCCCGCAACCAGTAATATCGTGCCACGTGTCCTCGGAAGGGTGGAGGTAGAGGTAAACTTGGAATTTTTACCAAGTGTTTGTTAAGGATTCGAAGGATTTTTCACCCCAAAATCCCGCCAGTAAATGGGATCGTGCCACGTGTCCAAGGGGAAGAAAATTGAAAATTTGACTAAGTGTTGGCGCCATGGAAAAATCTCCAGGAAAGGCCCACACCCAATCACGTTATGCCACGTGTCCTTAGGCCAAGGGAGTGGCGGACGGTGGAGGAAAGATTGAAAATTTGGCAAAGTGATTGGTGAGGGTGCAGTTAATTTTTTGCCCCAAGACCTGTAGCCAATGAGGACAGGCCACGTGTCCCCGGGGCGTAAGAGCTTCAGAACGTGGGGAGAGATTGGGAATTTTTCCCAAAGGTTAGGGTAAAGAGAAAGGTTAGCACCCATTGCCCACATTCAATGGGAGCTTGCCATGTGTCCCGATTAGCAGAACGTGGGGAAAAGTTGGGAATTTTTCCCAAAGCAAAATAAAGAAAAATTTCAAAGGAAAGGCTCACCCCCAAAATACGAGCCAATGGGATCGTGCCATGTGTCCAGTGGTGGCAAAAAGTGCAAGATAGGCCCGCAGGGAAAAATGGTAGGGAAAGCCCACATCTAATAGGGTTTTTCCACATGTCCAAGTCAGAAAGGATGGTCAAAAATGATAGAACAGATAGGGGAAAAAGTCCCGTGGCAAATCACATCATGCCACGTGTCCTTCAAATCATCCAATCAGCGGAGATTTTTGGAAACTTTTCCAAAGGCCAAAATGATGAAAAATGAAGTGCGAAGGCCCGCAACCAATGGAATCATGCCATGTGGCATCGGAGTGGTGGAGCATGGAGATTTTTGGGGAAATTTTCCCAAATGCAAAAAAGTGGGAAAATTTGAAATTTTTCGCCTGCCAAACCCGTTTTGGCCCTATTTTTCCCTAAATTTTTGAACGATCATAATTTTCGATCCAGAGCTCAGTTTTTCACATTATTTATATAAATGAAAAGCTAGTGAAATTCTCTACATGATTCCAGGCTCAATTTTGTATTTTGATGGAGTTTGGAGAGATAAAATTGAAAAATGCCTCTGGCACATGATAATCAACAGAAATGACATTTCAACCACCATTTTTAATGAAGAATGTCTCACATTCTCTCCCAGCATGGTGAAAAATGTAAGGAATGGACTTGTAAGGATGCCCATGCTATTTTATTGCATTTTGGTTGGTGGTTGGAGCTCCTCTCACGTTTTCCCATGTTTCTCTCTCTTGGGCTCGTTTTTTGCATTGTAAAATCTAGTTTTGGCTCATTTTTTAGTGGTTGGACATTTTTCATGTATTTAAATACTCCCTTTTTACCTTAAAAATGATATTGTGGAATATCAAACCTCTTCCAAGACTATGTAACGTGTTTTATGCCTCTCTGTTTATGTTGTTTTCTTCATTTCGACATTTCATTACATTTCATCATTTTTGCATGATGTTTTGTTGCATTTCTATGATTTTTGTCAATCTACAAAAGTAAAAATGCTCACCACTCCTTTGGTGCATCACCTATTAGCATTAGTTTCATTTTTTGCATTCTCTATCTCTGTCCCCTTTAGAATTTAGAGTAGGATTTTGAGTTTAAAACTTTTATAACTTGCAAGTAATACACCTAATCGAGGATTTGAGGAACTAGCCTCTAACCCGGAGATTCTTTTCCCATTTTTACATGTCCCACACTTGGGAAAAGATTCAATGTTGTGCAATCACACTGGATGTCCAAAATGTCAAACTAGAAGTCCGATCAACATCCAGGGTGCTCTGATTTACACTAACAGTGGGTTTGAAAAACAAATACTTGAGTGGGTTGACCTTGGATATGAGTTTGGTCTTAGTATCCAAAGCAGTAATGGTGAAGTTTATGAAAGGTAAAAACAACAACCAAGCAAGCCTTTTCAATTTGAGGATAATTGAGCTCATAGGCAATGAGGGTGTGACTCAAATAGTACACCACTTTCTCTTTATGGCTAAGGTCATATTCAAAGCGTGTAGTGCACCAATAGTAAATTACGTAGCGGAAATATAGAGCAATAGTGGTTACCCTAGAGTGGGAGGCATGAGGACAAGTTGATTAGCCAGTCTTGTTTAAGCAAAGAAAATGGGTGAATGAGTGACATTTATCTACAAGTTGGGAGATAAAGCGGTGAATGGTAAGAATTTTCCCTTACAAGTTACGTAGTTTCTTGATATTCTTAGGTGGAGGCATTTATGTGATAGCAGACACTTTAATAGGGTTTACCTCAATACCTCATCTTGACAAAATGAATCCCAAGTAGTTTCCTAGATAGCACACCGAATACACACTTCTTTGGATTCATCCCGACTTTGTATTCATGTAGGCATTCAAAGATACGCCATCCTCCAAATAACTAGATGATCCTCTCTTGTTTTGGACTTTCCCAGGATGTCATCCATGTAGTCTTCCATGATATCATGAATCATATAATGAAAAATCAAACACCTCATGGCCCACTGATAAGTTTCTCACAAGCATTCTTAAGGCCAAAGGGCATCACTTGATAGCAGAAAGTGCCCCAAGGAGTCGTAAAATTTGTTTTTTGTTGGTCCTCTTCAGTGATCTTAATTTGATTATAACCTAAAAGCCATCCATGTGGGATAAAATTTCATACCCTATGGTTGAGTCAATAATCATATCGATGTTGGGCAATGAAAAATCATCCTTAGGGAAAGCTTTATTGATGTCCCTAAAATCCATGTAGATTCCGATAGAGATAGGTTTCTTTTGGGATAGAACAATGTTTGATATCCATTCAAAATAATCAATTGGTCTGATGAATCCTACTACAAGCAATCTTTCCAACTCTTCCTTAACCAACAAGGCCACTCTTAGGTGCATCTTTTGGAGATTTTGTTTGATAGGCTTGGTGTCTACATGCACAACTAGGTTGTGCACGACCAAAGTTGGATCCAAGCCAGGCATGTCCTTGTAAGACCATGCAAACACATCAATAAACTCGCAGCAACATAGTGAACGTCTTTTGTTCTCTAGCTGAGAGTGATGCCCCCAATTTTACAATCTTGGGATCCTCTTCTGTACCAATATTGACATCAATGGTTTCTTCAACTAGCAATTTTGATAAATCCTCCATATGCGTAGGATCAGGAGGAAGGTTGAGATCTTCATCCAAGGATGTCTCCACAATATTTTCATCCTTGGCATGGTCACTTTGTTTGTCCTTTGATTTTCTTATTTGTTTGTCGTCAGTGCCTCAAAGAGGTTTTCAGCCGTGTGACTTGGACTTCAATTTTTACCGAGGCTTTTCTTTAGAACTTTTCCCACGCTTTTCTTTAAATTTTGTTGACCACAAAGTTCAGCCTCCTCGATGAAGTAGGTGCATGTGTCTAAGTCGATAAAGAAACCCTTATTGTGATCCCTTATGGGAATTGATCCCTTATGCCCATGAATTCTGCAATAGCCTCATCATTCTCAAATAAATCTAGTGGAAAATGATGTTGTTGGTCCCATTCAAGAAGGGAAGGGTTGGTTTAATGGAGGTTATAATCGGGACAACATTATTCATGAAAAGGTTTATGGAGGCCGATCCTCATATTGGCTACAATGGGAATCCGTATCACTATTTAGATAGTCGAGCTATCCTCACACTCTAAAAAAGTTGCATCTTAATCATTGGGGTGTGCCCCATAAGGAAAATCCCAATTCCGTATCTTTCTATTTTGAAATGTGGAAGAGGGATGGGTTCTCTTTGTCCTTGTTCATTCCTCCCACATCCTAGGCCTTTGTAGCCCATGGAGTAAATCATTCTACTATATTTTCCATATTCCAGTGGTTCGATAACGGGATGGCTGAGTGTCCTCAAGGAACCATGTAGTAGGTGGATCAAGCAATTTTTCCTCGCCAACAAGCCTCTAGGTAGGAACAACCTAATAGTGTGTTCCTCTCTAGGTCTCCGAAGTAGTAGTTGGGTCGACCTCTAGTCTTGGCGACAGTGAGAGGTTAGAAACTAAGAACACTTGTTATACATTATACTCCCCACAACCATATTCCAATATTTTCATCTCCCATATAAATCAAATGGAGATGTTGAAGTAGATGCCCCATGAGCACAAGACTAAGAGAATCCAAATCCACCCGAGGATTTGGGGCCTCAAATTGAAGAGGAACAACTTACATCTTGGAGGGACATGCATACGTACCCTTTCATGTAAAGCTATTGAGAGCTCTACAATGATCAAAGGGATTTGAATCTCCTAGTATAATCATGATATGTCCCTCATGCTTCAACTTGATGCATTGATGAAATGTTGATGGCATGACCTGCATGTCATAAATCCATGGTCGGCCTAGAAGCATGTTATATGGAAGTTCCAAGTCTAGGATGTGAAACTTTGTCTGATGACAAGTGGGACCCACCTCCATGGGTAGCGTGATGGTCCTTGCTGATTCCCTTCTGTATTGTCATATACAAAGTGATAGTGATAATATGGGACTCAAGATCTTCCTCCGTATGTCCCAATTGTTTTACCAACTTAAGCATGTAGATTTTCAACCCGAACCGTGTAAGAGTCATATCCACAAGCACCCATTTGATTTTTCAAAAGTAGGTGAAAACCACCTCAATGTATAAGTGAAGATTATGTGTAGGATTCTCGGTAGGGATTTCCCTATGGTTGAAAGTGAGATGCTCACTTGGTGTAATGTTTTCCACCATGGCTTGAAGGTGTGTAGGATCAACTTCTAAAGGCACTCCCGACCCCTGAAGAGTTTTGTACAGAATGTCCTTATGCACATTAGATATCTTGAGAAGATCTAAGATCAAAATCTTAGCAGACATCTTCTCAAGTTGTTCTAATAGGTCATATTTACTGGTTTTTGGGGTCAATGGAGAAGGTTCCGGAATCATGAGGTGGGCACGCCTTGTTACCGCAGATGTAGTACTTTCCCTTGATCTGGATGGTATTGACACGGTTAGCAAGAGAGTGAATACATTTGATAAGTGAATAATAATGATTGTTATCTCTTGTGGTATACAAGTAATTTGTAGCTTTATAGGTTTGAGATGACTCTCCCTGATCCGGCTTTGTCTTTTTCGACTTATCATGCTTGGGAATGGTTCTTTATAAATCCCCATTTTCTCATTAGGTGTTTGTGTTTTGCCAGGGTTATCCACCTCTATCTCCCCATTGTCAATGAGGTCCTAAATATAGTGGTGAAGCCATAGACATTTGTTTGTCTTATGTCCTTTAACATGATGCATTTTGCAATATTCATGCTCCTTATACCATGAAGGTTTCGGAGTGTTGTCATCAAATGGTTACGTGGTAGGATAGGTCATCATGTGGGCCACATCCAACTATTTTAGTATGACTGACAATGGTTCATTGAGAGAGGTGAATGTTCATCGCTTTGGTGGTGGTTGAATTGGGCCCTTGGTTAGTTTAAAAGGTTGACCAGTTTGGACCGTTTGAACACGTTTGGAATCAGTGATTCCATCTCCCACCACATTTTTGTTTTTGTTAAATATTTTCAGCTTTTCCATGCGTTTAACACTTTGGTTGTCTTTGGATTGGGTTTTAAGGGTGCCTTTGGCAATGAGGGCCTTTTCTATATGAATCCCTTTCTCAATAACCTCCTCAAAAGTACGGACACAATGCATTTGGAGGTGGAAAGCTATATCCGGGTTGAGATTGGGAACAAAAATACTGACCAGCTTTGCTTTTCAGGGAAAGCACAAGGGAAGCGACTAGCTATCCCTCTCCATCGTTGGAGGAAGCTGGTGAAGGTCTCATTTGGGTGTTGCTTGGCCCCACACAAGTCTACCATGGTGACATCACTCTCTATGTTATATGAGAAGTGACGCATGAATATTTACGCCAATTGCGGCCGGTGAAATGTGATCCTCGTAGTAAGCGTGTAAACCATTCCAATGCTTGACCTCCAGACTCTTGGGAAAAAGTATGATGAGGTAATTATCACTATAAGACACCTCTTGACATGCCATGTAAAAATATTTAACATGATCCCTTAGGTCTCCTTTTCCTTTGTATTTGTCAAATTTTGGCATATCAAATTTCTTTGGAAAGGGTTGAAGGGTCATTGTCTTGTCAAAAGGATAGGGGCATAGTTCTTCATATTGATATTTCCTAATGCTCCCTATATTGCTCTCTTGTAAGCTCACAAGTGTTGCTTTCATAGATTGCACTTCCTGTGTGAGAAATTGTTCTTTAGTGGGAGAAGCAGGGATGTATACGCGATGATACCCTGTGTCTTCTTCTCCTTGGTTTTCCTAATGGAGTTCATTGATCTTAACCTTCAGCCTCAACTTTTAAACATTCTTGTTTGCATCTTTCTGTACATGGGAAGTAAGCAAAGCTAGTTGTTAGCTTAGGTTACTGGTTTGTTGTTGGATCGTAGCTTGGTTTATGTCTTCTTCTTCTAAAGGTTCCTCCTCCTCGTATTGTGGAGGTTCTTCACCTGTTTCATGTTCTATCTTGTTTCTTCATGGCACTTTGATAAAGGGTATTCTATGCCCTACCACTTTATCATTTCCTACGTAAGAAGTGGAAGCATGTCCACCTATTAAAATATATTCCATATTGATAAGGGGACGTTCTTTCTTAGTAGCGTCATTTGTCGGTATTATTGGTTCATTTTCGGTGGGTAATTTGGTCCCTAATTCCACGACCCATTACAACACTCTATCTTTGTTTCTAAGAAGAAACTCATCTAGTAGAGTGGGGTCAAAATCAAAGTCTGCGTGTGGTGATTCTAACTCATTTCCACTATGATCGACCATCTCTTCTGTTTCCTTTTCTACAGAAAATAGTGGTCCTAGGTCATGTCCAATGAAGGGGTTTGACCCTTGTCTATTAGAGGTTTCCCAAGCTTGCGCTTGTTGTTCCTCATATGTTTGTTTCTTTAATCCTAGATGTGTTTTAGGAGCCATGTTTTCATGATAGTTTCACTAGGGTAAGTTGTAAATGTGTTCAAATCTTAGTGATCACCCCTAAGTGAAATGCAAGATGTATTTGCTAAGAGTATGAATAAGTTAACAATGTGAGAATACCAATGTGATGGAGTGATAAATCTCCAAGGACACAAGCGTTTGGTATTGAAACCTGATCAAATGAAGTACGACGTTTCAAAGAGTAGTTTACATCGCAAGATGATTAACAAGATGTTTCCGCTTATTCCAAGTTTAAGGAGATGAATAAAACGTAAGTAAATAAATGAAGTCAATGTGACCTCCCAACCAAGATATACGATAAGCAAGCTCAAATTCGATTAAGACCTATATCTCAAAAAGTGCCAATTACAATTTGTAAATGACACAACAATATCACCAAGATATGTTAACCCACTTTGTGAGAAAGTGAAGTATTGATATCAAGGTGTTATTGATATAACACACACAAATGGTAACACCTAGCACTCTTTGAAATTGAGGTAATAATAGAACCAAACTAAAAATCTCAAATTATAGCTAGGAATAGTTAAAAATATGTGCAACGTAACCTTACAATATAGGTATTTATGTCAAGTTTACAATAAACAAGATGTAAATATCGAAATTTTAGTGATACGATACAAACAAGCTAACTCTTCTAAGGAAGTCCCACAGTGATGAACCACACCTAATCTACAATGATGATCTTGACATGTGTATCAAGATCACAATGTCTACAAATGACGTGAATATGCCTCTGCACACTTTAGATGTTTAACTAACCTATCCGCAAACATGCATGGGTGTAAATGGACATAAAAGTGAGAGAAACAGTTGATTGGTAACATAAAGGTAGTCACCCTTCTTTTGATCAACAAAGTTTCAAAATAATGTGAAGGAAACAAATCAAAAAAAGATGAAAAATGTTGGCTTCACTTGATGGTAGAGTTTCACCTCACCCTAAGGCAAGTAAAAACTAGGCAAAAGTAATGCACACATTTCTCAATGAAAATATGGTTCACAACTCAACACTATTTTTAAAATGGTCAAAGTGGGTTCTGCCAAATTATATCTTCCTTGGTGGTTCTCTTGTCCTAGGTGCTACAAAGATTATCCACGAGTGGGATGATTTTCCCAAAATGTCGCAATGAATAGTTTGGGAGTATGTCGACTTTGCCCCCTTCAAGCACAATGGGCAATAAATGCATCCAAATGTGTACTTAAAAGGGTCGCATAGGGATAACTTGTAACTCTATCTCACAAAGGATTTACTAGTCAGATAGGTAGTGCGGAGCACTTCCCATTTCGTCCACAAGGTTCCCTCTTGCGTGGACTACTTTGGGGTTCCTGGAACCACCCCCATTGTTGTAGCTTAAGGTGTTATGCCAAAGGGGTTATGTTCCAGTTGAGTGGAGAGGGACGTACCCTTTTCTGAAACCTGCAATACAGTGTTTTGAATATGTTGTTCTTTTATCTCTTTTTTTTAGATGTGGTTTTTTCGAACACCATTTGGCAACATGTATAACAAATGTATTAGTATTTTTCTAACTTTTGTTTTGATTCCTTTGTTCTTTGACAAGCGTTTTGGTCCTGTATGACGATGTTTAGTAGTTTTCCATTAAAAGAGAAGGCATCATTTTTGATTCTCCAGATCGTCCAAGGACGCAAGAGAAGAGCATACGTGATGTCTTCACAAATCCCAAAAGATAACCAAATGGAACAACACTTTAATTCAACTATGTCAATTTAACCAATTCCAAATCAAATACTCTTAACAATCTCAAAGTATCAAAAGGATTTAAGAGTTGTTTATGATTCCCAAGATCACCCCAAGGGACGCGAGGGAAGAGCATACATGATCCATATCCCTATTAGTAAACAATGCAAAATACTATCTAATCAAATACCAACATGTAAAAATAGCCTGCAAAGACAAATATATGATTAGATAAACTTGTAAGAATGTTAGCACATCAACACTTTAATTTCAAAAATACAAAAGGATGCACCGTGCCCATTTTTCGTACACACTGTGCACGAGTTAGGGCATATGCGCCACCAAAGGTTTTTTTCAAAGCACACGGTGTACCTACACCACCTAAGAGATGTGCACACCACGAAAATAGTAATGTCTATGCCCCTAAAACTATACCTGTGCCACTCTGTGAAATTTTTAGATCTATTAAATGCTTGCGCCACCCAAGAGGTGTGTGCGCCATGAAAATAGCGTATGCGCTACTCTAGAAAAATAGATAGAATAACTTTTAGAATAACTCGCATTACGAAAAATATACCTATGCCACTAAAACTACATGTGCACCCTCATTAGGGCATGTGCGCCATTCTAACAAGTTTTAGAATGTAATGAAGGTACAATATGAAATGACATGTGCACTGGGTTAATGTACCTACACACTAGTTAGTGTATGTGTGCCGAGGTTAGTGTGCTTGTGCCAAGGGTTGGTAGACAGATTAATGACAGTTTTGAATAGGATGCCTACACTACTAGAGAGATATGTGTGCCTCAAAACCATGCACATGCACCACGAAAATTTTCCTGTGCTCCTAAAATCATACATGCACTGACCTGCAAAAAAATACGCGAAAAACAAGAAAACTCATAATTTTCTCAATTTTTGACAATTTAGTTTCAAAATGGCAATAACCCATTAAAAGTAAGGTTGTGAACATGAAGTTACACATATCAAATGAGAAAAAATTCCAATAAAATGGACATTAATTACTACATGTGCATATCAAAAGTTAGCCAAAACAATGAAACTTAAACTAAAATGCCATGGGACTAAGTGTCCCACCAGGCGTGCCAAATGTGTACACTTATTATTTTCCTAGGTTAGATTGAAAGTAAGAAACTACCACCTAAAATAGTTCCCTAACCTAGCTAGAAATGATAATAAAGTACCATCAAGATGAAGAAATGAACAAGGCCTAGATTAGTGTCATAACTTTGAAATAATGAAATCAAGCATAATGCAAATCAAGAACTCTATTCTTCTAATTGCCTAATTAAATTAAGTGGACCTATGTAGTCCAATGGGAATCAACAATGTTTCTTGCTTTGATCCTTCATGGATGCTTGGGTGTGAGGCCTAGCTCTTCAAGATGGATGATGGAGGGGCTTGAGAATGGCAAAAGGCTTTTAGTGCAAGACTATGTGCTTTCCTTTTATTTCTCAAGGGAATTAGGTGTGAGTATAAAGGTAGGAGGAGGGCTCTTTATATAGCCCAAAGGATAAAGGATTCAACACATCCTCATGAATGTGGGATAAAGGTAAAACATGATTAGGAATGGATAAGGTTACTTTATTAAAGGTAACCTTACTTTAAAAGGGTTTAATTTATGCTTAGCAAGTCATGGGAGTTGGGGGTGCTTTAATTAATCAAATGTGACTAACTAATAGGTAGATGTGAGATTATAGAATCTAATTAGAGGAATATTAATATGATTTAGGCTATTAGAAGAGGATTAAATCAATTAAACATTGATTTACTAGTTACATGAAGTGGAAGGCTAATTAATTAATAATAATTAATTAATCTAGATAGAAGGAGTAAATAATTAACGAAAGGTCGTTAATTAGGTTATTGGTTGAATAAGTGACTTAATTAATTAGCGTATTGTAATTAATTAATGATAACAAGAGGGAATATGAGTGCTTTTGATGATATGTCATCAATTTGTGAGAAAGGTGATAATTAGTGCAATTTAAGTATTTAAATTGCTTAGGTGTAATTATAGGTGTCTACACTCATAATCACTATCCATAACCTCGCATGTACCTATAGTATGGTTAATATATATGTTTTCCACCTCTTCACCATCTATCACATAGAAAAAAAATTATTTCTCATTTTCCATTTATACACACTCAAGCTATACCTCCTTTGATTCTTCCTCATCAAAGCGCACTTCCAAGCTAGGTTTACCCAACAAATCTAGTACTTTTTCTTCCACCATGACACTATCTCCCATAGTTAGGTGCTTAACAAACTATAGTGCCTTATTCACTGATGGTTTAGTACTCTGATACTTGAAATCTTGAAGGAGATCATTTGTCAACTCCTGCTAGTTTCCTTTCTAATAGTGCAGCTACGAGTGAATGTACCATGCATGCGCATAGCCTTGTAATGTGGAGAAAATATTATGCACCCATAAATATGGAGGCAAGGTTTCCATGCCTTTCATCTCGGCCTTCTCACATGCCTAGACCTTAAATGAGGAAGGTTTCTTCCCATGATAATCTTATATAGAAGTAGGTGCATTACTTCATGAAACCTAATAAAGAATTTGATTCTCACCTCGTACCTCGAGAAGGTTATCGCGATGGTTCACCCACTAATGTGTTGCAATCCAGAGAAAATTATAGCCAAGCATACTTCTCCTTTCGATCTCACATCTCCACTGGGTCTCCATTTCTCACAGGAAAACATCAAGGTTGGCTCCTTAGTGTAACTTGGAAACTTTTTTCTTCCTGTACCTAATCGAGCATGATTTTGTTACTGTCATCATTGAGCCTCTTAACTTCATTCTGACTAATTCATATGTCCCATGTGCCCAATTGTCACATTCCACACTAGTTGTACCACTTATAGAGTGTGTGTCTTCCCACTCAATAATGTCTTCTTTTATTTGTTACATAACCGCGGGGTCCTCGATAGTGTGCACATAGATTCTATCTATGTCTTCTTATCCCAAGGGCTCATTATAGGGTGCTGAATTTCCATTCATCAAAGGAATGATAACACGTTCCTCCTTGTTTTCAAAATTTCTATAGCCCTTATTGAAACATAAGTTAACATTGATCTTATAGCAACAAGGGTACCCAAGTAATCTTTGGGAAGTTGTTCGCCTCAACAAGCACCAAGACTTTGAAGTATCTAGTGAATATTTACCCTTGGATAGTGATAACAACATCCTTTTAAACACCAATGGGTATTTCCTTGTCTTATTATCCATATACGAACATTTGAAGAGGGCTGTAATAGAGGTATTCCCATTTGCTTCCATGCATCCGAGGGTGAGATCATTAACTTCCATACCCATGTCAATTAGAATATTATTTAGGAGTCATCCATCAATAACTCCATTCAAGATAATCTCCTTATCATAGTCAAGGTTGTGAGGAGGTAGATTAGCATGCAAAAGCTGCCTTTCGTGCTCTTCTCCAGTGCTTGGTACTTTATCTCTCAACCATTATCCTAATAGAGGGATGATATTTTGTTGGTGCAACATCTTACATACTTCCCTAACTTCATCTATATCCTTTTTGGAGCTTCGGTGATCATATTCTTCTCTAACTACCATGATTTCTCCTTCATGAACTTGATCTCTCCTTGTAGGCTTTAAGTAACATCCATGGTTTCTTGATAAACTTCCTTTGGAAGTGTAGGGTCTAGATAATTCCCATGTACCTCATATTCTCTTATAATGAGAGGTATTTTCTTTGGAATATCCCTTGTGTGCTTAACCTCAACTCACATGGTCACTAGGACAAGTTCTAACTCTAACTCATGCACTACCCTTGAATCCATTTTTGATCATCACACTTTACACTCACCATCCCAATGCCCTTATCCTTCCACTGCTTCTGGCTCATGTGTTCAAACAATTATTGGCATCCCTTATACTTGTGATTTTTTCCACACCAAGAGAACAAGTAAAAAATCGGGATACTTATGCTTATAATTTTCAGTAGATCTACAGATTATAACAGTTCCATGACAGAATTCACTCCTTCTTCCTCGTGATTTCCATAGCCTCTAAATCCTCTTCGAAATCCTCTACCTTGGCCTCCTCCATCTGCATGCCCTTCATAATGATGACCATCATCCATGGAGCTATATGAAACACCGGTCCGAACACACTAGTATTAATGGCATCATGTATTTGGTTAATCAATCTACAATCCTTGGTGTCATGAGTAGTAGAAGTGAAAATCTTGCAATACCAAGACATTTTTATAGATCACACATTGTAATAGTAGAAACCTACTTGCATCATGATCTCCATGGAAAATATCACAATCTACCTTCATCACATGCACCAATCTTTGAGGAAAAATTTCCTTCATATGCTCTTCTACATCACAATCCATATGCCATAACCCGTTACAAGTCTCATGAACTGATTTCGTAGAAAATTTCTCCAACCACTTTGTAATTGCAGTAATTTGGGCTTCTAGGAATGGACTAACTCTTATATTAACACTTCCTACTACCTCAACATGCAAGGAATCCTCCAAGGCCTCACATGGATCTATGAAATTCTACTATGAAAGTGTGCTCCTAAATGGTGAGATCAATCCTTTGACAAACCAGTGAGCATGCTATGAAGGGTGAATGCCATAAGTTAACTTGGATAGGAGAGTCTTGAAATGTGCATCATACTCCCACACACTCTATGCCATTCCATGTTGAATTTCCTTCAATGTGCTAATGCTTTTGTGTTTGATCTTAGGTATGTGAAACTCCTCCAAAAAGGCATTACACAACACAATGTAATCCACCTCTATCTAGTATGGTTCATACTTCCTATACCAGCTATGCACACATCCTTATAAAGTGGTTACAAATTGACTTTCCTTCTACTCCAAGGGAGTGATTCCCTTCATGATCCATGATAAGTCACACTTGTGTACATGTTATGTGGCATCATCAATGCCCTTTTAGTTAGGTAAGTGGAGCAACATCTCATAAAACACATGTTGATGGTGTTATGGACCTTTACGCTAGATTGAAGACCTTGATTACCTTTGGTGTTGCCTCTATTACTAGACCCAATAGATACACTAGTTAAAAATTCTCCAGATCCATAAGATCCTCCTCCTGTCATAGGTGAGGGTCCTAATGTATTTGTTCCTGTGATCCCACCATCGTGCTAAAATGCGTGCTAACAATCTGTGATACTAAACCACTCCCAGATGTGTTTCCCCTGCCACTCCCAAATGTGATACTCAAACCTTGTGATCCCACACCTTGCCAATAAATTTTACTAAAAAAATATCCCCAAACACATGAAATTACCGTGTATCCATAGATGTACCAAATAAAAAATTATACCTCCTAGGTGTCACTTGACTACCAATATCGATACCAATTGGATTATCAAAACTTATCTTAGGAACTAGAAAACTAAGCACAAGGGTCTAGTCACCATGTGGGTTAAGATGTGTGCCTACAAATATTCTCCTTTCTTCATATGACGATCTCTCTCCACAGGCCAAGGGGGTTTCTCTCCCATGCTTTCCAATATGGGGTAGCTTAGACTTCTCAGGTATCATGTCCTCCACGTGAACCTAAAATCCTTCTTGTAACATCTACCTCCATAAATCCATCACTCCTGCAGCTTTACATTGTCTTGCCAACTCCCTCTCCCGAGCTTCATTATACTTGAGCCGCCTCTCCTCTCTCTCCATTTCCATCATAATGTTCGCCATCCTCTACCACGCTAGCTTCTGTGCCCTGGGCCTAACAAGAGTTTATCCATCCATGGGAAAGGCTTACAAACTCAAGTAATGAACAAGATCTTGATAGCTAGTGGAATAACACACAAGAATGATACTCTAGGCTCCCTCAAGAACTCAAACTCAACAATCTCTGGGAAAGGGGAAAGAATACGTAGAAATAGTGTATTCAAAAGTATAACTAATCAGCACTCTTCTCCACCAGGATCAATAACACATGTCCATATAATATCAACATCATGTAACCATTGATATCCCTCTTGGGTCCAACCACGTGGTTTATAGTAGCAATTTAACCTTGATGCATATGAAGATAGCCATTCATACATCTCTACTTTGAGGGAACAAAAAAAGGTCTCATATAACTCATGATATAGGTGATCCTCTACCCATTTATGTGCATCAAACTTACTTTAGGTGTTAAATATTTGATAAAACTTATGCTCCATGTTTTTGAGCCATGCTTCGACACTATCCAAGGTCAAGTGCTCTGTCATTACACATTTCTCTCACAATAGCTTCAAAAGAGGTCCCGGTAATGGATCTAAGATGTTGTCATTATTTTACCCTTAATACCTCTTTCTAACCCCAAACCCGTTAGCCTATCACCCAACATATGCTTGGCACTCACCTGAGGTTCACACATGCATTGAGCCCCTCATTTATGTGAGCTTTGTAAGAGAGTTCCACCATTAATGAAGGATTATTTGTAGAAATATAAGTACATGCATCTACTTAAAAGGTAGAAGATATAACTAATATATCTACACATCAATGCATCACAAAAGGTAAATAAACATTGTATGAAGCACAAGGAACTATATCTGAGTCATGAAAAACCAAATAACATGAGGGTTTACACCCATAAACAAGATGTACATAATAGATCCATGTATATTGATTTAAAAGAGTTTCTAGTAGCCACACTACATTCAAAAGGGTCATCTCAAACCATATACATCAAATGACAAAGATCTAACCCCTCTAAACTAATCTCACCAGAGATCCTAACTATTATTTCCCCATTATAACCATTTTTACAGACCCCAACACCTATATATATGCTAAATGATATCCTTTGTAACCCTCTAGCATCAAGAACTCTAAACCCTAGCATCATGAGCTCCAAACCCTTAGCATTACCTAACATTTCTGCAACACCTCATTACCCTCCTTCTCTTAGCACTCCCTTACTTTCTAGCACCTTCGCACTACCTTCTCCCTCCTACATTTCTTTCCCAAAACTCCTTTAAATAGGATCAACGTCCACTGCCATGACTTCTCTCATGAACAAATTGCATACCAAGTGTTAATGTGTTCCTCCATAGGAAAATGCTTATCCTCTGCAAAAACTTCCACTAACCGTAATGATGCCTCACGGGAATATTCCCTACACCGGAATATCCTTTTCTTGGCCTCCAAGGTTCCAGTGGCATCTTATCCACTTATCACATGTAGTCATTTTTACACCCATAAAAAAGGAAAGAAATCCCATGCGTGTCGGTGTATCACCCAGAGGCGCCGAGTGCTCACCCGAGGCACACGTGGGCACCGAGTCTCTCTTTTATGTGAGTTAAATGGGAAACTACCATCTATGTCATGAAATTAATGAATAAAAGTGGAAATGAGACATAAAATCATCATAGAGCTCGAACGACCTCTAGACAAATATATTCATTCCAAACAAAGAGTGTTTATATATAACATATAGAACTGCACCAAAAAGGAGAATACATAAGGATTTATATTTATTCCATAACATCCATGAACAGAAATGAAAAGATATAGATATGAACTGAATCAATTATATTCATACTCATTCATGTTTATAACCTCATTACATTCAATGGATCCATTAGAATACCACAACTTGATCAGACTGAAGTCATGCATCATAGCAGGGATCATGTCCTTCATCCATACAAAGAAAAATTTACAACCCAGCCCCTTAATACATTACTCCTTTATATAGCCTCTACCCAATCCCACAGAGTTCTCACAATATTTTTGCAGAGCTCTGCTCCCTATAATATCCTCTCCTTTCTATCTGATCTCTCCCTCCATCTATCTGATCTATCTCTATTTTTATCATGTAGAAACTTGCATATATAGACATCCCAAAGTGCCAACTCATCCTTCTGTGGCCTTAGATCTGATGCCAAGTGTCTGAATGTGGTCCTCAATGGGAGAATGCTTCTCCAAGCCTGAGATCTCCACTTTTTGCCATGATGTCTTATATATATTCATTCCAAACAAAGAGTGTTTATCCACTCTGCATGCGTGCGTAGTTGGGTAACATTTTTCTCATGTCCTACCAAAAATTCCCAATATGGCTAAGTCCTAAAACCTTGGCTCTGTCAAAATGCGCACACCATGAGTTTTCTTAAACCCTTCCTTAAATGCTATCCCGCACACCTTTTTGTGTGACCTTCTTTAACTAGGCCTTACACACCTACGTGCCTTTGTGTACTTAGCCACTATTTTGGGGTCCAAACATCACCCCACACTATGCATGTTCTTCGTCCATGGGAACACTTCTCTAAATGAATTACAATATGTTCCAGAAGAATAAAATAATTTTGGAAGAGTAAGAATAAGGGGATGAAGGAATGTGAAATAATAAAATAATGGAAGGGTAATTATTTCTACAAAGGAGTGGGACGTCCTCTTTAGGTTCACCTCTAGCTTGTTATAGGCATCTACTTCATTTTGTGCTCTCTAATAGGGGTAGCTGACTAGGCGCTTACCTCCCCAAAACTTAGTCCATCTCCTTGAGTGTTCATAGTGTTAAAAATTTTCTCCAACTCCTTGCTCATGTCTTCAAGTGCATCCATCCTTCTAGTAATTTGTGGGTATAGTTCCTTCAACCGGTTTTTGATTGAACCCCTTAAGGTTTCAATAGCATTAGATTTCTTTTCAACCTTGGCAAGAAGTTTTCCCTCTCTACTCTATTTCCCATATTATTCTTTTGAAACTCCTTCAGCTCTACTTTGTGAGTGGTGACCAATATGCTCACCACTCTATCCATGTCTATGTAATTATCGTATACGAGACTCAGTTGAGATTAGGTAGCAATCTTGACATCCACAAGTTTCTTGATATACTCAACAATGATTTCTACCACCTTCAATTTGTCCTCCCTCTCCAAGAATGTGTGCCACTTCTTCCGTGGAATCCGAGGCCAACGGTTATCTCTCTATGGTGAGGATGAGCAAAGCATATCTTCTAAGCATTCAAGAGCAGTCTGTTTCTTTTGTGTGGGTGGTGTTAGGTCTGGATGCTTCAACATAATGGTGCTTGTGATAGTCTCCATATTTTTGTATATTTCACACACCTTCGCCTTCTCATCCCTTAGTTCATACTTCAGCTATGTGCTGATCAAATCTTCTTACTTTAAGCCCTTAGTTTTCTCAGCTAGCTCCTCTTCCTTCTTTTCTAGATTTTCCTCTAGAAATATTACTCTTTAATTTATTTCAAAGAGCCTAGCCTCGATCTCGACAAAGGATCTTGTTTAGCACATTATATAACTACTCATCACGAGAGCTTTTGGGAATTTACCAAGGGGTTTGCTCCCTTAGAATCCGATCATCGGTGTGATTACCCTTGTATATTTCTAACTCTGGCTCATCAATATAGGACTCAAATGCCCAAGAGAGCATCTTACTTGTCCTAGGGTACGTTCCCTCTTCATCAAATGACTCCATATCTAGAAGTTCTTCTATGGGTATAGTTCTCTGGAATCATGTGAGTAGCACCTTCCTTTGATCATCAACATAGCCCATGACCTGTCCTCATTCTATATCAAGGCTCTTCCTTCCCGAGTGCATGGCTTTAGGGAAACTCACCATTAGACTAGGACCTCCTCCCATACTGACTTGTTCTTTCTCAATGCTTTCCTCCTTATTCCCTCTCATCACTATGTCAACGCTACTTTTGTAACATTCCCAATTTAAGACTTTAGAATCAAGAGATTTAAAAAAAAAAAATGTTCACTATTCTAAATAAAGCAATATTTAGAACAAACATTCCATGCCAATAAAATTCAATGGATAAACATATGCAACTGTAATGTATCAGTGATTCACCGATCTATTCATTCCATAGCTCAAAGAAGCTACCAATTTATTTATGTTATCTTATGTATTGAATACATATTTTATACTTCGTATATTGTCATCCTACCCTACACCAAGTACTTGAGTGGTCTATTTAAAGAACATATATGAATATCTCATTATCAATATTCATCTGATATCATGTTGTTTTAAACTTGGTGACATAGGACAATGCAACCAATAGTTTGCGATACTTTGGCCAAAGATTTGTAAAATACCGTGTATGTCACTATTCCTAGATGGCATAATTGTCATATTAGAATACATCCTCCACCTTACACCCCAATTATCATGATTGGTCTTTACTAATTATCGTCACCCACTTGTTTTGGGTTTAACCCTAGCCCTGGATAGAAACATAACCTATTATAGGAAGATGCTTACAAAGTCTTAGGGTAGATGGGCATACTTGTTTGACCTAAGTCATCTAAATGTGCCAACGTACCCTGAGCCTTTGGAAGCTAATTCCTATCCTAAATATGATCCTATCCAGACCTAGAGAGAAACTAGGTTCAAGTCTGAGTTCTAGAAGTTTGTAGATCTAGACGATCAATGTGGAAGGGTGACACCACATGTCAACTACAACGTTGTATTCTCGAGAAGACCCAAGCCTTCTCAAAATTACAACTCTGCAGGTTGGTGTGTGCCAACATCCTACAAAAACTACCTCATCAAGATGTACATACACCCAAGGAGATTATTAATACTTTGTTAGTTTGGATTATTTCTTGATTACTGCAACCCTTCCAAAACCTAGTCCAATACATGATAAGTTCTTCCAAATATAAAGTAGAATTCATACAAAATGAAGTCTGATAAATTGTAGTCATATTTCCAAACCTTTTTGGTTTATGAGCAATTAAGAAAGAGAAAGAGTCTTTCTCTACATGTTAAGTGTTAGGTTTATCCTACCCAATGTCCATATTTCTTAATGTATGTTCATCACACGTTACATTACTATGCTATATAGTTTAGATAACGAATAACATATTCTATAACTTAACAAGATGCATCACAAGTAGGGAGATTGAACTAAATTCCTCTATCCAACTTATTAAAAGATAATCAATTAACATATAAATAATATCAACAAGATAGAATCGATCCCTTCTATACAAGTACAAAATAAATTACACAACCAATACAGGTAAACTCTCAACTTTCGATTTATCTTTATAACTTATACATTTAAAAGACTTATGCATTTAGGTATACTACATAAGAACTCGTATTCATTATAAAATAATGCTAATTTTCCTTTTTAAATATAATTTCAAGAACAAATCGAGTTCCTCTCAAGAATCGACTTAAATCAGCCAATGCATCATATAATTTTTCCTTCTTTTATCACTTACGAAGTCCATCTCAAAAAATTTCTAGCACGGTCACCTTCAAAGAACTGGAGCATGACAAGCACTAAGCCTTAAAATGAAGTGCATTCCAATATTTGTTCCATTAAAACAAATTTTCTTTAATGAGACAATTATTACATCATAAATATCAATATAAGAAATAGCAAATAGAAAATAAGTATATTTAACCAATTGAATTCACTTCAAGAAAGAACAAAATAAAATCCACTATATCTCAAGCTTTACAAAAATTTAAGTTTAACCGATCCTATCAATCATCCTTAAGCAACCAACAGATCATATAATCTCAGTTGTTCCCAATTCTATCATAATAGTATACAACATTTGTCTTTTCTTTAACCAAAAGAAGGGTTTAAAGAATGGTTCTCATTAGGATGTTTCATCTAACTCCTAAGAAAAAGAAAAAGAAGAACCATTAAAAGCTATACCTAAACACAAGGCATTTGAAAATGGAAATAAATTCATAACATGAATTAATTGTTTCATTTAAAGGACAACTACCTCAAAATTAAACATTTAAGATATTCATCGGATAGAATCCCATTTCAATCCAGAAGGAATAGAGGATCAAACAGTCTACCTGCAAGTCTAAATCTACTTCCACATATTAGAAGTTAACATTTAAAGATCTAGAATCAACATTCACAAATCAAAGTAGACTCATGCTGGAGTTAATATCTACTCTCGTCCATTCAAGGAGGGTCCATAAAAAGATAGAGTACAAGAGACAAAAATTACTCATCTCAAACCAAACAAGCAAGCCTTGTCAAACAAACAGTATGCCAAACAAGATTACATTTTCTCGCTCAACAAAACTCAATCATCTAATCTCTTCTTACATCATTTCTACAAATGATTTGAACAAGGAAGACCAAATAACTCATAAATAAATCTCCATTTCATAAGAGAATCAAAATAGAAAATTTCAACCAATGAACTTATCCCAACAATAGAAAGAAAGGGATCTTAATTAGAAAATGATCCAAACAATAATTCATTTATTGTACTGACAAATGAATTTTCACTTTTAATTCAAACATAGAAATTCATAAGCTAGTTCCCAGAAGAGAGAACAAAATCGACTCATAGTAAGAAGAAAGCACACTACCATTTTCCTTACAATTCTTTACCTTCAATAAACACGAGTTTAAATTCTAATCTCATAATGAAATATGCATAACAGTCCTAAAAACAACATTTTGTTCTAAAGGAATCACATTCCTTTCTTTTACAAAGACACAAGGTTTATTTACTATATCCAACAAGAGGTAGAAAAACAACCGATCAATAAGCTAAACATGTTCAGAAGTATCAATGAACTCAAAGACTGAAATCCCATTGTCAAGTTTCAATATTGCATTACAAAAGAGTAATTAGTTCTCGATTCAATAAGTACTATAATACAAAAACAATCTGAACAGAGACAAAGTAATCCCACCATAACAATTCAGAGCACTAAAGTAAATAACTCTTCTTTTAAATGAAACCCAGAGCTTATTTTAAAATATTTGAAGATGCGGGTTTCCACAAAATAGAGGGTAAAATAATACCCCCGATAAAACACCATTTCCATCTTAGAAAAGATGAAACAGTTCTCAGAAAAGAATTACCAAATCCATTCATCAAAGAAAATATGTTTTCAGTTAAGATCTCAAAGAGTTTACCCACAAAATCAGTCAACTATTCTCCCAGTTTTCTTTGAGCAATAGTTCAACAAAAGAGTTATAAGTTTTTAAAATTTTAATACAAGTAAAACCCAACTCAAAATACCAAAACAGAGTCGAACACGAAGTCTCAAAAAAGTTTAGAATTACACAGTATTTAAATACAAGGGAAGTATAACATATGATCTTCCAATAACGAGTTCGAGCTACACAAGTCTCTAATCATAGGTTCAGGGTAACGTGAAGTTCCCATTCCAGTTTATATTTTAAACAAGAAGCCCAAATACTAGCTCAAAACAAAACACGAGCTTCAAACAAGAGTTCAGAACTATATAAGTAACAAAATATGAGTGCGGTGTAAAACATGAACCTTCAATAATAGTTCAGAGAAACACAAGTAATAAAATACATGTACAGAGCCATATACAAACTTTGAACAACAGTCCAGAGCTACCCAGGATTCCAAACATTGGTTCAAAACAACAAGAAGCTCCAACACAAGTTCATATCAAAACACGAAGCCCAAATACAAGCTCAAACGGAACTCAAGGTTCCCATAAAGTTCAGAATTCACATATTGCAACGAAGGTCAGTTCCAACACAACAACCTTGAATACAAATTCTAGAAATGGAAAGCAGAGCTACTAAAACAAGATTCGCATGCATGTTTCATTATTAAACTAACACAAATAAAGTTTCCAAACCAACATTATTTTTTTGCCATGGATTCATATCCAAGATAATAGAGATTATAAAACCCAAAGAAGTAAGTAACCAGATAAAACATGCAAGCCAAGAATCTCAAAAGAGCATACTTGTTTTAATGAAACATTTAGAGAAAATCAAGATATCTTAAAGATTAGAGCCTATCATGCCTGATAGTTCTTCTACCAAATCGAATGATACTTCCACCAAGCTCACAACTTCTCCACTTCTCCACAAAGATCAAACAATCATATTCTTTTCCCACAATGCCTCTTATACATCCCATGAACTGAAAATAGGTCTAAGACTTCAAAAATAGCCATTAAGTGTAGTTCAATCTGTTGGTTTAAAAAACCAGAGCATGCAAAGAAAAAATCATGAAACATGCAAAGTGAAACAACCCCGAAAACCCGCTTGTATGCCTTCCAAGATGGTTTGTGCACGAAAACTAAAAACAATAAGTTTCATTAATTTCAATTTTCCCACCTATCCTTCCTTGCCACCACCTTCCAAGTCTGGTGAATTCCAAATCAAAATTAACATGAAATTCCATTTTAGTGACATTTCCATATAAGCCTCCACAAAGTTAACTAGCCCTTTCCAAACCAGCGTACCCTATGCATTCAAAACCTTATCAATAACATAAATGCCATAGGAACCATCACCCTTAATGCATGCGACCACCTAATTCCCCTTTCATACCCATTAGTTTAGGATAGATCAAATTTCTTAGGTTAGACCTTAGGTAGTTTATAATATATACCTTAGGATATAACCCTAACAACAAATTTCCACCATAGGTCTTAACACATAGCCTTAGGTAGTTTCCACATAGGTTAGATTAATTCACAACATAATAGTTTTAGGCATTAGGTTAGATCATCATAAAACCTTATAGTATTAGGTTCTAGGTTAATTTTAATAGCCTAGTAACCTTTCCATATCCTTTAGCATAGAGCTTAGGTTAGGATGCCAATCAACCAACAAAGTAGAATATGAAGCTTTAGGTTAGAATAAGAATTCTATTAAGTGACATAGCTTAGGTAGCAAATATTCTTACCTAGCTTAGGATTCCATAGGATAGTCCTTTTTAGGATCCTAAATCCTTCCTATGCCATGAACAGTTGTATTTTCATGTTCATCAGCAATGTCCTGCCATGATCGATCTCCAAGGACCCAAGCACAACATACAACTGAATGGAAATATGTTCACACAAAAATCAAAGAACTTGTAACAACAAAGTTTAGTCAATATGTCTCTTAATTCATGGAATGTCAATTTACCATTCGTTCCACAGAGTAGATTTAAAACATTCCTTAGATCACTGAAATTGATCCAAGGATGAGTCAGATTAATAGATAAGTTTACAACTCTTAAACCATATTGCAATTCATCTAAAAGAAGTGAAAAATGGATTCAAGGAAGCCATTCCAATTCAGTCAAAGGATCTTAAGAATAGAAATGATTTATCCATATCAAGCATGATCTCCAACAATCAAAAGAACATATCTTTATAAGGAAAATCACATGTCAACACTTGAAATGCAAAGGAGGAAAATAACAACTGTCAAGGGTGTTACATGCTTCCCTCCTAAAATAATCATCATCCCGATGATTACCTCTTTTAACAATTTACATCAAGGACAATCAATTCATTCACTTCTCTTATCCTAAGTCAAATATATCAAAACCTTATAGTTCCAGAAATCAACATTAAATAGTTGTTTATTCAAATCAAATAAATATCTACCCAAAACTGGCATACTTATTGTCATATAAAGATAAAATCATAAATTTTTATCAATCAATAGAATCAATTCTATTCAAATAGATATGGAAAATTAGTTTTCATATCCTCTATATTTTCCCAAGTTGCACTCTTCGTTAAACTGGTCCCACTGGACCTTACATTGACTTATTTATCAATTTCTCAAATGCAACTGGTGAGTTTCAAGCACTCGTATGGGTTTAACAACGATTATGCCTGGTCTGGACCTATAAAGAATTCCAATTTAACACATGTGATAAATCTAAAACATATTTCTTAAGCAAATAAATATGGAAAAAATCATGTATTTGTAACAAAGCATGAGATAATGATAAATGATAAGCTACAGGGTTGATTACTTCAACTATCTCAAAAGGTTCCACATAATGAGGTGATAACTTGGCAACCTTGCCAAAAGTTATAGAACTCTTTTTCAGCTTAACCCGAAGAAAGACTTTCTCACCAAGTTCAAATTTCCTATCAACCCTCTTCAAGTTAGCGTAACTCTTTTGCCTATCTCCCCGCTTCTTGCAAGCATTCATGAATCAATTTAACTTGTTGTTCCATTTCAGGTAAGAATTTCAGGTCCAATTACTTATCTATCTTCTATGCTATCCCAACTAACAGGGTTCTACATTTTCTTCCATATAATGCCTCGAAAGGTGCCATCTTAAGAGAAGCATGATGTGTATTATTATATGCAAATTCAACTAATGGAAGATACTCTTCCCACTTATATTGTTGATCCATGCAATACATTCGTAACATGTCTTCTAAAACTTGATTTACTCTTTCAGTCTACCCATTTGTTTCCGAATGATATGCAGAACTGAAATTTAGCTTAGTTGCTAGAGCTGTATTAAGTGTTTGCCAAAATCTTGATGTCATTATAGGATCTCTATCCGAAATGATTAACTCAGGTGCTCCATGTAATTTGAAAATTTCGTTTTACAAATCTTCTTGCCAAAATAGGAGAATCATCCTTCGTATTTCCAGAATAAAATGTGCTACCTTTATTAGTTTATCAACAACTACTTAGATAACATCATGCTTATTTCTCAACATAGGTAACCCTTATACAAGGTTCATTCTTATTACCTACCATTTGTACTTTGCGATATGCTATGAGGATACAACAAACCGGCTAGGTGCATATGTTCCATTTTAACATGTTGACATTCAAGGCAATGTGTCACAAAATCAATAACATCCTTTTTCATTCCTTTCCAGAAATATTGTTGTTTTATATCAGCAAACATCTTAGTAATGCCAGGGTGTCCAGAAAAAGGTGAATTGTGAAATTCAATTAACAATTTCTTTCTCAAATCATTAAGCAAAGGTACATAGACTTTGTTTTCAAATCGTAAGATTCCTTCTTTATCAAAGCAAAAACCTTTATACCTCGAATCATTAGAATCTACAGTAAGTGTTGCTTTTACTTGTTGAAAGTAAGAATCAGATTCCATAACACTTTTTACTTCATCCTTAAACTGAGTTCTAAGTGTTATAAGAGCAAAAATGTGTTTCCTATGACTGACTTAGAGCATCACCACTCTATTTTATTTTCCCTTAATGTAACTTAAGTAAAAATCATATTGAGACAAAAACTCTAACCACCTTCATTGTCTTGCATTCATATTTGGCTGAGTAAAAATGTACTTCAGCCCAAGATGATCAGTTTTCAACTCAAATGGTTTACCAAGAAGATAATTCCTCCAAACTTGAAGTGCTTGAACAATGACAACAATCTCTAAATCATGTGGAGCATAATTCAACTCATGTAACTTAAGTTTTATACTTTCGTATGCTATAACATGACCACTTTGTAACAAAATACCTCCTATACCTTCACCGGATGCATCAATTACCACCATAAAATTTCTATTAGGATCTGCACTGCAAGAATAGGTGTTGAAGTTAATTGTTCCTTCAAGGTTTTATATGCAATTTCACATTTCTCACTCCGAGCAAACTTTTTATCTTTCTTTTGTAAGGAATTTAGAGGTGCAGCTATCTTAGAAAAGTCTTTTACAAATTTCCTATAGTAGCTAGGAAGTCCCATGAAGCTTCTAACTTCATGTACATTCTTTGGTGTAGGCCATTCCGTTATAGCTATAATTTTACAAGGATCTACAGAAATTCCATCCTTACTTATTACATGACCCAAATAGTGGACTTCGTGTCGTAGAAATAACATTTGGACAACTTACTAAACAACCATCTCTTTCTCAAAATCTCCATAACTATTTTCAAATGTTCATGATGCTCTTCATTACTTTAGAATATATGAGAATGTCATCCAAGAATACGAGCACAAATTTGTCCAAGTATTCTTGAAAGATATTATTCATTAAATTCATAAATTTCGTAGGTGCATTAGTTAATCCAAAAGGTAAAACCATAAACTCATAATGTCCATACCTTGTTCTGAAAGTTGTTTTATGAATATCCTCATCCTTAATTCACAGTTAATGATACCCACATTGAATATCTATCTTGGAATATACTGATGCTCCACACATCTGATCAAATAAATCATCAATCCTAGGGAGTGGATATCTATTCTTGATTGTTGCCTTGTTTAACATTTTGTAATCAATGCACAATCTAAGTGTTCCATCTTTATTTTTACAATAATTACGGGTGCTCCCCAAGGTGAAACACTTGGTCTAATCAAACCCTTAGAAAAAATTTCTTGTAATTAAGCCTTAAGCTCTACTAATTCTATAGTAGTCATTCAATACGGTGCTTTATAAAAAGTTTCAGCTCCGAGCTTGAACACAATCGTGAAATCAAATTCCCTTTTGGGTGGAATATCCGGCATTTCTTCCAGAAATACATCACTAAAGTCTCATAATAATGGATATCATTCCATAATATTTCTACTTTCTTCTATTGATTCAGTAATTTTTACTACATATAATGTATATCCCTTATTTTTGGCCTTTTTAAGTTGCATAATTGACAATTTTCTAACAAAAATCTCATGTTTCACACCCTGAATCTCTGCTATTTTTTACAAGTCGTCTAAAGAACTAATGTGTTCTGAAAAATAGTCCACTTTAGCCTTATGCTCTGCTAACCAATTTACACCTATGATTACATCATAAGACCCTAAAGGTGTAACATAAAGATCAACCTCTGTGGAAAAGTTAGGTAAATCAAGGATTGCTCCAAAAAGACACATACTAACCGTATGAACAACATTATTACCATACTATATAGTCCATGTTTTATCCATGTTTCTAGCTTTTCTTTTTAATTTTGATGCTAATTTACTAGAAATAAAACATTTAGTAGCTCCGGTATCAAAAATAATAGTTATTGGTAAACCAAATAACTTACCCGGAACTTCTATGGGTGTGGCTTATTTCTCACCTCTTTGTTAGCTACTTTGCAAAGCATGTATCTTGTGCTACTGATTACATTCATCCTTCTTCAAAGGACATTGATTTATGTAATGATCTTTGCCACAATTATAATAGCCTCTTATAGGTCACTTCTTAGGCTCAGGTTTATTTGCAGCCTTAGAGTTATCATTCGACCCCACATAGGAATTTTGTCCCTTATTATTGTTCTTGGCAAAGTTGTTTCGTGCATTACTAACAAACTTGTTTGTTGCTGCTTTCTTATTTATATCAGATGAAAACTTACATTTCATTCCGAATGTCTTCCATGGTCCTTTCTTAGGTACAAGAGAGGATGAAGAGGAGTTAGGATTCTTCTTCCTTGCTTCCTCCTTGTGAGCAGAAATTGTCTTTAATTTTTGTTCCTGCCTTATGGATTTTTCAACAACCCCTTCCATCGTGGTTGGGCTGTGAACATCCACCTCTCCTCCTATAACGAGATTCAATCCCATGATGAATTTCCTTATCCTAAACTTCTCACCAGTTTGGTACTGAGGCACATACTTAAGGAGTTTTGTAAATCACTCCCAATACTCAGCACAATTAGCTTTTCTTGAGCTAAGTTTTGAAATTTAGTCATTTTCTAATCATAGTAAAGTTGTGGCAGCCATTGTTGCCTAAATTAACCTTTAAATTGCTCCCATGTGATATTATATTCATCAATGTTCAACTCACCTTTATGGTTGTCCCACCACAAAGATGCTTCATGCGAAAGTTGATATGCTCCCCATATCACCTTTGTTTCTTTCCGAGAAATTTATTATTGCAAAGTATTTCTCCTTATCACCGAGCTAGTTCTCAACCCTATCTCCTAATGTGGTGCCATCAAACTTGGGTGGACTTATCCTTTTATGTCATTAGTGAGTTCTGCTGCTAGCCTAGCCTTTTTGTTCTCACCACCACGGTATGTTAACATTATTATTATCAACACCCACATTGGTCTTGTCCCCAGGTGGCTGATTATTGTTATCAACTTCTTCTTCCTCCTCATTACCCATTACGATGTTCCAAAGATAGCCAAACGATCTCTTGTGTCCAACAGAAACAAGGATCTCATCGAGGTTCTAGGTAGTTGCCACTCCTACCTCATGTGGAGGGTTATTTATAATGTTTCCTCTTGTTCTGACCATTTTTTGTTACAAGAAAATTTAAGTTTTGGTCCCTGAATATAGCTTCCAAGTCTTAAAGGTGCATAGGTGTGCAGGCCGGAGGGAACGTGTAAGTGAAGGCGTGCAAGGTAGAGTTAAAAAGGCTTCTTGGAGAACCAAGGATGCGCCCTGAAGAACAATTCGGGACTTAGCCATTTTTGGCCTTTTGGGAAGGACACATGAAGAATGTGTTCCATTTGGATAAGGTTCCAGCCTAGTGACAGGGTCTCCTAGGAGAAATATACCTTGTGATAGGAATATCCAAAAAGATAATCATGACATGGAGAGGAATGCGCCTGGGGTGACCCACACCTTGACACTTGGGGCCAGATCCGAGGTTGCGTAGAAGAGTTTGTTAGAGCTCAAAGACCTATTTATACACATGCCCTTGGTAAAGAAAGAAGACATAAGTGAGGGAGTGAAGCTCTGCAGAATTCTCATGCGAGGACTGTGGGATAAATGGGTAGATGATTCTAGGAAGGATGTAATGGGGAAATGGGAAATGCAAATTTTATTTTTGAGCATCTTTGTTTCACTTTCGGAAATGCTTCGTTCCTTTTAGAAACAGAGATAAGGTTAGGGTTAGGAGGAATACATGTAGAATGTCGAGATGATGTGCGCGTCAGAGAAAGATCGTGGTTGACTACGGAGAACTCCTTTTTATGTCAGGAAGGACTACTGCAAATAAGAACACAAGACCACAAGATTTTGATTAGATAATAAATGAGGTAACCGCCTTGGGCCCAGAAATATGAAACTTCCTTTGAAGGTGGTGGTTCCTCTTGATATGAGTTAACACAAAATACTGTAAAATATCAATTAAATCACTTCGTTGAAACAGGTAGGGGAAAGGCTGGTTTCTGGTTGTGAATCACAGTAACCGACACCGGTTACTGACAACCGATACCGGTCAGGGTTTAGGAGTCAGGTTAACCGACACCGGTTACTGATAACCGATACCGGTTACTGATAACCGATACCGGTTATGGTTTAGGATCTGTAGGTTGGTTGTTTTGTAGGGTGTTTGTGTTGTTTGGTAACTGTATTATTTGTAAGGCTGTATATGGGTGATATTAAGAAATAAGGTGATGAGAGGTAGATGGATGGCAGTTAGATGTAATATGCACGCTGGGTAGTGGATTCAGGGATGGATTTATGAGGACTGTGGTTCCAAAGGCAAGAGAAATGTTATAACAGAGGACATGCAAGATGTGACTTACTGGTTTTTGATGAAGATGCAAGTTGATCTCCTTGGCCGCTAACTCTTCGCGGTTTCTTCACTCGTCTCTGCTTGGTCAAGTGAAGTTCTGGACTCTGCTAATCGCTTTGGACTCTCCTTTGATTCAAAAATCCTTCGACCGATCTCCAAAATGAAATTCCGATCCGTTGTTTTGGTTTGGGAGCCCATTTA
The DNA here is from genome assembly GCA_018340775.1 of Taxus wallichiana var. yunnanensis. NCBI lineage: Eukaryota > Viridiplantae > Streptophyta > Pinopsida > Cupressales > Taxaceae > Taxus > Taxus wallichiana. The sequence continues at coordinate 853,536,056 of CM031234.1, forward strand.
CAGGAACCAATAGGCGGTTGCGTGCACCGACGGCGGTCGAGTAGGAATCGGCATCGGTTAGTAAAAAGTAGGCTATTTTTAGTAAAATAGCCCACCTTCCCCTGCTTTTCTCCCAGGGATCAGGTTGCGGGCTTGGTCAAGTGGCTAGAAGGTCGGCTTTGGTGCGAGTAAGGAGGCATTAGTTATGGATGTGAGTCTGACCAAGTCATGGGTCCTAATTAGGTTAGTTTAGGGTTAGGGCTAGGTCATGATGAGGTGGCAAAGTGAGGTGGCGGGTAAGGTGATGTGGATTTATCAATTACAAGGTAATTAATAAATAATTGTGTAAAGTTTAGGTAATGAGGTTAGGTTGCGAAATGGGATGCGGGTCACAAGGGGTCGTAAGACACGAATTTGGTGTCTACATTAGCCCCTTATTGTCGTGTAGCTTGTTCGTAAAAGCTGCGCGGACAATAATATGAAGTGGTTTCTCATGTTAAGGATATAGGTAATCCCCCTCAAATCTATCACAGATTGAGTGAACGGGAAATCAGGGATAGGGTTGATAAAGGGTATATGTGGTAGAGAGGATGGTAAGGTGGTGGGGTAGGTCCAAGGAAGCAGACGCATGTTGAAATGCAATAGTACGACTAGGGTACCTGATTTGACTAGCAAACCAGCAATGCATAGGCAAAGGTCGATAGTTTATCCAAACAAGGGTGATATAATCCTGGTATCCAAGGCATAGGAAGTAGCTCCAGGGTATATAACAGGTAAGGTACCGGAACGTTTAGGCATGTTCGGCAGTACCAAAAGGTTGGTTTGGTTGAGATAAACGTCACGGTCTAGGTCTAGGCAAAGTTGGTCGACAGATCAAGTCAAGGACCCTAATCATGCTAAAACACGAACAGGTGAGCTCGATTGAACAAAAGGTACATGATGGATGGATAAAAATAAAATGTTGATTGTGGGTATGGTATTGAAGTGATACGGTCGTGGGTCGGGCCAAGTTGGGGTGCGGCCTTGGGTCGGGCCGGATGGGTAGGGTGAGGCCTTTTGGTCGGGCCAAGTTGTTGGGTGGCGGCTTTGGGTCGGTTCGGATGGGTAGGGTGAGGCCTTGGGTCGGGCCAAATAGGTTAGGGCGAGGCCTTGGGTCGGGCCAAATGGGTAGGTTAAGGCCTTGGGTTGGGCCAAATAGGTAGGTTGAGGCCTTGGGTCGGGCCAAATAGGTAGGTTGAGGCCGTGGGTCGGGCCAAATAGGTAGGTTGAGGCCTTGGGTCGGGCCAAATAGGTAGGTTGAGGCCGTGGGTCGGGCCGAATAGGTAGGTTGAGGCCTTGGGTCGGGCCAAATAGGTAGGTTGAGGCCGTGGGTCGGGCCGAATAGGTAAGGCGAGGCCTTAGGTCGGGCCAAATAGGTAGGTTGAGGCCGTGGGTCGGGCCGAATAGGTAGGGCGAGGCCTTAGGTCGGGCCAAATAGGTAGGGCGAGGCCTTGGGTCGGGCCAAATAGGTAGGTTGAGGCCTTGGGTCGGGCCAAATAGGTAGGTTGAGGCCTTGGGTCGGGCCAAATAGGTAGGTTGAGGCCGTGGGTCGGCCGAATAGGTAGGGCGAGGCCTTAAGTCGGGCCAAATAGGTAGGCGAGGCCTTAGGTCGGGCCAATTGGTAGGTTGAGGCCTTAGGTCGGGCCGAATGGTAGGTTGAGGCCTTGGGTCGGGCCAAATAGGTAGGGCGAGGCCGTAGGTCAGGCTGGACAAGTGAACAGATGTTGTGTGCAAAGGTGGACGGAGGCGATATTGGTGAAAAAGAGGCAAGGAGTAAGTAAGGGCAAAGAATGGGGTGAAAGTTGGGTAGAGAACCGATGTCGATTCTGCATGACCGATGATAGAGAAGATGTATTTGTTTAACATCTAAATAAAACTGAATATGTATGGTGATTTGAGTTATGATAATAATAAGAATGTTTGCGTTGTGACTTTTGGTGTTTTGAAAAAGGATAAAGAGGAATGTGATTAAATAGAAATACACAGAAATATTTATTATACCACACATGATAGATTATGGTAGGGGATGGTCGAGCTAACCTTGGGAGACCCCATGTCTCCGAAGTGCTGCCTACATAGCCCATTGCACAAAGCAAGGAGGGGCCTCAGACCGATGTAGTTCTCCCTTAGGATCAGGGAGGGGTGAATTTAGGCAATTTGGTATGGTTTAGGCAATTTGTCGTTTGGTAAAAATTTGATGTTGGTAGGGTAATGTTGTTGGTGCTGGTAGGATAATGTTGTTGGTGTAGGTATAGGTAAAGCAAAGGTTAGCATACCCAAGTAGTAGGGAATAGTGTCCTGATTAAGATCAACACACAATTCTAGATGCGAGGCAAAGTGGAAAGAGTGCTCCGTAGGTGAAAAGAGCTAAACAAACCACACAACGTAGAACGAGCCTGAAGCCCTAAGTGCCGTGTATAGACGAGAAGTCCATAGTTGAAAAGAGTTGTATGATCACAATATATCAGGTGTACGTTACGTCCCTTGAGTTGAAACAAATGGTGAGGTGATGTGGATGATATAGCTGAGGTACAAAGAACTTGTTACAACGAAAGAGAACCTACCCTAAATAGACAAGTCCATGACCCAAAAAGTTCTTTTGTATGAGGCTTTTATTTTATTGAATGTAGACTGATCGATGCGGGAAGTCTACAAGGGATATTGATTGTTTTATTCTTGAGGTCTTCACGAAGCTGATCAATGCGAGAAGCTTCTGATAAAGGCTGACTGTGTATAGCTGTCCTTCGGGGGAGCAGTCTATTTATAGTAGCAGAGATGATTTTAGTGCATAGCTGTCCTTCAGGGGAGCAGTCTATTTATAGTAGCAGCAATAGTTTGGCATATAGCTGTCCTTCGAGGGAGCAGTCTATATTTAATTTTAGATGACTAGATGTTCTTTTGGCGTGAAGCATCTAGTTTAGTAGGAAGTTTGACTCAAGAAAATCCCATAAGAATACGGCTTATTTTAATACTTTGAAGTCATGGACTAGACTAAAAAAGGGGAAGGCATTATCAAGGGGAGGTGCGAAGTGATTTCGATTTTATTTAGAGATATAGAAAACAAAGTGTATGTAGCGGTAAATGAGCTCAAGGGACGAGCAGTAGGTAGATAAGAAGTGATATAACACTAGATTCAACAGTAGAATGGGCGAAGATGTAAGGCATTAAGGGGTTCAGGCTCAGGTTTACCATTAAGCGAAGCTAAACGATAAGTGCCTGATCCATAGGTGTGAGTGATTATATAAGGCCCAATCCAATTGGGAGCAAATTTTCCACGTTTGCTCTTTTCTAGTTTGGTGACATGTTGATTCTCTTTGAGGACAAGATCACCAACCTTAAAGGTACGCTCATGAAGTCGCTTATCATAAGCACGCTTGATGCATTTTTGATAGATTTGAAGGTGATCAAGAGCTGTAAGACGCCGTTCGTCAAGAAGCTCCAATTGGGCTAACCGCTCTTGGCGGAAATCATCGTTGGTGAGAATATCCTGAAGAGATATTCTAAGGGAGGGTATTTGTATTTCGAGAGGCAAAACAGCCTCGGTACCATATACCAAAGAAAAAGGTGTGGCATTAGTAGAGGTACGAATGCTAGTACGATAAGCCCAAAGGGCAAAGGGGATGTGATCGTGCCAATTTCTTCCAGATTCATTGACAACTTTCATGAGGATTTTGGTTAGAGTTTTATTAGAAGATTCAGCCTGACCATTGGCCTGCGGATAGTAAGGCGATGAGAAACTAAGTTTGATACCAAAGTTGTCACAAAGGTTTTGTAACAACTTGTTTTTGAAAGATTTACCATTATCTGTTATTAGGCGATGAGGAATACCAAAACGACAGATAATGTGATGGTTAATGAATTCGACAATTTTTTCTTTTTTGATTGAAATGAGTGGGATGGCCTCCACCCATTTTGTGTAATATTCGGTCGCTGTGATTATCCAACGGTGACGTTGTGAAGAGGTCGGGTGAATCTCACCAATAAGGTCTAAACCCCATTGTGAGAAAGGCCAAAGATCACGAGCGACTTGTAGCGGGTGGCTAGGAGTATGTTGAAGATTGGCATGTTGTTGACACATAACACAACGCTTAACATATTCGTAGCAGTCGTTATTGAGAGTAGGCCAATAATAACCTAGGCGAAGGATTCGTTTAGCCACGGCAAGGCCACTAAAATGTCCACCACAAATCCCATCGTGTACTTGTTGGATGGTATAGGTGACCTCTGCGCCGGTTAGACAGCGAAGGAGGATGCCATCAAAGCCACGTTTATAGAGGAGTCCTCCCATGACAACATAACGCGAAACACTTTTAAGAAAAGCACGTTTTCCGTTACTAGTAAGGTCAGGTGGGAGAACCGAGATTGTAAGGTAGTCGTGAAATTGGTGGTACCAGGTATCCTGCGAATTAGTAGACACAGTATTTATCATGCAAACTACCGGGGTTGAATAGGATGGTGCAAAAAGTTGCTGGACCACAACGAATAATTCAGAGTCAGTTGGTGCGGCGGGAATCTGCGAGGCTAAGCAAGCCATAGTATCCGCAAATTTGTTAGTGGAGCGGGGAATGGTTTGGATAGAATAGTGAGTAAATAAGGTTAGAAGTGATTCCACGTGGTGTTTGTACTTCTGAAGTTCCTCGTTTTTACATTGGTAGATGCCCATAACTTGATTGACTACCAATTGAGAGTCACCAAAGATATTGATAGATTTGATGCCTAAGTGTATCGCAACTTGGAGACCCAGAACAAGGGCCTCGTATTCCGCTGTATTATTAGTGCAGGGGAAATCAAGCCGGAATGAAAGAGGCATAGGTTCAATCAAGAGGGATGAGAACAACGCCGGCTCCTCCGCCGCGCTGGCACTTAGATCCATCGAAGAAGAGGGTCATTTGATACGACTCTTCTCCGAGCGAAAGAGTGGCGATGAGTTCGTCGGGGAAGGTAAAATTGGTAAATTGTTCCCCAGGTAGAGGGGCCTCCGCAAGTTGGTTGGTGCAAGAGTTTTCCTTTGATTGATTTCTGTTGTATAAACTCAAGGTCAAGGTCGGCGAGGAGCATGAGCCATCGAGCGATGCGTTGGTTTAGGTGTGGTTTGGCGTACATATAATGAATGGGGTCTGTGTTGGTGATGACGAAAGTTTTGTGATTCAGGAGGTAATGTCGGAGTTTGGTGGCGACGAATGATAGGGCCAGGCACAATTTTTCTACATGTGTATACCTAGTCTCGTAATCCACGAGGGTACGACTTATATAATAAACGGCCTGCTCTCGGCGTGCCGAGTCTCGATGTGCGAGCATAGCTCCTATAGCATGGTCAGTGGCGGAAAGATAAAGGTAGAAAGGGCGGTCGTCCTGGGGTGGGATAAGCACGGGTGGCTGCAAGAGATACGTTTTGAGAGCTTCGAAGGCTTGGTGACACTCCTCACTCCATTGAAAGGCAACGTCCTTTTTTAGAAGGTGATGAAAAGGGTGACATCGATCCGAGAGTTGGGAGATGAAACGCCGGATGGATTGAAGTTTACCCTGCAAACTACGCAATTGTTTGAGGTTTTTGGGTGGGGGCATTTCTAGGATAGCTTTTACTTTAGATGGATCGACCTCAATGCCACGCAAAGAGACGATAAAGCCAAGAAGTTTTCCCGAAAGAACACCAAAGACACATTTCTTTGGTTGAAGGCGATAGAATATTGTAACAAAGTGATCAAAATAATGGTTAAAACATCGAGATGTTCACTACGATGTTTAGACTTGCCGAGAAGATCGTCGACATAGTCTTCAAGGATAGTATGCATAATGTCATGGAAAATGTAGGTCATAGCCCGCTGATAGGTAGCACCAAAGATTCTTAAGGCCAAATGGCATGACACGATAACAGAGGTTCCCAAGGAGTTATGAAGGCGGTTTGTGTTGATCGGCAGGGGCAACCAAAATTTGGTTGTATCCTGAAAAGCCATCCATGAGAGAAAGCATTTCATGGCCCGCAGTGAGATCAACAAGTTGATCAATACTTGGGAGGGGGAAGTCATCCTTGGGGCAAGCAAGGTTAAGATCCCGGAAATCTGTGCATATCCGAAGTCCCCCCGTTGCTTTCGTGACAGGTACGATGTTAGAAATCCATTGAGGATAGTCAATAGGCAAGATGAAGGAAACAGAAAGGAGTCGTTGGAGCTCCTCTTTGACCAAGAGAGCAATGCGTGGATGCATTTTTCTCAATTTCTGTTTGACTGGTTTGGAATCGGGGTTTAGGGTGATGTTATGGACGGCAATGGTAGGATCAATTCCTGGCATGTCAGCGTAAGACCATGCGAAAGCTTGGTTGCGAGCACGGAGAAAGGTAGAAAAGGCGGCTTGTTCTGATGTGTTAAGGGATTGTCCAATCTTCACTATGTGAGGATCTTCCTCCGTGTGGATGTTGATTTCTATAGTAGATTCGTTCAGCATAGTTTGGGTTTCAGATGGTAAGGCGCGTTGAATATAAGAATCATCCGCGCCCAGGTAAGTGAGGATGGAGTCGTCATCCTGGCATTCAACAACATTAATCAAAGGCGAATCCTCTTCGATCATGTCTGGATACAGAAGGGGAAGAGAAGATGGGTCCTCATTATCGCGTTGATAAGTGAGAGGACCTATGAAGATAGCATTTATGAAAAAAAAAAGTTAGGAGGGATAGATTCAGGGTCCATCGATTCTGTGGGAGATGATGGCAAAGTGGGTGATGATGGTTCGGTAGGGGCGACGCCTTCCTCTTCCAGGATACAGCTGACAGGAGGTGTCTCCTGTGTAGGTGTTTCGGAAAAACCGAGACCACTTCGATCATTATGTTTGCGTGTGGTCACGGGAATGAGTGTATGTCGGCCTTGTTCGTAAAGGCCAAAACCAAAGCCTTTCCACGCACAGCGAGTCAAGAAGGTGAGGGCGAAACGACGATTTGTCAAGTATTGAAAATCGGATTGGAAGGGAACCACACCAAGAGGAGGTTCAGGGGTAATGGAGGATGCGTCAACACCCCCATACGTTAGGTTAGTGCGGCAATGGGGTGGTCCGTAAGAGATTACCTCCCCCACGCGACGGTCGTAGGTGGGATGCGCATGTAATTGTCCGTACTCCTGCGGGGTAGGGAAAGAACTAACATTATATAGGCGGTACTCCCCCAGCGTGAGGTGATGAAAAACATCTACTAAGGGGTCGGAGGTTGGGATGTTAGCTGCGGGAAGAGAAGTGGTTTGTGCGACGGTGGTTTCATCAGTTGAAGGCGTAGGTGCAGTTGAGGTGGATGGTTGAGGTACATTTGAAGAGGATGGTTGGGTTGAATGTATGGGTGTCTTAATTGGTATAAGCACATCGTTTGGGCGGTATAACATATTGCAAGTTTTGAAGGGGGGAGGATCAGCTTTTACAGTGTAGGACTTCCCCTCGTACTCAAATTTTATGCATCGATGTAATGTTGAGGGAACGCATCCCATGGCTCGGATCCAAGGACGACCCAGCAATATATTATATTGGAACTCTCCTTCAAGGACATAGAAGAGTTCGGGTAAAGTAATGGTAGCCTATGCGAATGTTGAGGATCATGGTGCCTAAGGTAGAAGTAATAAGCATCATTGAATGATCGCAACATGATGGGGTTGGCACACGGCTGCAACTAGAAGGGATGTTCATTTGTTGGAAGGATTTTGAAGAGATGTTGTTTAGGCTAGCACCCCGTCAATCATAACCCAACGTACTCGAATGTCTCGGACGTAGCGGAAATGAAAAGGGCGAGGTCGGGGTCTTCTCGCACCAAAGTCAATAATTTCATCTTCCGAGAAACTAACTGCAGCGGCTTGTTGTTTTGAGGCAAGTGGTGGGGAGATGGATTGTTTGGTAAGAGAGGAAACGTGATTGGGTGTTAGAATGGAGGCCACGGGCAGGGTTTCGTTGGGTAAAACCTCTATCCCTTGAAGGATCTCAACGAGAGCTTGTCGATGAGATTCAAGTCCTAATGAGATCATATAGTGTCATTTTTATGGGCGATTGATGAAGGCTGTTTGATCATGGTTCGGTGGGCAACTCCATTAGAGACGGGATAGGCGGAGTGCGAATAACCACTTTAGGTGGTGGTGTAATCGGGATGGTTGAAGGAGAAAGAGATGCCGCAGGTGTGTTTTCTTTCGCTTTCCCATTGTTTTTCTGTCCTCGAGTAGCGACACTAATCATATTAATCTCGTAAATCTGAGATGAGGAAAATGGTTGGGATAATTCATGGTCTTCAAGAGGTGGGGTTGTAATAATGATAGATCTTGGTAAGGCGGGGATAGATGATATAGTAGAGGGAATTGACGCTAGAGGTCTTTCCCTTCGTAAGTTGTCTTTCTTAATCTTTCTATCCGGGAGAGGTGACTGACGAAGGATGGTTTTTAGAGCTTTGCATCCCTCCACATCATGTCCTGGTGTGCGGTGATAAGCGCAGATTTTAGACTCATCGTAACCCATAGGTCGGGGTTTAGACGGGTCATAAGGTCTAAGTGGAGGTAGGGAAATGGTCGCATTCTCCACCAACATAGCAAGGATTTTGGCGTAAGATCCTTTGAGGGGGTCAAAATCGGATGAAGGTATTGGTTGTGCGGGTTTTGGTAATGTTTGGGCGTGGTTGGTTCGTACAGGTGGTGGTTTAGCCGGGGTGCTTGACATGTTTTTCACTAAACGTGGTTTCTTGACACGGTTACGTTCAAAAGGTTAGATGATGAGGCTACGAATAGCGTGGTAGCGGGAAACAACCACGGAGAAAGGGAGTGACGTAGAAAATAAATCCTTTGATGATGGGATTGGTTTAGGGTTGATAGGTGGACCGGATACGCGGGGTAACGATGTTGTGATACCCTTTGATCTCGTATAGGTGTAGAAGGCGTAGGTCGCTTTTGCAGAAAACAAAGGAGGTATGATATATTGGTGTAATGTGGAGGATGAGGTCCCAATATGGAAGGTGGGTGTGACGATGAGGGTTTTAATTGTGATAGAGGCCCGGATTGCGTTCGTCTCTTAGGTGGCGGAACGGATTTATTTTTGGATAGATCGAGTCGCTTAGGCGGGTGTGTTAGACTGGGCATTGGTGAGGTCCCAAGCGTAGGGGAAGATCTGGTTAAGTTGATAGAAGTGGACGGGGCATTTGGTAGAGGTGAGGGGGGTGAAGGCGAGAACAGGGGCATTTTAAGCTTCTGTAAGCACTTCGGGTAGATGGTGGAGACATCAGGATCAGTCATTTGCATTTGAGTAGAAAAAGGGGTACTCAAACGTTCCCATAGGGCCTGTCTATCTTCTGTGGAATGACAGTCTCCAGGTGTGATTTGTAATTTTGGTACGGAAGAAAGGTGGGTTGTAATTCCAGTCCACTGTGGGAGTGATACAGGGGGTAGATGAGGCACTGTATCAATAGATGTTAAGAGGTCGACTGGTCGTTGAAAAGATTTAGGTGATGAGGGACTAATAGGCAGAAGGGCATGTTGGAGAGGGTCTGTCACGGCTAAAGAATTTAGTGATGTCGGTGCAAGAGATTTCTCGTCTAAGGATGTCAAAGGGAGTGGCGTACCTTCCTCTTGTGCGGCAAGAGTGGTAGAAGGAGACGTCTGGGAAATGGATAGATTAGACAACATCCGCTCGCAATCTTGTAGGGATGTGGTGTAAGAAGACTCATTGATGGGAAGGGAAGCCTGGGCAGTTAACTCTTCTATGGGTAAAGGAACGATTTCGCTTTGGCTTGATGGTGGTAAAGGAGGTTCGGGCTCCTGTGTTAGTGAAGAGGCTTGATTCAAAATTTTCTCGATAGAGGCTTTTGGCGGGTATCTAATACTTTGCATGGATCTCATGAACACTCTCCTCGGCTAAGATATCCTGGTTGACGTTACTGTTGGACGAGTGATTCGGGAATGGCTTGTTGAAAATTTTCAAATTTCGGTTAGCAGGGGCGTTAGGATTATCGAGGGCTATATCCCCCGCATCAACCATTTCCTGCACTATGTTTTTCAACATCTTGCAGTTTTCATGACTGTGTCCCTTCACGCGGTGGAAGTTACAAAAGTCATTTTCTTTGTACCAGGAAGGTATGGCGCGAGTGGAATCAAACCCAGAATGAGGTTTAACAGGAGGTAAGGTAATGGCTCCTGCTTTTAGCAATTTTTCCAAGATGACACCATAGGTTTCTCCCAAGGGAGTGTAGTTGATGGGTTCGGCTTTGTATTTATAGGTGGTTTTTGGTGGAGTATTGGACGGTGGTTGGGATTTGACCATCACCGCGTGGACAGCTCCTTTTGATTTAGAAGAGGTGGACGCGTGAGGAGTGGTGGTATTTGGTTTATTGGTAGAATCAGGAGTTCGGAAAGTGGAGTTCTTGTTGCGCAACCGCAATTTCTCTTCCTCTAAGGCTCGAATTTCTAATTTTCGAGCCATAGTAAAGGCCTCGTCGAATGTACGGAAAGTTTGGATTTGGAGGGTAGGGGAGATGTGCTTAGCGCAGGCCCGCGTAAAGAGTTCGATAAGTTCGGTTTGAGGCAAGGCATACGTAAGTTGGTTGATAAGGCCCCGCCATCGTCCAACGAAATCTGATAGATTCGTCCTCAAATTGTCGGATGGCATAAAGGTCGGTGATAGATACTTTCTTAGCAATGTTAATGGAGAAATGATCCAAGAAAGATTGGGCTAGTTGGTTAAAAGAGAAGATCGAGTGCTGGGTTAAAGCACTGTACCACTCCAGGGCGGGTCCTGATAAAGACATAGGGAAGGTGCGGAGTAACAAGGCGTCATTATGGGCAATCAAATAACAAGCATGTCTAAATGATCGCAAGTGTTGTTGAGGATCCTCTTTACTATTAAAACGAGTAAATTTCGGCAACTCCCATTGAGGAGGATATGAATGAAGGGGGACAGAAGGGTGAATGGGCTCCCGAAAAACTTGTTCGTATGTCAAGGCGCTACGACTTCCCGAAACCGAAGCCTCCAAATTTTGCATTTTGTCCATCATTTGTTTGATGAAATCAGTGGTTGGATGAGATGATGGTGCACCAGAATAGGGATGTCCCATATAAGGTGTTGAGGTCTTCGATATGTGTATGGGAATGAAAAGGTAGGCGGAGCTTGAGAAGGAAAGCTCGTGTGGATAGGTGGCAGAGAGCAAGTCATGAATGGAGCAGTCTGCAAAAGAGATGAGGTAGGGGCAGTTGGTGGTAACGAACCGTGGGGTCCAAGATTAACAAAAGGAAAGCTAATCGGGGTCGTATGAACCTCTGCAGCTGTCGGATTGGGAGACGGGGCTAGAGATGCAGGAAGCAAGGCGGTATTATCAGGAGGAGTGGGAGCTAAATGAGCAGCTATACTGATAGGCATACCTACAAGGAGCTGACCATCAGGTGTACGGTCAGGGGTATGAGACAAATAGTATTGTACAGCACTGGAATTAGCATCCGTAAACTTGGCAAAGTCCTTATCTCCCACAGAATTTTAGGAACCTCACTCTAGTATCGTAGGATTCCCCACAAAAGGTGAAGGGGGTGATTCAGGCAAAGAAACAGAGCAAGCGTGTGAAACCATGGCGGCGGCTTGCTTTCGAGTGATAACAACCATGGACAGCAGTTCACAGTAAAGTTTCAATCTATCAAGAACAAAAACAACCTCAAAATGATGAATTTGGCAAGTTCTTTGGTTTGTCGGTGATGGAGACGATGAATCGATATCGGTTTACTAACTATGGCGTCGGTCATAGGGGAAACGACGTCGGTCCCTTAACCGATGCCGGTGTCAAAAATCTAGGATAAGAAGATACAAAGGGCTGCTAATTTGATTTTTAGCAACGTTGAGTATATTTATCAACTTATTGATCACAAAAGACAGAGTATGACAGAGAAAACAGAACAGCAAACAAGCAAGATGCACACAAATCCAGAGAGATTAACCTTAGGGTTAATTTTAATTATTGTGGGCTTATGCCTTTAGACGTAGAATGATGTCAGAATCCTAAACAAGAGACTTAGGGGAAATGTCAAGTTGTTTTGGCTTATAAGGTTACCTCAATCGGGCGGAGGAATACCGCGGAAAAAGGGGGGATGTTTGAGCAGTTGTGTTAATTGTGAAGTGATTCGGTATGTGTTGTGCGGTGAATGTAAGATTAATTTCCTGTCAATACCGTGGATATCACCCCCACGTATACGAACATTACTTAATCTATGTTCACTAGAATTGAAAAACAACAGGCAGGAATGCAATGCATGTGTTTTAAAACCCAAATCGAAAGTGATATTCGATGAAGCAAAAGAGATGACTTTTACTAATGCAAGATGCAAAAACAAAGCAAGTTCTTTTACCAGAATAATAAAATACCTTGTGAATATCTCTAGAAGAAGAAAACAGCAAGTATGCTCCCTATATGAAAGCAAGCAAGAAATAAAGATAAACCCAAAATGGGTCCCACCGGGCGTGCCAAAATGTTTCACTCGGAAATGCTTCGTTCCTTTTAGAAACAGATAAGGTTAGGGTTAGGAGGAATACCTGTAGAATGTCGAGATGATGTGCGCGTACCGTAGAGAAAGATCAGGTTGACTGCGGAGAACTCCTTTTTGTCTGGGAAGGACTACCTGCAAATAAGAACACAAGACCACAAGATTTTGATTAGATAATAAATGAGGGAACTGCCTTGGGCCCAGGAAATATGAAACTTCCTTTCGAAGGTGGTCAGTTCCCCTGCCGATATGAGTTAACACAAAATACTGTAAAATATCAATTAAATCACTTCGTTGAAACAGGTAGGGGAAAGGCTGGTTTCTGGTTGTGAATCACAGTAACCGACACCGTTACCATCGAAACCGATACCGGTCGTGGTTTAGAGTCGTTTAACCGACACTTGGCATCGATAACCGATACCGGTTACTGATAACCGATACCGGTTATGGTTTAGGATCTGTAGGTTGGTTGTTTTGTAGGGTGTTTGTGTTGTTTGGTAACTGTATTATTTGTAAGGCTGTATATGGGTGATATTAAGAAATAAGGTGATGAGAGGTAGATGGATGGCAGTTAGATGTAATATGCACGCTGGGTAGTGGATTCAGGGATGGATTTATGAGGACTGTGGTTCCAAAGGCAAGAGAAATGTTATAACAGAGGACATGCAAGATGTGACTTACTGGTTTTTGACGAAGATGCAAGTTGATCTCCTTGGCTGCCAACTCTTCTGGTTTCTTCACTCGTCTCTGCTTGGTCAAGTGAAGTTCTGGACTCTGCTAATCGCTTTGGACTCTCCTTTGATTCAAAAATCCTTCGACTGATCTCCAAAATGAAATTCCGATCCGTTGTTTTGGTTTGGGGAGCCCATTTACAGGGAACCGATGGCGGTTGCGTAACCGACGGCGGTCGAGTAGGAACCGGCATCGGTTAGGAAAAAGTAGGCTATTTTTAGTAAAATAGCCCACCTTCCCTGTTTTTCTCCCGAGGGATCAGTTGCGGGCTTGGTCAAGTGGCTAGAAGGTCGGCTTTGGGTGCGAGTAAGGAGGCATTAGTTATGGATGTGAGTCTAGACCAAGTCATGGGTCCTAATTAGGTTAGTTTAGGGTTAGGGCTAGGTCATGATGAGGTGGCAAAGTGAGGTGGCGGGTAAGGTGATGTGGATTTATCAATTACAAGGTAATTAATAAATAATTGTGTAAAGTTTAGGTAATGAGGTTAGGTTGCATAAATGGGATGCGGGTCACAGGGTCGTAAGACATGAATTTGGTGTCTACACATACATGTATGGATCTAGATAAGGTGCATGACCGTGGTCCACCTCTCTGTGATGTTTTGAGTAATACTATGAATGAATGTGATAAGGTTACCATTATGTTTATGTTAATATTTCCTTCCCGTATTATCTACATGTTTCCACTATACTTTTTGATCTTGTATAATCACGAATGTTACTTGAACATTAGTCTAATAATGGATTTATAACTTCTTGGTTCTAGTTAATTCTATTGCATGATTTGTTACTATTATGACCGTGAAGGGGTGTAGAAGTCATCCCGAGATCTATAGCTTCTTCATGTCTATTAAATCAATAAGTCGAATCATGAATTATGCCTTCCACTGAACTCACATAAAAGAGAGACTCGGCTCCCTCTTGTGCGCCTCGGTTGAGTTCCCAGTGCTCACCGGGTGATGGTCCGATACACATGAGGTTCAATTATTCTTTGTGGGGTGTAAAAATGACTATGTCTTGGTTCCATTTCTGGGACCTCTTTTTGAAGTTGTAGTGGAACATGGTATACATCATGATTTGTGCAAAAAGTGATGGTAGAGAGCATAACACTTGAAGGTGTTGAAGATTGGTTTAAAAGCATGGAGGATGAATTCACTCAGAGATTCAATACTGGACCTAGGTTTAACACATGAAGATGGGTGGAGGACACTCTTTATCATGAGTTGTACAAAACCTTCTTCTATTGTTTCCCAGTAGAGTTATTTGAATGGCTCTCGGCTTATACATCTAGATCGGGGTGGTATTATAAGTCACACCCTTGGACCCAAGAAACATATCAGAACTTGCAAGATGCTGATCTAACATGGACCCATGCTATAGATCATTGGTGGAAGGGAGTATTGACTAGATACACTCTGGAATATGCCATTTCCACATATTCTTGTCCATGAAGTTGCTGAGTTTGAGTTTTTACGGGAGCCTAGAGGATCATTTCTATGTGTTATCCCCCTTGTGATCAAAATATTGATGGTAACCATGGGTTTAGAGGCATTTCCTATGGCTAGCTAAACCACTCTGAGCGCTTGGTGAGGAAGCCAGGTTGGGGAAAGATGGATGATATAACGACTAAAAGGAAAGGGAGGAGAGATGGCTCAAGTATAATGAAGCGCATGAAAAGGAGATCAATAGACAATGTGGGATTACAAGTGGGTTATGGAGCCAAACATGGTGGAAAGGAGTTGAGGTTCACACGGAGGATGTGGAACCCAAATAATCTGTGATACCCCATCTTTGTAAGTGTGGGAGAGAAAACCTTGTGGCTTCTGATGAGAGTCTGTCATGTAGAGAAAGAAGAGTCGTTGGTGTGCATTTGACCCCACCTAGTGACCAAACCTTTTTGCTTGGTTTGTTTGAATGAGGGAAAAGTATAGTTGATCCATTTGATATCGGTGAAAGAAACTAATCGGCACCCAGGAGATATAACTTCTCATTTAGGACTTCTATGGCTTTACACACTATTCCAGTATTTGGTGGAATGTTTGGACAAGGCACATATACAGCTGGTTTTGGAAGTGCATTAGGAAGTGGTGGTGGAAATATGACTAGAAGTGGCATTAGTTCACAAAAATTTCGACATGCAATTTAGTGAAATGACAAGAGTGTTCAGCACGACAAACACAGGCCCTATACCTAACACAAGAGGATTTGGAGGTGGAAGTGGTGGAGCTGGTGGCTCAGGATCTAGTGGGTCCGATGGAGGAGGAAACACTAGAGGAAACCAAGGGACTAGATTGGGAGGACAAGGACCTCAGCCACCTCCTCAAGTCTTTTTTGAGATGTCTCTACACTTACCAGATTATAGTGGATAGAAGATGCCACGTAGAGCATGTGCATAAGTGTGAGTTGCTATGGCGCGCAAAGGGGATCACGACCTAGGATCAAAAGGCTAGTCAATTTGTGACAAATTTATAAGGATGCGTGCATAGTTGGTATAGAAAGTATGACCCTCATCAGATTGTTGTGGATTATACCGCTCTAAGAAATGCATTCTTGGTGGAATTCCACATACCTGATTTTGAACGGAAGATAATTAGCTCTCTCAAAAAAATCAAGCAAGGAATGGCAGAGAACGTGCGGGAATATGATGCATGCTTCAAAACTCTATTATCTAAACTGTCTTATGATATCCACCCTTCATAACATGCTTAGTGGTTTTTCAGAGGGTTGATCACACCCTTTAGGAGGGCTCTATCTCATAAAATGTCACAAACGCACGTGAAGCATTAGAAGTTACTTTGCACAATGAGGCCATTGGTAGTGTTGACACTGGTGTTAGCCCATTTCTGGAGGATCAAATTACTACCATGGCTAAGTAATTGGAGAAATTATCTGCCAACACATTTCTAGAGATTCATGGAGGGATGTGGTGTATGGATTGTAATATAGAAGGGAACACAAAGAATAATGGTGGGATATGTACTCGGAAGGTGGTACACATCATAGTAGTAAACTATGAAATATGTCATGAGGACCATGATGCAAGTAGGTGCCTCCCTTGTAGCAGCGTGATCTGAAAAAACATATCTTGTTATTACAAGATATGTACCTCAACCACACATGACACCAAGGATTGTAGATTGATTGACCAGATTCATGAGGTAATTGATCTTGGTGTGTGCTGAGATTGCATTACTAGTAGTTCCAAGGAGATGAACGTTGGTATGAAGAGCACGAGAGATGGAGATGCACATGGAGAGGGGTTTCATGGAGGACATCGTGTCATGGAAACTATGGAGGAAGAAGTGAGTTCCTGTGGGACGTGTTTTAATTGTGGAGCCATAGACCATTATAAGCATGAATATCCGATCTTCTACAATGCTCATGGTGTGGAAAAAACATAAGTACAAATATTTCCCGGGTTATATGAACATATGAATCGGAGTACCAAAAGGATAAGGGCACTACCATGGTGAGTATTAAAAGGCTGACGTGTAATGGCTCCCACAAGTAATATGGGAATCGAACTAGAGCTTGTTATGGTAACAACAAGGGCGAATCCACATGTGAAAAGGAAGCACCTAGGTAGAGACCTCTGGTTTCAAGAGAAGAAGTATTACATGAGAAGTATCTAAACCCATCTCACCAAAAATAAGTCTACTAGGAAACCATGGATGTAATTCGAAGCTTACAAGGGAGATCTAATGCTTAAAAGAGAAAACTAGAAAGGATGAGAAAAGAGGACCAGTAGAAGCACCAAAGGATGACTTGGATGAGGTTAAGGAGTTGTGTAAACTATCGAGGCAAGATAATTTTATTCCCTACTAGGGGCATGGTTGAGAGAAAAGGTGTCACGCATCGGGAAGAACATGAAAGGTAGATCTTGCATGAAAACTCCCACCTCACAACCTTGATTATGACAAAGAGACTACCTTGAATGCGGTAGTGGATGGATGGTTACTTAGAAACATCCTCAGTGATGTAAGTTCGAGGTTAATGTTATCACTCTGGATGCCTGGCATCAAATGGGAAGACCTGCATTACAACCATCTTAAAATGTGTTGTATATGCAAATAAAATAAAGGCGATGCCCATAGTTCTCTTGAGGGATGTGACCATTACCATTCAAGGACTAGGTTCACTGTGGATTTTGAAGTCTTGGCACTCTCCAAGGTAGATAATTTCCCAGCTTTACTTGGGCACCCGTGGTGTTATAAGAATAATGCATATCTTTGGTTTAACAAGGGGTACATAAGCTTTGAGAACAAGGAAGAGAGGGTAATTATACCACTGGTTGATGGGAATTCCAACCCCTATACTAAACCCCTTAGAGAGGAGGTCCTTGATAGAATATATGTGTGCTCCATAAGAGATCCATAGACCATCCACCCTACAAAAGGAGACATCCAGTTTGATGATGCTCAATCAGTCAGTGATACTACTAGTATAGCATGCAATAATTGGGCACATGGGACTTATGAATTGATTAGGAGACATCTAAAAGGATCGGTTACCAAGGTAACAATGACGTGTATAGTTTGGTGCCTAGAAGGAAAGGCAATAACCAAGTATTCTGGGGATGCATACCCTGAGGTCATTTTGAGAGAAATGGAAGCTCACTAGAGGGAGGATGAGCGATGAAGTATGCTAGGTTATGTTTTGATAGGCATAATAGCAAGGTGGTGGGCTGCACATAGTGAAAACTTGTTGGAGTGGTGTGAAGTTAGAATTGTGCTCATTTTTTGATTCTTGAAGAGTAATATACCCACCACTATCAAGGATTACAATGGCAATGGACCCACCTCTTCCCACATCCAGGCATGTGAGAGGGTCAGGGAAAAGGCACGGAAGCTTTACCACCCTCCCTTTGGGTGCACAAGATGTATTCAACACTACAAGGATGTGCGTGTGCTTGGTACATCCATTCTGAAACTCACCATCAAATGGGAAATTGGCAGGAGTTAGTGGCTGACCTGGTTCACACATTCAAGTACTGAAGTACCAAGTAACTAGTTGATGAGGTGTTACAGACTATCAAACACCTCACTCTGGGGGATTGTGCCATGGTGGAAGATAGATTAGTAAAATTACTTGGTGTACCTAGCTTGGAAGCGTGGTTTGAAGAGGAGGAACCAGAAGACCTATAAT
The DNA here is from genome assembly GCA_018340775.1 of Taxus wallichiana var. yunnanensis. NCBI lineage: Eukaryota > Viridiplantae > Streptophyta > Pinopsida > Cupressales > Taxaceae > Taxus > Taxus wallichiana. The sequence goes on from CM031234.1 coordinate 853,554,414, forward strand.
TCGAGCACGCGTGTGCTGAAAAGGAGAAAGGAAAGATGGTATACATTATTGATGGAGAGGAGATGGAAAGCCTGAATGTTGACTATTCGGTTGGAGCACATGAAGTAGTTGAAAGTGGATGTGTGTGCACATGTATCATGAACCACTCAAAACCAAGAAAGTTAATATCATCTCGGAGAAGAAGATCCCAAGGAAGCTATCATTGGGGACTACATGTCGATAAGGAAGTATCAAAGATCATCGATCTCTTTGAATTTGAGGATTTATTCCCACATGGATACCATGAGTTAAAAGGAATCCACCATTCATTGGGGGAAATGAGGATAAAGTTGAAGGATGGTGTGCACTGGTTAGAAAGAGGCCTTACAGGATGAATCCCAACATGTGCGTAAGGGTTAAAGAAGAGCTAGACAAAATGATAGCATCCGGTATCATTGAGGTTGTGGAGGAATTAGAATGGATAAGTCCAATGGTGATCAACATAAAGAAGGATGGGTGGATTAGGATATGTGTGGATTACAGGGAATTAAACATTGTTTGTATCATAGATCCTTTTCCCACCCCCTTCACTGAAGAGATTTTGGAAGGAGTTGTTGGGTGCAAGGTCTATTCCTTTACGGATGGATTCTCGGGATATCACCAAGTAAGGATTGCCAAGAAATTCCAAGATAAGACAACTTTCACCACCAAGTTGGAAAGTTTTGCATATACGGTCATGCCCTTTGGATTGAGGAATGCACCCGCTATATTTTCATGCATAGTGGTACAAGCATTTCAGGACTTCATCCAAAAATTCCTTCAGGTCTATTTTGATGATTGGATAGTGTATGGGTTGGTTAGGGACCATTGTGATAACTTGAGATTGATGTTCGAAAGATGTTGGCAGTTGAGGATTTCCCTCAACATCAAGAAATGTATCTTTGTAACTCCTTTTGGAACATTTTTGGGGCATATCATATGCAAAGAGGGCTTACTGGTGGATCCCATGAAAGTCACAATTATTGTGGGGTTAGGGGAGCCTACCAACCAAAGCACCATGCACAGATTTCTTGGACACACTGGGTACTACAGAAAGTTCATTAAGGGATACGCCAAGATCACCGCGCCTTTGGAAATATTGCTCAGACACAAGAGTGCCTTTCAGTGGGGAGAGGCGCAACAGAGGGCATTTAACACTCTAAAAGAAAGGCTTATCATGACACCTATTCTATGATTCCCATCCTAGTATAAACCTTTCCATGTTCACGTGGATGCCTTTGGTATAGCAATGGGAGCCATTCTTGTTTAACCAGGAGAGAGGATTATTGATCATCCGCTTGTGTTTTACAAGTAGGAAGTTGACACCAGTAGAACAAAATTATATAATGACCAAGTGTGAAGCATTTTCAATGATCTACACACTCCACAAATTTAGACAATATCTACTAGCGACTCCCTTCATATTCTACACTAACCATATGGCCTTGAAGTATCTAGTAAACAAAGTAGTGTTATAAGGGCGCATATGCCATTGGGTACTTTTATTTCAAGAATTTGAATTCAAGGTAGTGGTAAAATTGGGAAAGAACAATTGTGGTCTGGATCATTTATCAAGGATTGATTCGGGAGAGGAAACACAAAGTATTGAGGAAACCATGCCAGATGTACAACTATTCAGGTTGTGGCGTGCACCCTCAGAATTAGAAGACATTACTATTTTTCTCAAGGAAGGTGTGGCGCCTAAAGGGATGAATGCTCTGGAAAGGAAAAGGTTAGCCATACGTGCCACACCCTTCATGTTGATCAATGGGGATTTGTATAAAATGGGCACAATGAGGTTTTGCACCGGTGTGTATTAGAACATGAGCATGTAGCTATAATAGAAGAATCCCATGGTGGGATTGCTGGAGGACACTATGTGGGGAATGTAACTACGGCGATGCAAGATCCTAATCACCGAACTATGGTGGGAGATGATTCACCAGGATTGCATTGAGTTTTGTAAGGCTGTGACCACTTTGCGGTGCACCTTAGCAAACTTGGAAGAAGGGATGAGATGCCCTTGTGCCCCATCGCTAGCATGGAACATTTTGAGAAATGGGCAATAGATTTTGTTAGACCAATCTCACTAGTTGTGCGAAGGAATAACTCACGGTATATTATTACCTGTACTAATTATCTGACAAGGTGGGCAGAGGCCACTCCCACTAAAGATTGCACTGCAGCCATGGCTGCTATATTTTTGTGGGAAAACATTATCAGCAGGTATGGGTGTCCATTAAGTTTAACAAGTGATAGGGGCACTCACTTCTTAAATGAAACCATCAGGATTCTATTGGAAAAATTCATGGTAGCCCATCATAAGACTACCCCTTATCACCCCCAGGAAAATGGAACTGTAGAGGCATTTAACAAAATACTTAGTCACACATTTACTAAGATATGTGATGTGGGTAGGTAGGATTGGGATGAAAAGGTATCAGTAGTTCTTTGGGCATACAGAACAACATATAAAAGGTTGAACAAGGCCACACCATTTCAACTGGTGTTCAGCATGGAGGCTATTTTTTCGGTTGAATTCATACTACCATCGCTGCGTATAGTGCACGCAGGGGGGTTAGATGATGAGAAGAAAGTCTTTGGAAGAAAGAATTGATGAATTGATGAAGTTGGATGAAAGGTGCTCACTAGCAAGAAGGAGCTAAACAACTGAGAAGGCAAAGAAAAAGGCATGGCATAACCACCACATTAAGAACAAATAGTTTGAGGTTGTCCAGATGGTATTGCTATATGATTCAAAATTTCTACACCATCCTGGAAAGTTTAAGATGCATTGGTTGGGTCCTTATATAATTTCATACATCTTTGATTCAGGCACATGCCAGTTACAAGCATTGGATGGAACAAAATTACCTGGACACTTCAATGGGAGTAGGTTGAAGCCCTACTATAAATAATGCTTCTTGGTGTTTGTAAATAAGGTAGTTTTTCCAGTTAGCTTAGAATTTCCTTTTATGCTTTTCCTTTCTTGTATTTCCCTTTCGTGTTTTTGTTTGGTTTTGCACCTAGGGCGCCGGTAACCTTATTACTTTTTGACTTATGAATGCGCAAAGGACCGTGCATCATTTTAGTGTGGGGTAAGGTGATAAAGAGAGGCATGGAGTTATTCTATAAGAGGATTGGGTTGGTGGACCATTTGAATTGGCCCTATTGAAAATATGCATTAGGAGAAAAAGAAGGTAGATGGGTGGAAAAATAAGGTTACAATAGAAATCCATGTACAAAGGAGAAAAAGTTCAAAAACACGAGTTAGGCGAAAGCAAGAATTACAAGGATGGAAGAGGTGCCTTTGGTGCTAGTAACATGTGTGCAAGATTCTTCTATCAAGATGGATTGTTTGCACGCCGAAGGTTGGAAAAATTTTCACACAAGGATTGGGCATGGGTGAAAAACATTTCGCGCAAGGAAGGATTTGGCACATAAGGAAAAGTACTAAGTCGAGTTTATTTGGAAACACCACATTAAATATGGCCGTATAGTGGTAGGTATCCTATCCTTAAATGTGTAAAAGAGGAAAAGCTATAAATAAAAGAGTGGGCATTTAATTATTTTACTTTGCGAAAACAAGAGCAACTTTCTTTCAAGAGCTAGGGTTTCAAAGACTGACTCGTGCGAAGGAAAATCCTAGAAACTTAAGTGCAATCGGTCCATTAGATCTACAAACCAGAGAAGAAGTGATTCATGGGTGTGAGGAAAATTGTAAAGAATCACCGTGATCAAAGGAGAAAAATTTGAAATTAGAGTTTGTGTTTTAGGGCACGGGGTGCACAGCAGGGAAACGTTAAAAAAATCACAAGCTAACACAGGAATGAAAGCAAGGGGTAAAATGACAGCCACAAAACTAGTTGATAAACTTGCATATAATCCAATAGGGGAAAGGGTAAGGGAAAATGAAAGAAGAAATAAGAAGAAATCCCCTTGGATACCAATGAAGAATGGTACTCAGAAATGTAATACCCAGATGGGGTTTTGCTGGGGCAAGACTGGGAGTCCCACATCAAATGATGCCCATGATTGACTACAATCACTGGTCAAGCATAATTACAAAGGAGATGGCATTGGAGCTGGTGCACCTAACAAATAAATGAACACCTAATGGGATGCCAATTTACAGTGATGTAGTCAAGGTAAAAATGGAGAAGGTAGGGCTTCTCCAGCTTTACGAGCTGCCATATTTTGGGAAGCCCGAGCGCTTGTACCAATGGCTGATGACGCATGTGCATGAAGACTTCTTCTACTTCATGGGGCACAAAATGCACATAACCCCCAGTTAATTTCACACTTTATAGGCCTAAGCTATAAAGGGGATGCACTCCTAGATGACCTCTAGGATGAGGAGGCAATTAAAGAAACCATTGCATCCTAGGAATATAAGAAGGGATCAAGGTACTACGATGTCACGGATATCAGCAATCTGGTGATGAAGATGGCCACACACCTTGTCTCCAAGCTGAATGGGCAAGAAAGGTGGACCCAGGTGAGTAAGCCCTGGCTAAATGTCTACAGGAAGGTCGTGGAAGGCACCAAATACAACATATCTTAGTACATAGTAGATGAAATCATAAGCAACATGGAGAATAGGGGAAAGATCCTTTTTGGAAACATCTTGTTAACCATCATGTTCTTAGAAATTGGGGTGTCAGATGCATTTGATAAGTTTGTATGGGAATACCCTGATGAAGACCCTTCCCCCATGGATAGATTCTAGAAATACACACTTGTGAATCAATGATAGGGATGCACAAGGCACACTTGGATAAATGGTATACGTGCCTTAGGAATGCATTCGGGGCTGAATGGTAGATCCTAGAACAACTCCCCATGGCAACTAAAGGAGAAGTAGAGTTCACGGTATACCAACACTTCTACATTGGCAGATTCATCTTGGTGGATGGCAGTTAGAGTCCCTGGTGTAAACTCCCCTTCTCATTTACTGCCCAATTTTTCTAGGTAGGAGTGAACAGGTATAAGGAGTCGAAGAAATTAAAACTTGACCTATCCACCCTTGACAGTGAACATAGAGAAATGAGAAAGAAGCTGGTCTACCCAGGGAAGTGTGTGTACATTGAAAGATACGTATCGCAAGATGTGCACATTGTAAGGCCCATGACCTTACCTATTGCTTTGAGAGCGATGCTTTGCCAGGGATCTACCTACGTAGGCCAAAGTTTGAGAAGGGTGCATACGTGGAGAATGAATATCCATCCTAGATGACCCCATGGGAAGAAAGAATCCAATGCCAAAGTGTGTAGGAGAAAGAAGAGGAGGAAGAACAAAGGGAGGTGGAGAAGGAAGCGGGAATGTAGGTACCACGGGGGCCGAGTACCTACATCCGTAAGAAGAGAGAGAGACAAGTGGTCGGGAGAAGACCCTAAGCTTGTGAAGCCACCATCCCCTAAAGAACCCTCAGATGAAGAGAGCATAACATCCTTGACTCTAGAGTTTTGTACAAAGGAAGAAGAGCAAGGGACAGAGGAATAAGGGTTTGGCGATACGAGATGAGGCAACCGAATGCCTATTTAAGCAAGAAGGATGATGATGAAGGGGAAGAGTTGGAGGTGAATCAGGAACCTATTGATGTCCATGATTCGGAGGGAGTAGAGGATAAAAATTATTCTTTCATCTTTGTAAGGAGGAAGGGCACCCGAGAAGGAAGGAAGGTGCGAGAGTGAAGGGGCAAGCACCAAGGAGCAAGAAATGCCCAAGCTCACCCAGGAGGAGATAGATGAAAAAGTGACAAGGGAGGCAGAAAATATGATTGATGCCTTGGTCGATGAGGAGTTGGGGCACAGTGCAGAGCTTGTGCTCGGTGAGTTTAAGAAAGAACAAAGGGAGAAGAGTGGAAGTAGCACAAAAGGCCCAACTCTTTCAGTGACTGTTCCAAAGGGTGTGCGCATGGGAAGTAAACGGACGAGGAAGGAAGATCGGTGATGGGGTATGTTAATGACCCTAACAAAGTTTTGCACACGTGCTTCTAGAGTACCGTGCCCACCAAGGAGCTCACCACCATGGAGTCTTTCGATCCTAAGGGTGGATACCCGCACATGAGGAAAATGCTATCATGGGCGTTCGACTCCCACATTGATGAGCCTGAATTTGAAATTAACCAAGAGGCAATACTGGAGCTCTCCGAGACAAAGGGGGCCAACCCCCTCATAAATGCACAACACTTGTTAGATGAGAAAGTGTGTAATGTGCTCAACAAGGTCTCCATGGAGGTAGAGGTAAGGCTTTTTACAGAAATGATAAGATTAAGGCCTTGAGGACATGTTGGAAAAGAGGAGTGAATAAGTAGTTAAGCTGACAAAGGAACTCAGCCTTGAAAATTTGATCAGTGCTCAACTACAACGGGAGTTACAAGAGGAGAAAGATAAAGTGCGCAAAGTCTCCAAGAAGGTGGAGCTCATCTCCTAGGCTATTATCACGAAGCACCTAGACCTTAACCCTCCCGCACAAAAGTATGGTTCCTCCCTGGAATGCCTAGAGGACTTGACTCAAATCCTTACCATGGAAAGGTAGCCTTTGGCCTTGGAGTTGGCAGAGGATATAGCTACATGTTTGGAGAAGGAAGATAAGCTGAAGGTAATCATGCTCATAGCTGAATACAATAAGGTCTTGGCTGATGTAAGAGTAGCTGCACAAACCGTAGGGGTTACCTATGACCACTGCACGGATCAAGACAAGGTGACAGGCATGCTACTTTCAGATAATGAGGCCAAGATAAAAGACTTTAGGGAGGAGAACAAAGGCAATAGATCAGAATGAGAGAAGATTTTAGCTGAGGTAGAAAGAAGATCTGAAGCTATTGAGGCCCTTCAGGTCTCAATCAAAACACAACTTAAAGAACTCTACAAGACCATTACAAGGAAGATGGATGCCTTAGAGGATCTTGCAAAGGAACTGGAAACCATGGTGGAGACCATCACCATAAAGGGGGGTTAAGATTTAACCTTTGCAAAAGGGTGCAGGATGAGGTTAGTGCATGGGATACGTTGGAGGCCGACCTATGGAAGAATTTTCCCCTTTTGCTTCTTTAGGAAATTTTTCCTTCTATTCTTTCTCTTCCTCTCCCCCCCATTCTTTATTCTTTCCCTCCATTCTTTTCCAAGGCAGGGCCTTGCATTTTTTTACTTGCATTCTTTGAAAAGGTTCATGAGGATGGAGAACAAGTGAAGTGTGGGGTAATGTTGGGCCCCTAAATATAGCTTCCAAGTCTTAAAGACGCGTAGGCATGCATGGCCAAAGGGAGCGCGCAAGTGAAGGCATGTAAGGTAGAGTTCAAAAGGATTCTTGGAGAACCAAGGACACACACACTACACGAAGAACAATTTGGGACTTAGCCATTTTTAGCCTTTTGGGTAGGACACATAAAGAATGTGTTCCATTTGGATAAGGTTTGAGCCTCGCGACAGGGTGTCCTAGGAGGAATATACCTTGCGATAGGAAGACCCAAAAAGATAATCATGACATGGAGAGGAATGCGCCTAGGGTGACCCACACCTTGACACTTGGGGCTAGATCTGAGGTTGCAGAAGAGTTTGTTAGAGCTCAGAGGCCTATTTATATGAGCACCCTTGGAAAAGAAAGAAGACAGAAGTGAGGTATCGAAGCTCTACGGAATTTCTATGAGGATTGTGGGATAAATGGGTAGATGATTCTAGGAAGGATGTAATGGGGAAATGGGGAATGAAAATTTTATTTTGTGAGCATACATGTATGGATCCAGATATGGCGCATGACTGTGGTCCACCTCTCTATGATGTTTTGGAGTAATACTATGAATTAATGTGATAAGGTTACCATTATGTTTATGTTAAGATCTCCTTCCTATATTATTTGCATGTTTCCAATGTGCTTTTTGATCTTGTATAATCATGAAATTTACTTGAACGTTAGTCTAATTATGGATTTGCAACTTCTCGGTTCTAGTTAATTTTTTTGCGCTCTTTGTTACTATTATGATTGAAGGGGTGTAGAAGATGTCCTGAGCTCTATAGATTATTCATGTCTATTAAATCACTAAGTCAGAATCATGAATTATGCCTTCCACTGAACTCACATAAAAGAGAGACTCAGCTCCCTCTCACGCACCTCAGGTGAGCACCCAGTGCCCACTGGGTGATAGGATGATGCGCATGAGGTTCCCTTGTTCTTCGTGGGGTACAAAAATTCCTACAAAGTTTCATCAAATTGTGGACATAATAGTTCCAAGATTTGCAACCTTCAACTTTGATACCAAGATGTAACATTCTCAATTTAAGACTTTAGAATCAAGAGATTTTTTTAATAATGTTCACTATTCTAAATAAATCAATATTTAGAACAAACATTCCATGCCAATCAAATTCAATGGATAAACATATGTAGTTGTAATGACTTGGTGATTCACCATTATATTCATTGCATAACTCGGTAAGCTACCGATCTATTTATGCTATCTTATGTATTGAATACATATTATATACTTTGTATACTTTTTAATTCTACCCTAAACCAGTCTTGAGTGATCTTTTTAAAGAACATGTCTAAATATTTGTTACCAATATCTATCGATATCACGTTGTTTTAAACTTAGTGACATAGGACAATGCAACCAGTAGTTTACGATACTTTGGCCAAAGATTTGTAACATACTGTGTATGTCACTATTCCTAGATGACATACTCGTCATATTGGAATACGTCCTTCACCTCACACCCCAATTATCATGATTGGTTTTTACTGACTACCCTCAGTCCACTTGTTCCGGGTTTAACCCTAGCACTAGATAGAAACATAACCTATTATAGGAAGACACTTATAAAGGCTTAGGGTATATGGGCATACTCATTTGACCTAAGTCATTTGAATGTGCCAATGTACCCTGAGCCTTTGGAAGCTAATTCCTATCCTAAATATGTTCCTATCCAGACCTAGAGAGAAACTAGGTTTAAGTCTGAGTTCCAGATGTGTGTAGATCTAGATGATCAATGTGGAAGGGTGATGCCACATGTCAACTACAACACTGTATTCTCAAGAAGACCCAAGCCTTCTCAAAAGTACAGCCCTGCAGTTGGCATGTGCCAACATCCTACAGAAACTACCTCATCGAGATGTACATACCCCCAAGGAGATTGTTAATACTTTGTTAGTTTGGATTATTTCTTGATTACTGCAACCCTTCCAAACCCTAGTCCAACACATGATAAGTTCTTCCTAAATTTTCTTCATTTAGCCCATTAATAACTTTGTTATATTCATGGTCACTTTTAATATTTGAACACATAGTTAAACTACCAATTAACCGTAACTGTACAGCGTTATAATATGTCTTATTTAAAAAGTACAATAACTTTTTGGAAAGGTTCAATGCCAAAATATATCCAATATAAAGTAGACTTCATACAAAATGAAGTCTGATAAATTGTAGTCATATTTCCAAACCTTTTTGGTTTATGAGAAATTAAGAAAGAGAAAGAGTCTTTCTCTACATGTTAAGTGTTAGGGTTTATCCTACCCAATGTCCACATTTCTTAATGTATGTTCATCACACTTTACATTACTATGCTATATAGTTTAGATAATGAATAACATATTCTGCAACTTAACAAGTGTGACACAAGTAGGGAGATTGAACTAAATTCCTCTATCCAACTTATTAAAAGATAACCAATTAACATATAAATAATATGAAGAATATCAACAAGATAGAATCCATCCCTTCCATACAAGTACAAAATAATTTACACAACCAATACAGGTAAACTCTCAACTTTTAATTTATCTTTATAACTTATACATTTACAAGACATGCATTTAGGTATACCACATAACAACCATCTTCATTATAAAAGAACACTACTTTTCCTTTTTTAATACAATCTCAAGAATGAATCAGAGTTCTTCACAAGAATCAAACTTAAATAAGCCAATGCATCATATAAGTTTTTCCTTCTTTTATCACTTACGAAGTCCATCTGCAAGAATTGCTAGCATGGGTCAGTTGATGGAATCTGAGCATGATAAGCACTAAGCCTTAAAAGGAAGTGCATTCCAATAATTGTTCCATTAAAACAACTGTACTTTAATGAGATAATTATTACATCATAAATATCAATATAAGCAATAGCAAATAGATAAGAAGTAAATTTAACCAATTGAATTCACTTCTAAGAGAAAAACATAATAAAATACACTATATCTACATTACAAAAATTTAAGTTTAATTGATCCTATCAATTATCCTTAAGAAACCAATAGATCATATCATTTCATTGTTACCATTTCTATCATAATAGAATACAACATTTGTCTTTGCTTTAACCAAAAGAAGGGTTTAAAGCATGGTTCTCATTAGGATGTTTCATCTAACTCCTAAGCAAAAGAAAAAGAAGAACCATTACAAACTATGCCTAAACACAAGGCATTTGAAAAATAGAAACAGATTCATAACATGAATTAACTGTTTCATTTAAAGGACAACTACCTCAAAATTTAACATTTAAGATATTCATCATAACAAAATCCCATTTCAATCCAGGAAGGAATAGAGAATCAAACAGTCTACCTACAAGTCTAAATCTACTTCCACATATTAGAAGTTAACATTTAAAGATCTAGAACCAATGTTCACAAATCAAAGTAGACTCATATAGGATTTAATCTCTACTCGAGTCCATCCAAGGAGGATCCATAAAAAGATAGAGTGCAAGAGACAAAAATTACTCATCTCAAACCAAACAAAGCAAAGCCTTGTCAAACAAACAGTCTACCAAACAAGCTTACATTTTCTGTTCAACAAAACCGAATCATCTAATCTCTTCCTACATCATTTCTACAAATGATTTGAACAAGGAAGACCAACCAACTCATAAATAAATATTTATTTCATAAGAGAATCAAAATAGAAAATTTCAACCAATGAACTTATCCCAACAATAGAAAGAAAGGGATCTTAATGAGAAAATGATCCAAACAATAATTCATTTATTGACTTGACAAATGAATTTCCACTTTTAATTCAAACATAGAAATTCATAATCTAGTTCCCGTAAGAGAGAAAAAATCAACTCACAAAGTATGAAGAAAGCACCGCCATTTTCCTTACAATTCTTTACCTTCAATAAAAATGATTTTCAATTCTAATCTCATAATGAAATATCCATAATAATCCTAAAAACAACATTCATTTCTAAAGGAATCACATTCCTTTCTTTTACAAAAACACTAACAAGAGGTAGAAAAACAACCGATTAGTAAGCTAACATGTTCAAGTATCAATGAACTCAAAGACCGAAATCCTATTGTTAGGTTTCAATATTGCATTATAAAAGAGTAATTAATTATCGATTCAATAATTACTATAATACAAAACAATCGAACAGAGACAAAGTAATCCCACCATAACAATTTAGAGCACTAAAGTAAATAACCCTTCTTTTAAACGAAACCCAGAGCTTATTTTAAAAGATTTGAAGACACGAGTTTCCACAAACAGAGGGGAAAAGAATACTACCAATAAAACACCATTGCCATCTCAGAAAGATAAAACAGTTCCCTTAAAAAAGAATTACCAAATCCATTCATCAAACAAATACATTTTCGCTTAAGAGTTATAAGTTTTTAAAATTCTAATACAAGTAAAACCCAACTCAAAATACTAGAATAGAGTCAAACATGAAGTCTCAACATAATTTCAAAACTACACAAGTATTTAAATATAAGGGAAGTATAAAATACGATCTTCCAATATCAGTTCAAAGCTACACGAGTCTCTAATCACATGTTTAGGGCAACACAAAGTTCCCATCCCAGGTTTATATTTTAAACAAGAATCCCAAATACCAGCTTCAAAACAAAACACGAGATTCAAACAAGAGTTCGAACTATACAAGTAACAAAATATGAGTGTGGTGTAAAACACAAACCTTCAATAATTGTTCGAGAAACACAAGCAATAAAATATGTGTCGAGAGCCATATACTAATTTTGAACAACAATCGAGAGTTACCTAGGATTCCAAACACTTTGGTTTAAAACAACAAAAACTCTAACACAATTTCATATCAAAACATGAAGCCCAAATACAAGCTCAAATGGAACTCAAGGTTCCCATAAAGTTTAGAATTCACATATTGCAACAAAGGTCAATTCCAACACAACAACCTCAAATACAAATTCTAGAAATGGAAAGCAGAGCTACTAAAACAAGCTTCGCATGCATGTTTCATTATTAAACTAACACAAAGAAAGTTTCCAAACCAACATTTTTTTTTTGCCATGGATTCATATCCAAGATAACAGAGATTATAAAACCCAACAAACAAGTAACTAGATAAAACATGCAAGCCAAGAATCTCAAAAGAGCAGACTTGTTTTAATGAAACATTTAGAGAAAAGCAAGAGATCTTAAATATTAGAGCCTATCATGCCTGATAGTGCTTCTACCAAATCGAAGGAGACCTCCAACCGAGCTCACAACTTCTCCTCTTCTCCACGAAAGATCAAACAACCATATTATTTTTCCACAATGCCTCTTATACATCCCACGAACCGAAAATAGGTCTAAGACTTCAAAAATAGCCATTAAGTGCAGTTCAATTTGCTAGTTTGAAAAACCAGAGAGCATGCAGAGAAAAAATCATGAAACATGCAAAGTGAAACAACCCCAGACAAACCCGCTTGCATGCCTTCCAAGATGGTTTGTGCACGAAAACTAAAAACAATAAGTTTCATTAATTCTAATTTTCCCACCTATCCTTCCTTGCCACCCTTCCAAGTCTAGCAAATGCCAAATCAAAATTAACATGAAATTCCATTTTAGTGACACTTCCACATAAGCCTCTACCAAGTCAACTAGCCCCTGCCAAAACTGGTAGTACCCTATGCATTCAAAAACCTAATCAATAACATAAATGCCATAGGAACCGTCGCCCTTAATGCATGCGACCACCTAATTCCCCTTTCATACCCATTATTTTAGGATAGATCAAATTTCTTAGGTTAGACCTTAGGTAGTTTATAATATATACCTTAGGTTATATCCCTAACAACAAATTTCCACCATAGGTCTTAACACATAGCCTTAGGTAGTTTCCACATAGGTTAGATTAATTCACAACATAATAGTTTTAGGCATTATGTTAGATCATCATAAAACCTTATAGTATTAGGTTCTATGTTGATTTCAATAGCCTAGTAACCATTCCATATCCTTTAGCACGAGATTAGGTTAGGATGCAAATCAACCAACAAAGTAGAATAGGAAGCTTTAGGTTAGAATAAGAATTCTATTAAGTGGCATAGCTTAGGTAGCAAACACTCTTACCTAGCTTAGAATTCTATATGATAGTCCTTTTTAAGATCCCGAATCCTTCCTATGCTGTGAATAAAGCTATATTTTTGTGTTCGTCAAAGAATGTTCTTCCATGATCGATCTCCAAGGACCCTATTACAACATACAACCGAATGGAAATATGTTCACACAAAAATAAAAGAACTTGTAACAACAACGTTCAATCAATATGTCTCTTAATTCATGGAATGTCAATTTACCATTCGCTCCACAGAGTAGGTTTAAAACATTCCTTGGATCACTAAAATTTATCCAAGGATGAGTCGATTAATAGATAAGTTTACAACTCTTAACCGATTGCAATTCACCTAAAAGAAGTGAAAAATGGATTCAAGGAAGCCATTCAAATTCATTCAAAGGATCTTAAGAACATAAATGATTTGTCCATATCAAGCATGATCTCCCAAAATCAAAAGAACATATCTTTATAAGGAAAATCACATGTCAACACTTGAAATGCAAAGGAGGAAAATAAAAATGTCAATGGTGTTACAGCTTGTGCTCTAATTCTTTTTCTACCAAGGCCTAGATTATTTTTCATTACTTCTCTTTCTACCACCTCATTTACTTGCTCCCACGTAAGGCTTGGAATTTTTTACCTTTGTGTGCCAATATCCTCACTTCTTCCCATGTCCTGGGTTCCTTCCTTCTCCTGGCTATCCTTGCACCACACAAAAAGGAACTCCTGTTCTTCTTCTCCTCCCTCTTCTTCTGAATTATGCATGCTAAAGACAAGTGGCTCTTGATCTCTTTCAGGATCATCTTCTTCATCGTCATCATCCTTTTCACCTATGTATTTCTCCAAGCTCTCCATCTCCTCCGAGTCAGCTTCCTCTTCTATCCTCTACTTCTTTCTGAGAGGTGACTCTTCCATAGGGGATCCAACCTTCTTTGCTTCCTCTAGTGACTTCTCCTTGGCAAGGGGTTTCTCTGGTGCCTCTTCTTCTAAGGTCTTCTCCTTTACCAGGGATTTCTTCCTGCACGTATAGGTGATAGGTTTGGTGCTCTCTCTTGGCATGCTTACTAGCTGGGTAGTCTGCACACTTGGTGATTTTTCCTCTTCTCTCTCCCTTTTATTGAGCATAGGTTTTCTTCTACCCATTGGATCTTTAGGTATGGTGACAACATTCTTTAGCTATGTGCCTTTCTCAAAAAATTTCCTAATGTAGAGATATACACACGCCGTGGACATTCCCCGCAATTATTAGGGTCATTGGTTTATTCTTACTTCATGTGCTACATACTTTTCCATGTACACGCACTTATTGGGGTAGACCAGGATCCTACGCAACTTCGTGTGGTCCTGATCAACTTCACTAAGGTCAAACCTTAGTCTCTTTACTTCTTTAAACCTATTAACTTCCTCTTAGAAGTACTAGGTGGTGAAGGAGAATGGGAGTTTACACCATGGGCTCATGGTTTTATCCACAAACTTGAATATGCCTATGCGAAGTATGCCGGTACACAACAAACTTAGCTTCCCCTATTATAAGCACCAGTAGTTGTTATGGGATTCTCCATTCTACCTCGAACACATCCCTTAAAAACTTATACCACTTGTCTAGGCACGCTTTGTGGGAGGTTGTCATTGTTTCACATGTATACTTTGAAAATATTTTCACGGGTGAGGGATCTTTAGCTAGATACTCCCAAAAAAACTTGTCACCACATCAGGCACTCCTATCTCTGAAAATACAATTTTCAAGAGGACATTTCCAAAGAGTATCTTGTCTCCTTCATGTGCGCTACTAATTATCTCATCTATAATGAAGGATGATAAATTGTAGATTGTGCCCTCTGATATTTTCATGTATACATTCAACCAGCCTTATTCACCTACGTACACCTTTCTTGATCATTTAAATTTATGACTAGGTGCATGACCATTCTAATGACGGGATCTGGGATTTCTACAATGTCAAAATACCTCAACCCCTTCTTGTAATAATATGCAAAGTGATGGTTGCTTTGATGGCATTCTTTTCACTCGTGTCATAATCTATGTTGTCTCCCACGTAGATGAGGCTTGTAAACTTAGAAATCAAGTGAGGGGTTATGAGCATCTTACGCCTCGGAATTAAAAGTGATCCTCATGCATGCATGACATCAGCCATTGATATAAGCACTTAGGCTTTCCAAAGTAAGGAAACTCGTAGAGTTGTAATAACCCTACCTTCTCCAATTTCACTTTTACCTCATCATTATAGATGGGAAAACCCTCTAGTGTCCTTTTGTTTGTCGGGTGCACTAACTCTAGTGTAATTTCCTTATCTATTGTGCTTGTGTGATGGTTATAATAACTCACCGCCATCTTTCTCAAATGGGATTCCCACTCCTTCCCAATCAAAACCCCATCCGGGTACTATATTTCTACATACCACTCCTCATTCATGCTTATGGCAGATGTTATTGGCTCTTTGCCCTTGCCCTTTCCCTTACCCTTTGGCTTCTTGGGTGACATAGTTTGTTTCTTGGGTGCCATTGTCTAGGTCCTCTTATCACTTCAATATCTTCTTGTTACTCTGCTCTTTCACTCCTTAAGATCTCAAACTTGTGAATAAAACCTCTTAAACCCATGCCCTAGTTTTTCAAACCCTAGCTGGGATAATTCCTTCACAAGATGGTGCCACGCCCATGATATCCCTTCCTTCCGGTTTGTAAATCCAAACTAGTTATTCACACTCAAACTCTTCAAATTTTTCTTCACACAAATAAGTTCTGAAGCCCTAGTTTTCAAAGATGTAAAAGTGCTTCTTTCTTCATATACACAAAGGAAATAATGAAAGGTCTTGACCATCTATTTATATTTTTTCCAATTTTGTAACTTTAAATGCTACTTTATCTACCACCGTATTTTAAAACTTAATGCATATTTTTCAAACAAACCCGACTTTAGCACTTTGACTAGCGCACCCAACCTTGTGAGGAAATTTTTCCAACCTTTTGGTGTGTAACCAATCCATCTTGACAAGAGACTCTTGTGCGTGCGTAACCAGCACTAAGGCACTTCTTTTGTCATGATTTTTGCTCTCACCTACCTCGTGTTGCTTAATGCACTTCTTCTTCTCTTATACATGGATCCCCAATGTAGCCTTATCCTGACACCAACCATCCTTTTTCACCTTTCCTTGCATGTACTTTCTTCACAAGGCCATTCAAAAATATTTCTAATGCATTCCTTCCCCGGTGCTTCATACTTCAATTTCTTCCACCTTACTCCACCCCACACCAAAATTATGCACATCCTCTACACAATTACAACTTCAAAAAGTAATGAGATTACCAAGCCCAAGGTACAACACAATAAAGCAATAAGAAAGGGAAATAGAAGAAAGGAAAATGCACTAAATAAAATCCTAAACTAACTAGAAATACTTCCCTATTTACAAACACCAAGAAGACTTATTTATAGTAGGGCTTCAACTTAATCCCATTAAAGTGTCCTGAAATCTCGTCCCATCCAGTGCTTATAAATGGAACACGTCCTAATCAAGGATGTATGAGATGGTGTAGGATCCCAGCCAATGCACTTTCAACTTCCCAGATGGCGCAGAAACTTAGAATCATATAGTAATACCATCTCGCCAAACTCAAACTTCTTGTTCTTAATGTGGAAATCATACCATGCTTTTTTTTTGCTTTTTCTTCTATTTAGCTCCACCTAGCGAGTGATCATCTTTCTTCCAATTCATTAATTTATCAATCCTTTCTTCCATTGCTTACTCATTATCCAACCATCCTACACGCACTATACATAGAGAAGGTAACATAAAATCAACTGGGGGATAGCTCTCCACGCCAAACACCAAATTGAAATAGTGTGTCTTTGTTCAACCTCTTTATAAGTTTTCCTATAGGCCCATAATGGTTGATACTTTTCATCCCAATATTTTCTTTCGACATCACAAATCTTTGACAAGATATGAATCAATATCTTGTTAAATGCTTCTCGTGGTTCCATTTGCTTGTGGGTGATAAGGTGTAGTTTTATGATGAGCCACCATGAATTCTAACAGATCCTCATGGTCTCATTCAAGAAAGTGTACCTATCATTGGTTAAACTTAAAGGGCATCCATACCTTGTAATAATGTTCTCCCACAAAAATATTGTTGTTGTAGCTATTTTATAATCTTTAGTTGGGGCTGCCTCTACCCACTTTGTCAAATAGTCCATGCAAGTGATTACATAGTGATCCAAATCCTATGCATTATTAGTGCAATAGGGCCTACAAAGTATATTTCCCATTTCTCAAAATGGTTCAATGCTAGGGATAGGGCACAAAGTCATTTCATCTCTCCTTCCTAGCTTCACAGCTTGTAACGCATCTGATAATGGTCACACGCTTTACAATATTCCTTGAAATCCTTATATAGAGTTTCACACCCTAAAATATCATTTATCCCTTCCAACACACATTCCATGCACAATCAATCTCATAACATTCCCATTTTAAGACTTTAGAAATAAGGGATTTTTTTTTTTTTGAACACATATGTTCTTTGTTGTAAAATGAACACACATTCCATGCCAACCAATCTCATAACAGTTAACCATATGTAGTTGAATGACTCTCATGTTACCAATCTCTCATTCCATGACTCGGTTACCAACCGATCTCTCATGTTGACTTAAAGTATAGAATACTTTATGTATACTACATATACTTGGTTCTCCTACCCTATTCCGGGTACTGAGTGATCTATTTAAAGAACCTATCTGAATATTTGTTACCAATATTCATCTAACATCATGTTGCTTTAAACTAGGTGACATAGACAACACAACCAACAACTTGCGATACTTTTGGCCAAATATTTTCAACATATTATTCATGTTACTATTCCTAGATGACATATTCATCATTTTGAATACGTCCTTCACCTCACTCTACTATTATCTAGAATGGTCTTTACTTGACTACCATCAGTCCACTTGCCCAAGGTTTGACCCTAGCTCAGGTTAGCAACATAATTTGTTATAGGAAGATGCTCACGATGACTTAGGGTATATGGGCATACTCGACCGACCTAAGTCAACCGAATGTGCCAAGGTACCCTGAGTCATAGAAAGATACTCCCTATTCTAAACATGCTACTAACTTGACCTAGAGAGAAAACTAAGTTCAAGTCCAGATGTGTGTAGATCTAGATGAACAATATGGAAGGGTGTTGCCACATGTCAACTACAACATTGTATCCTCGAGAAGACCTTGGTCTTCTCAAAGGTACAATCCTATAGTTGGTGTGTGCCAACATCCATTAGAACTGATTCATCATGATGTACATACTCCTTAGTGGTCATTAATTCATAATTAAATTGGATTAAGATTCAGATTACAACAAACCATGCCTAACCCTAATTCCAACATTCATTAAGTTCTATATCCATAATTAATCTGATTTGATATTGAGAACTTCATTAACTCATGTTTGCATTGAGGTTCATTAACATGGCCTAACAAGCAGTTATCCCAAAAACAGACAACAAACATCAATCGTTTAATTCTTAATGCAACCTAGCTGTCCAAATCAAGTGTGTCATCCACCTAGATTCAACTAGTGTTTACTTTTATAAACAAAGTACAAAGATTAAAGATCAAACCACTGTTCCTTTCATCTTTTCATTCTTTTGAGAGAGGAAGAGTCTTCCTCTACATGGTTAGATGTTAGGATTAACATAACCTTTAATCATTCATTACTCATATAGTTTAATTGTATGCCCAATGCATATTTCATTATTAAACTTTAGTTGTGTAGATAAAGAATGACATCTTTTGTAATTTAACAAGTTTCCTTATATTAAGGGGGAATTGTACTATCCCCTTTATCTAACTTATTAATTGATAACAATAAAAGTACTCAAACAGATATAAAGTATACCGACAAGATATCACTACTATTTCCATTATACAAGTACAAAATAATTCACACCACAAATTGGAGTCCAACTCAAAACCTTTCAATTCAAGATGATAAATATACATTTACAAGACTATGCATTTTAGACATTTTGCATGTCAATCAGAATTTAGATCTTAAAAGAACATCACTTTTCTTTTCCAATACAACTCAAGAATGATTCAAAACTCTTTACATAAGATCCAGAATTAAATAAGCCAATGCATCATAAAAAAATTTTCCTTCTTTTATCACTTACGATGTCCATCTACAAAAATTGCTAGCATGGGTCAGTTCAATGAACTGAGCATGATAAGCACTAAGCATTAAAATGAAGTGCATTCCACTAATTGTTCCATTAAAACAACTCTACTTTAATGAAACAATTAATATATCATACAAATAAGCATAAGTAATATTAACCAGAAAATAAGTACAATTAAAGATTCTGAATTCACTTTTAAGAAATGAGCATAATATGATCCACAACATCTACATTATAACATATAGTTTAATTGATCCTATCAATTACTTTTAAACAAACAAAAGGTCTTGTCATCCAATTGTTTCATAATTCTATCCGAATAGAAAGACAACATTTATATCTACTATGTAGCAAAAAAGAAGTTATTTACAACATAGCTCATATTAGGATGTTTCATCCTATAACTTAAGAAAAGGAGAAGAATCAATACATATTGTTCCCCATACACTAATCATCTGAAAGATAGAATTAGGTTCAAGAACACACATAACTGCTTCAGTTCCAGGATAACAATATAAGGATTCAACATTAAAGAGACAACATCTAACAAGAATCCCAAATCAATCCAAGAAGGGGAAGAGTATCAAAACAGTCTACCTGCAAGTCTTAACTAACTTCTACATGTTAGAAGATATCATTCAAAGATCTGAAACTAGACATTCCAAAAATCAAGCAAGACTCACACATGGTTAATCTCTTCTCGTGTCCATCCAAGAAGGGTTCATAATAAGACAGAGTGCAAAAAGAGAAAACCTTTCAATATCAAATCCAAATGAAGTATGACTCAGTCAAACAATGCAATCGGTCTAAGCATGTTATTATTTTCTTTTCAAAAGATCGACTCAGCTATTCTCTTTCCACATCATTATAACAAATGACTAGTACAAAGTAGACTAAACAATCCACAAAGAAATTTCCATCTCAGAAGAGTGGTTTCACACTATTTCCTTCCAGACAGAAGGATAGAAAGTCAAACCCAAGAAGTCAAGCAGGCCTAAGAGAACAACCACCCTACAACCAAGAAGAAAATCAAAATACAAAGAAGTTCAATCAAGTGAACTTATCTTACAAAAGGATTTCAAATAGAAAAGGTCCAATCAATAATTCATTTCATTTATACTATCAATGAATTCCCATTTCTATTTCAAACTTAGAAGTTCTTTAACTAGTTCCCAAGAGAGAACACAAAACCAAACCCACAGTTTAAAGAAAGCACACTTCTAGTTTCCCTATAAACCTATATGACCTAGTTTATATATTCCAGTTCATTAGACACAATTTTGAATTCAATTCTCGAAAGGAGTACACAATATAGTCCCAAAAAAAAACAGTATACTATCCACAAGAGAACATATTCCTTTCTCTTTTCAAAGACCCAGAGATTCATTCGATGAATCCAACAAAGAATAGAAAACCCAAAATAGTATAAGATAAACAAGTTTCAATTAAACTCACAAACTTAAAAGAAATTGTATTCCCAACTTCAAGATCTTACATGACTCCATATCAAAGAGACCTATAGTTTGTGGTCATCATGAAGACAAATTAAAGAAACAACCCCAAACCAGAGGTGATAAATCCTATCAACAAGATTCAGAATGAGAGAGTATTCATCTCTTCTTTCCTTAAAAACCCAAAAGTCAATTTAAGAGGATCTGAAAGTGAGTAAGAAAACCCAATATACGTTTGAGTCAAGCAATGTCTCAACTTTACCTCCAATCATGACTAAAACAAAAAACACAACAAAGACTCTCACAGCTCCATCTAAAAAGATAGCGATAGAGAAGGTATTCATTTCAAACGTCAATCACAAAAAGGAGTATGCATACCGCATTTCCATAAAACCTCAAAAAAATTAACAACTGTTCCAACGAACTCTATATCAAACCAAACCCACAACAAGATACAGTTCCAGTCCATTAATCCTTCAAACACAATAGTCAAGCCTTCAACAAGATGTGGGATTTCTCAGAGCAGAGGAGGAAGAATATCCTCCATACTTACACCCTTACCAATTCAAGAACATGGTATAGTCTCAAAAATAGAAGTGCCACAACCATTCCAACTCAAGAAGCTACAAGGAGAAGATCTCAAAAGAGGTTACCAAATCAACCCAAACCAAAATTTATCTCTCAAGCCTTTTTGAGCAGATAGTCCATAAATGAGTTCTAAGCATTTCAAATCCTTGAATACGAGTAAAACTCAAGCTCATAATACAAGTACAGAACCAAACACAATGCCTCGAACACAAGTTCAAAACACACAAGTATTGAATATGAGTTTAGTGTCGAACACGAAGCTTCAAACACAAGTTTAGAACAACAAAAAGCTCCAATACAAGCTCGAACAAAACACAAAGCTCTAATACAAGCTCAAAACAAAACACAAGGCTCCAATAAAAGTTTAGAATGAAACACAAGGCAACAAATGCCAGTTCAAAACAACAACAACCTCAAACAAAAATTTCACATGCATGTCACCACTAAACTTGCATAGAGGAAGTTTCCAAAAGCTAACATTACTTTGCAATGGATTTACATCCAAAAACCACAAAGATTCATAAAACCATGAAAGTAAATAACTAAAAAAATCATGCAAACATTTATCTCATGAGAGTAGAATTGTTTTAATGAATCATTTAGAAGAAAGCAAGAAATCTTAATGGATAGAGCCTATCATGCCTGATAGTGCTTCTACTAATTCAAGGAGACTTCCAACCAAGCTTCCAACTCTTTTTCTCCTCCACAAAGATCAACAACCAAACATATTTTCCTCAAATGCCTCATATACTTTCCTTCAATCAAAATAGGCCAGAGGAACCAAAAATAACCACAAAGTAAAAGTCAAACTACTGGTTCGAAGAACCAGATAGCTCCATGCAAAAAAAAATCATGAGACATGCAAGACCAAACAACCTCTCACAAATCCACCTCCCTTGTTTCCAAGATGGTTTGCACACAAAAACCGAGGTCCATTAATGCCATTAATTACAAAATTCCCACCTATCTCTCCATGCCACCACCTCCTAAAACTAGCGAAACCTATTTCCACTTCTGCATGCATTTCCAACTTTAGTGAAGCCTCCACATATGCCTCCACTAAATTTTACTAGCCTTTTCCAAAACTGGTTGTACCTCCATTCATTTAACCCATTCAAATCAATTAAATTCCATTGGAACCATCACCATAATGCCATGCGACCCCTTAGGTTCCCTTTTAATAGTTTAGGATAGATTTCCCAAAACTTAGGTTAGTCTAACAATAATTACCTTAGGTCTTAAAACATTGCCATAGGTAATTTCCACCTTAGGTTAGATCAAATTCACAACCATATAGTATTAGGCATTAGGTTAATATAGCCTAGCATTACTTTAGTAATCTCTCCCTTATCCATTTAGCACAAGAGCTTAGGTTAGGATGCCATCCCAATAGAATAGAATAAGAAGCTTAGGTTAGATTGAAACCCAAATAAGTAGACATAGCTAGGAAGTAGGTGCTTTTACCTAGTTTAGGATACCATTAGGATAATCCTTTAGTTTTAGGATTCTGATTCCCTTCTTAGTCATGAAGCAGACTATATTTCATTTACGCCATTAATGTCCTGAAGAGATCAATCCTAAAGACCCAAGCACAAACATACAACCGAATGAAGGCACGTTCATACAAGACCAAAGAATTTGTAACATACAAAGTTTAGTCCACTACGTCTCTCCACCTATGAATGTCAAGTTTTACCATTCAGTCCGGTAAGGAGATTTAAAACATTCCTTGGATCACTAGAATTGATCCAAGGATGAGTCTAGAAAAAGAGATAAGTTTGCAACTCTCAAAACCAAGATTGCAACTTACCTACTAGAAGTGAAAGTGGATTCTTGCAAGCCACATCATTTCAGTCCAATGAATCCAAGAGAAGAGATGATTTATCCATAACAAGCATGATTTTCATCCCTCATTAGGTTGTGTAAGCACTTACCCAATGGATGTTTGGAGAAATCTACATGAACATGGAAGGGCTTATCCTAAGAGGGGAAATGTAGGATAGGTGTGGTGATAAGCCTATCCTTCAAGTGTTAAACACCTTTTTGTGCCTTTCCCCAATGAAGGCACTTTTATGTCTATAAATTCTTCTAAAAGCACAAATCTTGGCATACCCTTAATGAAATTTTGATAGTAGCCCACATGTCTAAGAAAACCATGCACTATGCTTTGACTAGTAGGTTCCCCAATCCCAAAATAACAACAATTTTTGTAGGATCCACTAGCAAGCCTTCTTTCCATATGATGTGTCCCAATAATGTTCCTAAATGAGGTACAAATACACACTTCTTAATGTTTAGGGATATCCTCAATTTCTACCAACACCTTTCAAACATCAATCTAATATTGTCACAATGGTCCTTTACTAATCCATACATGGTCCAATCATCTAGGTAAACCTAGAGAAATTTATGGATGAAACCTAGAAGGCTTTTACCACTACAATGCGTGAGAATATAATAGGCACATTTTTCAACCCAAAAGGCATGATTGTATAGAAAAAAATTCCCACACTCGGTGGAAAAGGTTGTATTTCTTTGGTATTCCCTTTGCAATCCTCACCTAATGATGGCCCAAGAACCCATCCATGAAAGAGTAGACTTCACGCCCGCCACTCCTTATAGATCTCTTCAGGGAACAAGGTTGGGAAGGGATTAATGACACACACTATATTCAGATCCATATAATCAGCACATATCCTTATCCTTCCATCCTTTTTTATACTAATCACCATTGGAATTATCCACTTTACTCCTCTATAGCCTCTATGATTCTCACACTAACATCTTGTCTTTTTCCTCCTTGACCTTCATGTGCAGATCAGGATTCATCCCATATGGTCTCTTCCAAACTGAGTGCACACCTTCCTTCAGCTTAATTCTCATTTCCCCCAAGGAATGGTGAACACCTTTGAGTTCATGATAGCCACATGAATAAATCCTCAAACTCATGTAAATATCAATGATCTTAGAGACTTCCTTCTTCGACCAATAATATCCAATGATAGCTTCTTTTGGTTTCGTCTCCAACCCAATATTAACCTTATTTGTCTTTAAAGGTTCATGATAGGTGTATCCTATTTCATCGAATCACTATCCATCACTTTGCGCAATCCTAGAGAATGGTTAACCTCTAAATTTTCCATCTCTTCACCATCAATAACATAGACCATCTTCCCTTTTTCTTTTTCCAAACAAAATGCACATCTAGTTATATCTCTTTTGTTTCTTCTTCCCAAAGTGAATCTCCGGCCAGGTTCCACCTAAAATTCCAAGTATCCTATCTTCTACCATGGAACTATCCCTAATGGTTTGGTGCTTGAAATCTAATTCCTTATAACCAAGGGTTTGACTAGATTAGTCACTAGATCTTGCTAACTCTTTCCAATTCCTATTTGGTGTTGTGTCTCAAAGTGGATGTACCATGCGCATGCGTAACCTGACCTTGTATGTAGAATATAGCTTGTGTACCCATAGGGATGGTGGAAAAGCTTCTATGCCTTCCCCGGCTCTCTCACATGCTTGGATGTGGAGGAAGTGGTCTCTTTACCATGGTAGTCTTTGATGGTGGTGGGTGTGCATTACTTCTTCAGAAATGAATAGAGAAGGAAATTCTCACTTTATGCCATTCCAAGAGATTATCCCGATGCATTTCCCACTAGCACACAGTAGTTCTTAGTAGGATGTAACTTAACATCCCCTTCATTCATTTTCCTCCTTCCACTAAGCTTCCATCTTCTGTAAAAATACCTCAGGGGAGGCTCCTCCTGAGTACTTAGGTAGCTCCTTTCCTCCTAGGTGCCAGACTATACATGCCTTTGTCACCTTTGTCACCGATCCTCTTAAATTTTGAATAATCAACTCATAGGTTCCATGCACCCAATTATCACATGCTATACTAGTGGTGTCACTTATCAATTGAGCATCCTAAACCGGGATAATTCCTATCGTGGGATGGATTATCTCTTGATCCCTAATTAAGTGCACATATATTCTATCCAAGACCTCTTCTCCCAAAGGTTCAGTATAGGGTGTTGATTTCCCATCAGCCAGGGGTATGATGACCCATTCCTCCTCATTTTAAAATCTTATGTACCCCTTATTGAACCAAGATCCACATTGTTCTTATAACACCATGGGTGCCCAAGTAGTGTTGGGAAATTGTCTACCTCAATGAGCGCCAAGACTTCAAAGTCCCCAGTAAACTTAGCTCCCTAAATGGTGATAGCTGCATCCTTTAAGACACCAATGGGCATTTCACCTTCATTTTTTTTCCATATACATCACATTCAAAGATGGTTGTAATGTAGGCCTTCCCATCTGATGCCATGCATCCAAGGTGAGAACATTGACCTCCATGCCTATGTTAATGAGGATATTACTAAGGAGCCATCCATCCACGACCGCATTTAACATGATCTCCCTATCATAGTCAAGGTTGTGAGGGGGAAGGTTTGCATGTAAGACCTTTCTTACATTGTTCTCTTCATGTGGTACGCTTCTTCTCAACCATGCTCCTAGCAAGGGAATAATATTCTCTTGCCTTAGCATTTTACATACTTCCTTGACCTCATCTAGGTCATCTCTTGGCACCTTGACCTTCCTTATTTGATCCTTCCTCTTAGACATTTTTCTCCTTGTAAACTCGAATGATGTCCATCCTATCTTGATATACCTCCTTTTGATGTATAAGATCCGGGTACTTCCCATGTACCACTTCTTCCCTTTAAACTAGGTTCTTCTACCTTGGTATTTCCTTTATACACACGCCTCTTCTCTTGTTTTTACCATAACAAATTCCAAACCTATGTCACGTGTCACCCGTGGCATCCATTATGTGTCAATATTTTTAATTCTTACCATTACAACGTCCTTATCTTTCTAGTCTTGTTGATTCATGTGCTCAAAAACTAGGGAACTCCTCATACTTGTGCTTCTTCCAACACCATGAGCACTGTAATAGATCTCAGGCACACTCTTGTTTGTAATGATCTCAGAGACCCACAATTAAAACAAGTCCACATGGTAACTCACATCTTCCTCCTCCATGGTTACCATGACCACATAATCCTCTCGTGAAATCCCCTTCCACGCATGCCTCCATCTACATGCTCCTCATAATGGTGGTCATCACCTTTAGAACTACTAGAAATGCTGGTCTAGCACACCCATGATCAATGGCCTCATGGGTCTATGATCAATAAGCATATAATCCTTAGTATCATGGGTTATAGAGGTGTAGATCTTACAGTAGTAAGACACATTCTTCTGAATTATGCATTATAACAAGAGACATATACTTGCATCATGGTCCCCATGATAAATTTCTATCTACTATTACAACATGTATTGTCCTCCAGGGGAAACTATCCTTGACATGCCCTCTACTTCATAATCTGTACACCATATACCACTACAAGTCTCATGGGCTGAGTTCATAGACAAATTTCCAGCTGCTTAGCCATAACAACGATTTGAGCTTATAGAAATGGGATAACACTAGTATCAACACTTCTAATAGCTTTGGCATGTATAGCATCTTCTAACACCTACGCGGGTCTATGAAAGTTTTATGAGATAAATCTCTTCTAAAAGGTGTTATCAACCCCCCAAAAAACCATTGAGCATTCTATGTGAAGGGTGAATGTCATATGATAATTTTGACAGAGGATTTTGAACCAAGCATCATACTCCCACAAACTCTCTTCCATTCCCTATTGAATCTCCTTCAAGGCGTTGATGCTCTTTAGTTCAAAATCATGGATGTGGAATTCTTCAAAGGTGTTCTTTAAAGAAGTATAATCCACCACCGTTTGATGAGGGTCATATTTCCTATACCAACTATGCATGAACCCTTATAACGTCATTCCAAACTTACTAGCCTTCCATTCTCCAGGGTTGTGATCCCCTTCACACACCATAACAACTCACACTTTTGAACATGTTCTGTAGCATCTTCAATACCTATATAATCTAGAAAATGTAAAGACATCTCAAAGAAGACTTGAGGAGGTTACTGGGGTCCTTGCCCTCCTGATCCAGAGCCTTGGTTTCCTCCAAGGTGGTTTCCTCTTATGCACCCCACTGGATCAACCACATCCACTAGGTCTTGTGCCTTCTGAGCTACCAAATCCACTAGGTCTTGTGCCTCTTGACCCACCAGATCCACTAGATCCACAGGTCCTGTAGTGGTCATGCTAAGGGTCCCCAAAGTTTCACTGAACTACATGTCGATGGTCTGTGATAATTCCCCACTACCACTAATGTACCCCATGCCACTCCCAGATGTGAGACTGAAGGCTTGTGTACTTGATCCTTGTCCAAAAATTCCTCTAAATACTAGAATATGAGTAGCCATAGAAGTGGGAAATGAAAAATTGTATTTCTTGCGCACATATCTGTCACTTCCACTGATACCAACTTGGTCAATGATACACCTTCCTTGATCTAGAAAACAAAGTGCCAGGGTTTGGTCACTAGGTGGATTTAGATACATGCCAAGGAATCTTCTCTCTCCATTCAATGAACTCTCATCAAAATCCAAAGGGGTCTCTCTTACGTGCTTGCCAAGATGGGGTAGCATAGACTACTCAAGTTCCACATCCTCCACGTGAACCTCCACTCCTTCCCGCAACGTCTACCTCCATAGATCCATCACACTTGTAACATCGCATTGTCTAGAAATCTCCCTTTCACGTGCTTCACTATACTTGAGCCATCTCTCCTCCCTTTCTTTCTCTATCATAATATCTACCATCTTCCTCCACCCTAGCTTCCTCACCCAGTGCTCATAATGGTTTAGCCGACCATTGGAAATGCCTCTAAACTCAAGGTAACAATCAAGATCTTCATTTCTAGAGGGATAGCATGTAGAAATGATCCTCTGGATCTCATAGAACTCAAAATCAACAACTTCCATACAAAATATGTAGAAATAGTGTACTCTAGAGTGTAGCTAGCCAACACACCTTTCCACCAATGATCCATAGCATGAGTCCATGTCAGATCTACATCCTATAGCCTCTAGTATTATTCTTGGGTCCACGCGTGTTCTATAATACTAGCTTGATCTAGATGCATATGCTGAGAGCCATTCATATAATTCTACTAGGAAGAAATAGAAAAAAAATTCATATAAATCATGGTAGAGTTTCTCTTATACCCATCTATGTGCATAAAACTCAGATCTAGTGTTGAATCTCTAGAGAAAATTCATTCTCCACGATTTTGAACCATGATTCAACACTTTCCAAAGTTAAACGCTCTGTCATTACTCATTACACAAATCAATATGTATGTCATTTCCCACTATAACTTTGAAAATAGGTCTCAGAAATGGAACCAAGATGTAGTCATTTTTACACCCATGACAAAGGAAAGAAATCTCATGCACGTCGATCTATTACCTAGCAAAGTGCCGGGCACTCACCCGAGGCACACAAGGGTGATGAGTCTCTCTTTATGTGAGTTAAATGGGAAACCATCATCTATTTCATGAAATTAATGAATAAAATTGGAAATGAGACATACAATCATCATAGGGCTCATAACACCTCTCAAAAAATGTATTTATTCCAAAAGAGAGTCTTTACAAATAACAAATTGAACTATAGCAAAAATTAGAATACATAAGGATTTACATTTATTCCATAACATCCATGAACATAAATGAAAAGATATAGATATGAACCAAATCAATTATATTCATACTCATTCATGTTTGTAACCTCATTACATTCAATGGATCCATTAGACTACCACAAATTGATTAGACCAAAGTCATGCATCACAACATGGATCATGTCCTTCATCCATACAAAGAAAAATTTACAACCCAACCCCTTAATACATTACTCCTTTATATAGCCTCTACCCAATCCCACAGAGTTCTCATAGTATTTCTACAAAGCTCTACTCCCTATAATCTCCTCTCCTTTCTATCTAATCTCTCCCTCCATCTATTTAATCTATATCTACTTTTCTCCTATGGGAACTCACATATATATGCATCCCAAAGTGCCAACTCATCCTTCTCAGCAGCTCGATCCAATCCCAAGTGTCTGAATGTGGTCCTCCATGAGAGCATGCTTCTTCAAGCCCGAGCTCTCCATGTTTTGCCATGATGTCTTCTAGAACATTTTATCGAAGGGTATATTCCTTTTGTGGGCATCACATTTCTAGGATGACACCTTATCCACTATGCATGCATAGTCAAGTCATGCTTTTCTCATGTCCTTAATATGGCTAAGTTGTGAAACCTTGGTTTTTTCGTGTGCGCTCCATAGGTTTTCTTAAACCCTATCCTGTGTGTCTTCTCCTGTGCACCCTTGTTCAACTAGGCCTTGTGCACCTACATGCCTTTGTGTACTTAGCCACTATTTTGGGGTCCCAACATCACACCTAGTTGGGTCCTCGTTTTTTCTTAAGTCACTCCATGAAGCCAAATATGGCTAAGTCCATTAAACCCTTTTTCTTCCTCTTGTGTGCATCCTCGGCTTCAATTAAACCCTTCTTAAATCTTTTTCCTATGTGTTTTTCCCTAAGCACCCTTTTATTTAATGGTCTTGTGCATGTTCCTCTTAGTACCTAGTGAATATTTAGGGTCCAACAGTGAGGAGAGAGCCACTAGATGAGGACTTGTGTGATAAGTAGGCCATTAAGAAAATGTTTGAGTCATATGATTATAAGAAGGGTTTGTGGTACTTTGGCATCATTGCAATCATCAACCCTATTATGAGGATGGCCACATGCTTGGTGACAAAGTTGAATTGGTAGGAGATATGGATGTAGATAAACAAAGGTTGGTTGAATTTCTAGTGCAAGATCTCAGAGGGCACCATTTAAAAATTCTTATATTTTACTGTGGAGGAGATTATTGTATTTTCAAATATTGGTGTTCCTAATGGACCAGATAAGTTTGTTTGGGAGTGCCCATATGAGTATCCCTCTATCATGAAGAGGTTTGAAGCTTATACTTGTGACACCATGATAACCACTCACAAGGCACACTTGGAGAAATGGTATAAATGGATGCGTGACACATTTAGAGCTGAATGGAGGATACCAGAACAACTACCTACACTGGTGGATGGAGAAGCTGAATTTGTCATAGACCAGCATGTTTTTATTGGCATGTTTACCTTGATAGATGGTACCAAGGGTCCTTAGTGTAAGTTACCCTTCTCCTTCATAGTGTAGTATTTTCAAGGTACGGTAAACAGGTTTAAGGAGGTGAAGAAACTAAGATTTGATCTAAGTGTTGTAGATCAAGATCACCATGAGATGTATTGGACCTTGGTGTATCCCAAGAAGCGCATGTATTTATAAAATTACATATCTCATGATGTACACATGGTAAAATTAGTGACATTTCCTATTGTAGGTAGGATGGTGGCAAGGGTGTATGTGTGGCTAAGGCCCAAGTTTGAGAAGGGAACTTATGTTGAGGATGACATCTCTATCCCATAATACCCCACCGAGAGAAAGAATAAAGTAGTAATCAATAAGAGAGATTGAGAAAATATCCTAGCAAATAAGGTGCCAAACTCACATATAGTGTAAACCATAAGGGTATAGGAGTCAAACATGGGTACAAGCACCTATGTTTTATGGAAGAAGTCTCCCATTAGGAAGAATTCACCAGAGAAATAAGAGTCTCCTAGGAGAGAATACTCACCCGAAAAGGAAGATTCCCCGTGTTGGAGTCACTATCAAGAAAAAGTAAAGGGTCGCACAATGTTTAGACTCAAAGGAGATGAAAAGCATGAAGGTAGATGAAACTAAAGACATGTAGAGTACAAGGAAGCTTAGAATCCTCCTATGTATGATGTACATGAGTCTGGTGAAGAAGGAGATGAAGAGGAGGAGTATAATGAGGGCACCCATACTAAAGGAGGAAGTGAGGAGGTAAACATGCGTGATCAAAAGATCCAGACTCCGACCAAGGAAAAATATAAAACACTATAGAGAGGAAGGTGGTGGGTATTATCCAATAATGCATGGATCACGAAGTAGAGAGAAGTGTAAATGAGGTGGTGAAGGAAAATGAAGAGAGCGCAAGTGTAGGAATGGAGTATGGGAGCATGGGTGGAGATCCCAAATTAGTAGGAAGCTTCCTAACGACAATACACATAGCTAGGAAGGGCATAATAGCAGTGCAGGAATATGCTATGACATATATTAATGATCTAAGCAAGGTATTTCACGTGCACTTCCAAAGTACAGTGCCCATAGACAAAATCCTCACTTGGTCTTCTTTCTATGAAGAGAATGCATACCCGCGCATGAGGAAAATGTAATCCTACAATTTTGAGTCCCATGTTGATGAGCCCGAGTTCAAGGTAAATCATGATGCATTGATGAAGACACCATATGCCAAGGGAATAAAACCTCTTGTAAATTCCCAAAAAATGTTAGATGAGTAAGTTTGTGGTGGTGGAAGCAAGAATATTCAGCGAAATGATAGAATAATATTGTTGGTAGAGGATCTTGAGAAAAGGAATGAGGAGATCATTGAGAGGGATAAGGAGATAAAACAAAAGGAATTGACCAGTGCGTAGTTAAGGCATGAACTGAGGGATGAAAAGGAGAAGGTGCATAAAGTCCACAAAAATGTAGAGGTAATTTCATATCCCAATATCTTGAAGCACCCAAACCTAGCCCCTAATGAGAAGAAGTATGATTCAACAATGCATTTCTTGGAAGACTTAGCATGCATACTCACCATGGAAAGGTAGCCACTTGCATTAGAATAAATGGAAGAAGTAATGGTGTGATAGAAGAAGGAAGAAAAGTTAAAGATTAGGGAGATAATAACTTGGTACTCCAAGCTCCTTGCCTTAACGAAGACCATGACATAAATGGAAGAAGTTGTATATAACAACTGTGGTGATAGGGAAAAGTAACAAGCATATTAGTTGTTAGCCATGAAGTGGATCTTAAATAATTTCAAGAGAAAAATAAGGGAAATATGCTGGAGTTAGACATGATCTTGGCCGAGGTAGAGAAGAAATTAGAGGCAATCAAAACCTTAAAAGTTTAGATTAAAAATAAAATGAAAGAGTTATAACCCCAAGTCACTTATAGGATGGACATGTTGGGAGACCTTAACAAGAAGATGGAAAGCATTGAAGATACGCTGAAGGATAAGGGGGATGAGATGAGTTTTGATGAGGTTAGCACAATGGTGGGTGACTTACTTCAATAGGTACAAAATGAGGTGGATGCTTGGGTTAATATTGAAGCCCCATGAAGAAAGATTTACCACTTCTCATGTAACAATAACTTCCATTCTTCCATTCTTTATTCAATCACATATTCTTTCATTTTCCTCTATTCTTTATTCTTTGGTGGAAGGGAAGAGTGTTTCTGAGGATGGAAAACATACATAGTGTGGGGTAATGTTGGGCCTTGAATTAAATAAGTCCCAAGGAAGAAGTCAATGCATGCGGGAGGTAGTAAAGAAGGAAGGTGCTTAGGAAAAAGTGCACAAGGGAAAGGCGCATGGGAGAAGAGGTTGGTACATGCGGGAGCAAGAAGGTTTAGGGACTTAGCCATATTTTGAAGTATTTTTGCAAGAGAAACTCATGAAAATCCTGAGTACGCATGATGAATGGATAAGGTACCATCCTAGAGCCTTGGAGGTCAAGAAAAGAATATTCCACATAAAGAATATTCCCAAGATGATCGCTACAGATGAGATAGTGGAGGCATTTGAAAGATGACATAGGTATTTAACCATGGAGGACTATACTTTAACTTGGCATGTGATCTGTTCATGAAGGAAACCAAGTCGTTGCATCCAGATCCTATTTAAAGAAGTGTTTAGGTCTCAAATAGGAGACATGAGAGTGATAACAAAGTGCTGGGGAAATGAAGGGTTATGGAGGGTTTTAAGTAGTAACAAGTTGCTATAGGAATACTTACAAGGATTTTATTAAGCATATATGCTTGGTTTTGGGTTTGAAAAAGGGTTGTAATGGGGAAAATAGCTAAGAAATCTCTCTGCAGAGTATTTTTAGGGTTTAATATAATATTCCTTGATGTATTCAGCCTGTATGAGCCTTGTGATGTGATGGAGCCACTCTAAATTTTTTTAAATCAATATATGTATGTGATTTTGGTTATTCATGTTCTTAAGGGTAAACCCTTGTGTTTTTCATATTATTTTGAGTCAAATCTAGTTTCATTATGCTTATTTACAATGTTTATTCCCATTTATGCATGGATCTATTATTTATATCTTTTATTTTTGATTGAATGTCTATGTTTCCATACTTACAACTCATTCTCCATCAATTGCAAATAGTTCTCATAAATCTCACATAAAGGAGGGGCTTGGTGCCCACGGTGCCTTGGGTGAGCACTCACCACACTGGGGTGATAGGCCACCGCGCTTAGGGTATAAAAATAATATATTAATAAATGAATACACTTCCCAACACAAAACTCCCTTGTTTATCTAAAATTAAGGATGGGAAGAGAATCTACATTCTAAGATCCAAGATCTTAGAACACATCTTATAGATACTATTGCAAAGACTAATGGGTCTGAAGTTTTTAAAATCAGAACATTATGACTCTTGGGGATGAGAGATAAAAAGGTGTAATTCATATATTTCAACATTTTCTTGTTTCTAAAGAACTCTTGGATGGCTAAACAAACATCATTCTTAACAATTTATTAAAACAATTGAAACAATAAAGCCACAAAACCATCGGACCCGGTGCTTTATCTAGAATCACAATCTTCAACATAAATTCAATTTCCTCCATAGAAGGAACTTTAACAAGCATGCAATTATCAATATTCGATACCAAATGAGGGATGTAGTAAATAAAAGAGCCTTCCTTAATGATGTTAGAACCAGTAGATGAAGATATAAGTCTAATGTAGAAAGAAACCACATCCTGTTGGATTTCCCCATTTCAATTAAGGTAGACCCCCCTTCTCCATCAATGCTGGAAATATGATTAGAACCCCTTCTTTTCGAGTAGAAATATGGAAAAACTTTGTGTTCTTATCTCCCTCTTTAAGCCAATGCACTCTAGATTTTTGTGTCCAAAACTTTTCCTCGGTTTAATAAAAGGGAGCTAGATAAGTTATGGCTAAAAAACATGTTTTGGGGAAAGTTTTGTATAAAACAAACTTATACTAAGAGGGGTGGTGAGTATATCTAATTTTTTATAATTTAAACTTTGACATACATCAATTACACAACACATTATTTATGTGGAAACCCTTTCAAGAGAAAACTCAAAGAGAATGGGTTGGTAATTTAATATAAATGTAATTAAATATAATTTCAAAGTAAATTTTCTATAATTAATGATATACAAGTGATAATATATAGTAAGACACAAAAAATAAGAAATAAATAATATGAAACCCTAAATAAGAGAGAGGGTAACTTAGTTTACTTTACACAATATGAAGATGATATGGGCAAGAGAACTATTGAAACAAACTACGAGCGTGTCTTCAAGGCTCACCGCAGTTCTACGGACTCAAATATGTGTAAGACAGTAAGTGTCCATGTGAGGACTGGAGCACTGGGTTTTACTTGGACTGATCTAGATGCTAGTCTCTAGTTAGGTGCTAACGTTATGCTCTTTTCTGTGCATAAGGAGCTCCATTATTAGTTTCCCTTGGTTTCTCTAGTTTCACTCCTAGATTGTTGATTGTACCTATAACTCGAAAAAATTGTCTACCTACACATGTCCACAAAAAAATATATAATAAAATAATATGTAGAATGTAGAGTTAGAATGACCCTAGTGGTCACCCGAGAGTGAACTTCATACCAAATACTACACTACATTTCAGACTCCTTGTAGTTATTTTTGTGTATGTGTGTGAAATGATTCCCAGGATGTCCTTGTGCAAGTTACAAAGTGATATCTAGCTAGATATAAAATGTAGAAATGTATAGAGTGTGTGTGATGGAATATAATGAACTTATGTGTCTCCTATGTTGTGTATTTAGAGTTTTGTAACCCTTTTCCCTTGTATGGGTGTGATACATGGATGCCTTTGAAGTGCTCTTATGCCTTCATGCAAGCTTAGGTGATGATATGTAATGCTTAGTGCTTGGTCATTTATCCGAGAGCTATAAATATGTATATATATGATTCCCTTGTTTTAATTTTGTAATTAACAACCAATAAGCTGACCCAAAGTTATAAAAGATGACCAAGAGTAAAAAGAGACCCAAAAGAGTAAAAAGAAGATAAAAAAAAAGGTCAGGAGTGCCCCTAAGGGACAAGAGTTCATTGACACTTCTATCCTAAATGGGTGCTAGTTTATGAGGCCATAAAAGATAAATCAATCAAATATACAAATAATGTAAGGTGTGTAAGGTCAATAAAATTATAAGAGACAAAGAAAAAGGCCCAAAGACATTTTCAACCACTAGTTTCTCATTTAGGAATCATGTATATATTAGTATACTCTATGACCTCAAAATGTAACCAAGTGCATATATTTTGTGTCCACATTCCCCCACTTTATGTTGTTGAGTGAAGACTCAATAAAATAAGTTAGATAGAAGATGTGTACCTTGTGATCCTATAGAGAAGAGTGTAGTTGATAACATGTTGAGTAGACAAGTGAAGTGTGAAGTGATCATAATGTGAAACGTAGAAAGTAGGAAGGGGAGGTAGTGATTTAATTTAATTTGAATTAATTAAATTTGATTGCAGAGTAACTATTGTTCCTTATGATGTACAAAATGATAATGTACAATAATATCCAAGCAATAGTGTAAAAACCTAAGAAATAAGGAGAGATACGAGGACTTAGCTAATTTTGAAGCGGACTAGAGGCGATTTGGGAAAGTA
Organism: Taxus wallichiana var. yunnanensis; assembly: GCA_018340775.1. NCBI lineage: Eukaryota > Viridiplantae > Streptophyta > Pinopsida > Cupressales > Taxaceae > Taxus > Taxus wallichiana. The sequence continues at coordinate 853,590,823 of CM031234.1, forward strand.
AATTTTTTTAAATAGGATTGAAACAACATCATTAATGCTCATTGTAAATTTTGGAACTCGAGAATGACGCAAGAAGATAGGTGTGTCCATAGAAGGGAAGATGCACCTAGGAATAGATGACTGGATCTAGGTTTTGTTGGCCATGCAAATTATCAAGAACTACTTTCTTCTATATCGTAAGGGTTTCACTATTAATTATTGTTGATCACCTAATATTCGATCCTTAATCCTTGAAGATACATGTAAATTGCAAGAAATAAGTTCACCTACACATGTCCACAAACCACATAAAATCTAATAAAAAGATGAAGGATGTGGAGTTAGACTCGAACCCAACAATCACCCAAAGAGTGGAATTACTACCTAGTACTGAAATACATCTCATATCCGATGTCATTCTTATGTGTGTGTAGGGATGGTTCCCTAGGATACCCTTGTGTAAGTTTCACAAATTATAGCGGGCTCGATATAGAATGTAACAATGTATAGTATGTGTGGATGGAATAGAATAAAATTCCCCTTTCTATGAAGTGTATGCAGAAGTGATAAAACCCTTGTCCCATGTGTCAATGCTAGATGGATGCCTTTGAAGTGCTTTATTTCCTTTGGAATGCAAGCTTAAGTGATGATACTAATGCTTAGTGCTTGGTCCTTCTTTTTAGAAGTAACTAAGTGTGTGTATATATATATATATATATATATATGATTACCTTTTTTGAATTTCCTAATCGACAACCTGGAAGGCAAACCCATAAGTGAAAAAGATGCCTAAAAGATTAAAGAGACCCAAAAATAGTGAGTAAAGGTAAGAAGGGGCCAGGATATCCCAAAGATAGACACAAGCACTGGGCATTGATATCTTAACTCGTGCTAGTGTCTAAAGTCATAAAAGATAAATAATACAATTTTTTAGGGCTTTAGGATGTGTAAGCCAAAAGAGAAAGTAAGAAACAAAGAAAAGAGGCCAAAGATAGTTGTCAACCACTAGTTTTCTTGCTTAGGAATCATATACAGATTAGTATGATTTTAAGACCTAGAAATGTACCCAGGTGTGTGATTTTGTGTCTAAATTTTCCCCCACTTTATGTTTTTGAGTGAATACTTGATAATGTAAAGTAGATAAGAGATGCATACCTTATGATCATATATCTAGTGTAGGCAATAGTGTGCTGAGTGGACAAGTGAAGTGTGGAGTGATTGAAAAGTGAAGCTTGGAGACTAGGAAAGGGAAGTGAATCCTATGAGTGAATGGAGTGTATTGTAGCGTGATGTTGTGTCTTATGCTTGTTGCTTCTTGTAAGGATGTACCTGTAATAAAAGAACAAGATAGTGTCAAAGTTTTGTATATGATAAATCAGATAAACATGTGTATAATTATGTAAAAAGTGTAAAATGTGTAAAAAGGAAAGTGTGTACCTAATATGTAAGAGAGTAAAATATAGAAAAGTGTCTTGTTGCTTGAGTTGATGATTTGGATGCTAAAGGTGAGCTCTTTTGGCAATATCACTCCAAAATGATTTTTTGGGTGATCTCACACCAAGAGTGAGTTTTTTGGGCGATTTCATGCCAAGTGTGAGTTTTTGGGCGATCTCACACCAAAAGAAAGTGTTGGCTCCACCCAATAAGAACCATTCTAGATGGTATGATCCAATTTGTTCTGTTTATCTTGAATTATTCTGATTATTTTTGAATTGTTCGATTATAAGAGATAGAATGCATTATGTGACCAAGTCCAGTTCCTTTTACTATATAAATTATCTATATATTGTTGTAGACTATGTTATACTAAGAAAATGACCGTGTCTTCCCCCTAAGACATTAGCACCCATAGGAGGAAAAAATCTCCTAGATGTTAGTGTTTGGTTTTGGGTGTTGGTGTCCACTCTATGTGTGAGTTCCAATTCTATTTCTATACTATTTTTGACTATGTGCCTATGATTTTTCTGTATTGTGTTGATTCAAACAAAGAGCTCTAAGCTGGTGTAGGTGTGATTTGTTCATGCAATATATACCCCCTTGTTTTGGGTACATACGACAATAGTAGGATAGTGCGACCCAAAGGAGAGGATATGATGCTCATATGAAGTTCATACCTATAGGGGTAGGGGATTTCCATGGTAGAAACCAAGACACATGAAAACAAGAGAGGCTAATAACATGTGTTAGTGGTAAAAGTCGCTAACATAAAAAAATAAGACAATGTAACAAGTGAGTGTACGAAAATATAAACCTTGAAAAGTGGGTTTCAAACATGGGACTATAGACTTCCCTTTGTCCCTTTTAATTAATTAACATAATGTTTTCACCTAACCATGACCCCTTACCCTATATTCATATTAATTTAATTACTTATAATTGAATTAATGTTCATCCTCACACTATTAATTAATTTAATTACTTTAATTAAATTAATTTACACCTCACCTAGACACCTCACCATGGACTTATTCTTAGTCTATTAATTAACTAGGACTAAGTCTCCACTTATCTTAACCAACTGGGACTTAGTCTAACCCTAAAATTAAATTCATATTCCTTCTCCAACAACACTCCCACTTATCTAAGTGTTAACCATCACTTGAGACCCGGATGGACAATTAGAGCATGCTGAAAATAGCAAGGATCTCTATTTTGGGTAAACCTAGGATTTCCCTCCTTAACCAATGTTAGTTAACCCTCAACTGATGTCAGTCACCCTAACCGTTGTCGGTTACCATAAATATAGTTTTGTAACCTTTTTCCTAGGTTGGTTACTTTGAGTTTTGAGAGATTTATCTACATTCAAGCATGAACTAGATATTTCTCAAAGATCCAAACTAAGGAATACATTCAACCACAGCCCAAGCAAGCACCCAAGACTCGACCCCAAAGGCATTGGAATTCACGGTAGTGCTTAGGGAAGTACTTTGCCATGACAATGACCACCAAGTTCTTCACATATTGACCATTATGTTCCTCTACTCAACTAGGCCTGCAACTACAACTAAGTTCATTTGGTTTTACATCATTTTTGTACTCACTTAATCGGTTCTTTATCTTTTTTGTTTTTATATATGGTCCTTCCCTGTATTCCTCCATCCTCAATTTCCTACCAATCTACCTACCCAACCACCCAAAACCTTCTGGCTCTCCATACCTAACCTTTATACCTTTCTGATTCTTCCTCACATTATTACGAACCCAACCAGCCCCCCCTTCACTCTTTGTGCAATCATAGAGAATCCCAAAATCACCTTTTATCAACTTTCACTAAATTTCCCCTACCAATGCTGGTTACCCTAACCATTTTTATATTCCTTTTCACCACCATCATTAACCAAATTGATGTCGCTTATTGTATTCCTATCAAATTTGAACCAAACTGGCCATAACATCCCCAAAACCTGGTACCTCACCTATAACCTCACCATAGACCTTCCCAACTCTCTATGTAGACATAGAGAGAGCCTAGACACCTATTTATGACATTCTTCCATTCCCTCATAGAAACCAATATCGGTCACCTTAAACTGGCATCGGTCATACCTAAATCATCATCGGTCAAGCTAGCCGACATCGAGTTTCTATGTTTAGTAAACTACCTTAGACCAACAAGCCTCCTAATCCCCCAAATCAACCCCAAATTGCACGAAAATTTACCCAAACCCTTCTTGCGACCCTTAGACCACCTGTCTAGCCTAGAATCTGATATGGGACCTTCATCAATTTAATTATTAACTCATATAGTTGGATTAAAATTGATATTAATCGAGATACATAAATCGAAAACTAGCATTAGATTCTTTTGTTTACATGTTCATTTACTTTATATTGAATTGTATACATTAGTGGATTGATAACTGTCAAGGAAGTATCACACTTCATGGATCTAGTTCACGCTAGGAAATCCACTAATATTTTTCTATTGACTTGTGTTTGGTGGTCTTGTTTTGTATTACAGGTAGTTCCTCCTAGCCAAAAGGAAGCTCACACAATAAAATTGGATTGGAAATCAGAATGCACGCACTCAACCTTCAACCAATGAACAAATAGGTATTCCTCCTTAGCCTTTTACCCTTATCTATTTCATTATTTACAACAATTTAGTGAAAAATTTTGGCATGCCTGCTTGGGAGAAATCTAGGGTTCTTTTACATTTTGTTCATTCCTAGGTAAAAACATTGTGTGTTTATTTCCCTTTGAAATGTATTCACATTAATTTTTCTTCTCTGGAATCTTCTCCTTATTTCTATTGTCTAAAAAAGTTTTGTTTTTGGTGCTTTAAAAAGAACACATCTTTCTTTCTATTGCATTGCATTAGTGAAAGAGAATCCCTTTTCATGTTCTCCATTTTCTACATTGAACGTAATTGTGGATTTGGGCTTAAAACATTTGCATTTCATTCTGGTTTGTTGCATTGTAGCTTACATTAACTGAGGGAAACCTATATGCTAGAAGTCATACCTAGCTGATGGTTGACTAATCCAATCGTAGTTCATTTTGCACACTCTCTATACCAAACCACTTAAATAATTTACACATATTCTTAAACTTAATCCTACCTAGAAGAAGTTTTCAATGATCACATGATTAGAGGATTGATAGTGGGCACCCAACTGGTTTCTCTGTCCATTTATTGTCTCGAGAGAAAGGACTGTCTCTGCCAAATCTTTACCTCGAAACCATGCTTAGTTCTTGGATTTTCATACGGTACCTTCTATCAAACAATAAACTATGTTCTATTCACAAGTTAGTCCTAAATAACATAAGTTAAAACATAAAATTTGGGAATAGGATTTCCTATTTCTTATTTTTGCTTGATTTGTGTTTTGAGTTGAGAGGTCATTTTCTCCATTTATTTTCTTCCTTTTGCACTCCATAATAATAGTTGGTGTATTCTGACTATTTTTGAGTGTGTCAGGGTTCATCACTACCATACTCAAGTTCATGGGTTGGTATTCTATCCGATCTAAGTCGGTGAGTCCCAATTTTCTTCATCTTTTAAAAATTCACACTGACCAACATTGGTCCACCGACCATCATTGGTTTACATCTCGACCGTCATCATTTTACCTAACCATTTTTGGTGTCCTTATTTTTTAGGTTATTTCACCATAAAAACACTCATCATATTTCTATTCTTTCTTGGGTTTCTCAGATACATAATCATACCTATGGACCTTTGAAATTACTGTCAAATCCATATTTTGTCTCATTTTCATCAGTTATTACCACATTTATCAAACTTTTAATTATTCCATAGTAACTAGTATCGATCACCCTCTATCACTATCATCGGTTAACCCAATCATTGTCGGTTCGTGTGTTTTAATTTTTAATTAAAACAACACTAGTTTTCACCTTCTAAAACTATTTTTTTCCATTCCTTCTATTTTTTTGTGTCATTTCTAGAGAAAATATTACCAAGCATACACCAACTCACATGGTTTTGACTTGTAGTCAAGCTAACACCCTTGTATTCCAAGGAAGCCTTCAGCTGCTCCCACATATCCCATCGCCACCTTCCATTCTTTCACCTATGGATCCTACTCAGCCCATTATCATCGATAACGGTGACAAGTATTTCGTGAGACTCCTTGAAAAAATTCCCACTACCTTATAGTACTATTTAGCCCATTCATCTACTCGGGATTCATCAAGACAACTGGTATATGACATGCATGTGTCTATTCCCTCTACCCTCACCCCCACTTTCATGTCACTACTACTACTATCTTGGCCTTACCTTCTTCTACCTTACCACCTGTAGTATCTTAGATTGACCCCACATCATCAATATCTATTACACCTATAACATCTTCTACACCATTGACGTCGGTTTCTCCCAGGGTTTCAACCATTCCTTCATCAGCCACCTTGAGCATAGCCCCATTTACACACGCCACTTCATATATACCTATTACATCACAACCACCCATGGTATCGGTAACCCATACTCCATTAAAAACATCATCCTCTCCATCCCGTAGTATTTATCTACAATCACCACAAGATTCATTACATCCAACCCACCTAATTACACATATCACCAATAACCTCCTATTTCATCTATGGCCTATTCGGGATATTTTACACCCGCATTTATTCCCCCCTCTCTATTCTCGTACTTGGAACCACCATATATTGGGATGTCGTCCTCATCATACACTCACCATCTACCCCCTTATACTGCAGGGGGTGTCCAATAATCACAACCTACTAATGACCTTATAAAAATGATGATGGAAAAGATGCAGACATTAGAAGCATCGGTTTCTAGCTCTCACAACTCTTTGACATATGACAAAATATGCAATGAGACCATTCATCTATCTATTCCCATTCGTACATACCCTACACATTGGGAAATGCCCAAATTCAATCGGTTCAATAGCAAAGAAGACTTGCAACAACACTTGTGGTATTTCAAACATGGGTGTTATCTAATCGCTCATGATGACACTCTACTCTTACAGAAATTCCTAATGTCTTTAATAGGACCTGCATTGGATTAGTATAGTGGTTTACCTAGAAATTCCAATTACTCATTCAACCAAGTGGCTCAAGCCTTCCTAAACCATTTTTCAATCAATATCATCAAGAAGGTCACCATGACCAACTTGTAATCAACATGAAAATACGAAGACAAATCTATCATATATATTTTTACTCATTGGAGAAGCCTCATCAACCATATCACATTCTAACTACTTCAAGCCAAGTTTATAGTGTTGTTTACTAGGGCTTGTGCTAGACACATCTCACCAAATCTCCAAGTTCAAACCTTCCACATGTCAAATGAGGTGTTCACCATGGCTAGAAAACTTGAAATTCATGCCATATAAGAGAAGAAAATTCAATTGCGTAACAAAAAAACTAAATTTAAGTCAAACAATGCCTCTTCCTCTTCTAAACCCCAAAATAATTATTCCAAAGCCAAAGGATCTACCAACGTGGTAGTTTTAAAAGTTGTCCCATCTCACCCATCCAATCAATCAAAACCTTCTTCCAACCTTTCTCCCATTCAAGCTTTTCAATTTGAGTGGGAGCAACGCATGTACACTCCTCCATAGAAGAGCCATGTTATTTAGTTTTAGAAAAACTTCTAAAATACGGAGAAATTTCTCTTCCACCCATCAAACCACATATTGGTTTTGACCCCACTCATCCTATGCCTACATGGTACAAGGAACATGATTACTACAATTATCATCGCGTTAAAGGTCATAGTGATGGTAATTATATAACCTTCAAAAACATTATCTAGGAAATGTTAGACAATAGAGATATCATCTTGGAAAACCTGAACACACCGCTAATCAGAACTTACATATCTTCAAGAAGTCATTTCCTAATCACACCCCATCATCTAACCAAATTGGCAAACCTTCAACTAATGATAGTAATGTCCATGAAGTTCATGTTATTTTCAAATTCATACCATCCCTTCCTCAATTTCCTCCTATCCCCTCTATCAATGATATTCTTGCATGAGCTCTTTTACCCAAAGAGAATTCACCTTCATCTCCCCTTTACCCATGGAGGATTCCATAGTATATGTCAATTTCGTTTCACCACTCACCTTACAATCTAACGAACAACCTATGGTGTTAACTCTCCTACCCATGGGATATTCATGCTCACCTTCCTCTCTAATAAAAGAGGAACCTACCTCATCCCACCTTTCATCTCTCCTACTCATGGGGATCCTTTAGAATCACCTCTTCCTGTTGGTGACAATTCCCCACTAGCCTTTTCAATATCTTGTTGATTTACTCTCATCTCTTTTACCCACAGAGTCCGAAGCCAACCAGTTCCCTATCTCACAAACATTCTTTATAGGGATTACTACTAAATCAACATCATCTCCTCCTACAATAGCACCATTTTCATGCCTTTCTAACCATTTAGATTATATTGATAATTCAATGCTTTCAAGATGCCTTCGGCTACCTTTTTCAACCCAAATGAAAATGTTGTCTGTTGATACCTCCATGATTTATCCAAAGGTGTTTCAAACAACCAAACCAACCATGCCCATACCAGTCGTAATGACCTCTTCTTCATCACCTTCACCCACACCTAAACCCTTACCAACAATTGAAATTTCACCAACACCTAAACCTTCTTCATCACCCATACCTTCCCCTGCGTCCAAAACCATTACCACATTGGGTGTCATGTCAACATCAAGCTTAGTCTATCCCCTATCAAACCGGATTCAGCCACATCCTCACGATACTAGCACAAAGACTATTCCCCCGCTAAGAGAAGGACCCAACTTCCTAGGTCACATACAATGGCTTCACTCACTACCCCTTTGTCACCTTCACCACTTCCGTCCATCCTAGGACCTCACCCATCCACCTTGGCCAAGTAGGATCTTACACAAGGTAAAAATAAATAAAACAACCCACATCCTCATCACAAGCCTCTATTACACCTAACTTACCTGCACTGAACATACACCTTTTTCGTCACCGTAACAATTTTACCACCTATATCCACACCACTTCCAGTAGCCTTGTCCCTACCTATGGTATCCCCCACTCTTCAACTAATACCCTCCACCTCGCCTCTTCCAAAACCTTCACCACACCTCCGTTATCACCTTGTCTAACCCATCCTCTACCGCTATATGTCTCCCCTTCTACATCATGTAATCCTTCTTCACCTTTACCTATGAAGGTGAAACAAAATCCAAGAGCCCACTACCCTCAAATAGGTAGTCGGACCTATAACATCTTCAACCACTAGATCATCTCATACACTTTTACCCAAGAAGGTGTAACCCAAACCTAAAACAATATAACCTACTAAACCAATGCTCAAACATATTCCACCTCTGATTCTACCTCCTATGGCACCCCTCCCACTAAAATCACCCACACTTCCATCGAGACCTACACTTACCTCACAATGCGATCCATTAGTAGGGTCTTATGCCAACATTCTTGCTAACCTTTTAGAGACCTCCATCATCACATTTCCACTACTTATACCTTACAACCCATAGAAACCTAAACCAAAAGGGTTTGACGATACCAATATTTGTGCCTACCATCATGTGTCGGGACATGATGTAGAAAAATGTAAGGATCTTAAAACCATTCTTCTCCAACTTTATCCTACTAAAAAAACTTTGATGACAATGATCTTTTAGACAAGGACCATGTTCCACCTTCACTTATCACCACACATTTTTCCCCTTACCTATTCAATGACCCAAATCTCCACCTCCACAAACTTTTTATCTACCTCGACATTCAAGATCAACATGATCCATATAAGAGAGTAAGCCAAACCTCTACCAAAATGCCAATGTGCTACCTTCTTTGCACAACACCAATATATTCCCTCACCATACTGTTTCCCATCTTTTTGCTACACCTATCCTAACTCAGCTACTCCTCATCCCATATTAATATGTCTAACATTGCCACTCACGCCCAAAATGAAAAATGAAATGAGAAAGAAACAAACCCATCCACCAATCCTATACCCAATATACCATCTCGCACTCGCACCAAAAATCACCATTTGAGGACCCACATACCCTATTTCTGATGGGGTCACCCATCGTAAAATGATAAAATAATTGCACCAATCCCCTTTAAAAATGTCTTTATATGACCTTGTCCAAACCTCTAAATCTCATCAACAGCCCTCATGGAGGTTCTATAATCAATAGAAATTTTACCTAATGACCCTCACCATGTGGCCTTCATTATCACCCCTCACCATGTGGCCTCTCTCACCAATTCATCCTCTTACTCTGCACCCGCTACCACTCATCAAGTAGCCACTCACTCTCGATATCTCTAACAATGAGATTGTACCTCTCTAATTTGATGATCCCGATCCCACCCTATTTATCTCCATCTACATTGGTAACATACACATTCAAAGTGTTATGATCAATGTCGATGTAAGCATCAACATTATCTCTTCCCATGCGTACAACCAAATGTGCATCCCCACCAATTGCATGCATAATAATCTAGTTATGTTACATTCATTCAATGATGTCATAACTTTGACCCTTGACACCATAATTCTCCACATTCACATGGGCCCCCATACCATTCCAGAATTATTCTACATTTTAGAGGGGGAATTCTAGTACAACATGTTGCTTGGCCGACCTTGGATCCATGTCATGGGTTGTGTTCCTTTAACTTTACATCGTTGTGTAAAATTTGAACATGAAGGACATAACTATACCATTCCAGCTGACCCTTCACCATTTAAGACCTGTAATATGTTGTATCAACCTAATGATGTTCTTATACTAGTTAAGGAATCTACCACCGCTACCACTTCTCCTTCACCCATAGCCCCATCCACCAATGTTGTTGCTACCTCTTCCACACCTAACTCCTCTATTCCCACTACCACCGTAGCCTCTGTAGTTTATCAATCCACCAACCCATCTACTTCTCAACCAACCAATGCTTCTTCTTCCCAATCGCCTAGTGATTCATCTATTCCCGCTACCCACATATCAACCACCAATCCTTTAGAATGTGTTTTTCAATGTCTCACTCTGGGGGAGTATTTGTACAACATTAACACATTCCTTACTCCTAAGGAGTATGGTAACCTTCACCAACATCCTCTCTATGATCACCACATAGGAGAGGTCTTCCCTTACAGTCATCCCCACCTTCACAAAACTTAACGTATGGGGGAATTGATACTTCGACCTATTCGCCCGAGCCACCATCCCAAACATGACCATTTTTCATATGACCTCCAATATTTCACTTACCACCGCTTTTCCCACACCTTCCTCTATCATTATATGTGGAAGGGATTTGGATTTGGTTTCTATAAACATGGTCGCCTTAATGTCATCCTGTACCACTCATAAACACAAAGACCGTAGTGGTATTGGCTTTGCCAAACCATCTTCCAAGAAGGCCCGCATTAAACTCATTGAGGATGACAACCCTTCTTCACCCCATTTACCAACTCTTTTTTTCATGAACACCATTTCCTTGGGACCTCTGAATTATCAATGAGATGGTAAGGCTCCCTATTATCTCCCCTTCCTCTATCCTAACATGATCGATGATGATACACCTTCTAGAAATGTCGTTCAATGTCGGACGATGAGTCTATTCTCGCCTACCTTGATGCGTAAGATTATTATATTCACCAGCTTGTTACCTTTTGAGACATAAACCATGTTAAATGAATCAACAATCAAAACCAATATTAACACTTAGGATGACCCACATATTTTACAAATAATCCAATCTTTATATGTTGTTGAACATGAAGCTTTTACTTCTTTCCTTCAGAACACAACAACACTTTTTCTTGTTCCTACGCTAATATGCCTGGTATTGACCCAAACATTATGGTCGACAATATTGTCACCATCCCTCAAGCCAAACCTATGAAAAAAAAGCTACAGAAAATGAATTCTTCCATTTCCCTTCTTGTCAAAGAAGAACTCCATTGAATTGTTTCAATTTCCTTCATCCTACCCATTGATTACCCTCAATGGATCTCTAACATTGTTCTTGTCACAAAAGTGATAGGGGGACTCTATATTTATAGGATTGTTGTGACCTTAACTTAGCTTTCCCTAAAGATGACTTTCCTCTACCTAGTATTGACCAACTAGTTGATCTCACCACTGGCCATGAGATGCTATCACTCATGGATGGTTTCTCGTGTTATAACAAAATATTACTTTCCCCGAATATCAATACAAAACCACCTTCATTACTCCTTGGGGGAACTTCTGCTATCATGTCATGCCTTTTGGCCTTAAAAATGCTAGTGCTACATATCAGAAAGCTATGACTTATATCTTACATGAAATTATGCATCATGTATTGGAAGATTACGTTGATGATATTCTTTCTAAATCCAAGCATTAGGATGAGAACCTTACAATTCTTAAGGTGATCTTCGATGTGTCATCAAATATTTTGCTCACCTTCAACCTAAGAAGTGTCTCTTTGCTATCCTTTCTAGAAAGCTCCTTAGTTTTGTCATTTCTTTGTGTGGTATAGAAGTTGACCCGGTTAAAATCAAGGATATTCTTGAAATGCCTCCACCTAATAACCTTCATCAACTTCATAGTTTGCAAGGCAAGTTGCAATCTATCCATTGCTTTATTTCATATATTTTTTACCTCTTCCACCCATTTCATTATCTCCTTAAAAAGGATGTCTCCTTCAAATGGGATGATGAATGCCACAAATCCATCGATGCCTTAAAACAATACCTCCTCCAACCACCTATGCTCATTCCACCTAAGGATGACCAACCATTTTACATTTACATCTATGCCATTTACCAATCCTTAGGTGCCATTCTCACTCATCGTGATAAGCAACACATGGAACAAATGGTTTATTATATAATTCATACATTATTAGAATACGAAACTAGATACACTCACGCCGAAAAACTATGCTTAGCCTTAGTTTTTGTCACCACTAAACTGAGCCATTACCTACTTAACCACAAAACTTTGTTGTCACCAATACTGGCCCCTTGTATTACATGTACGCCAAACCCTACCAACATCAACGTGTTGCATGTTGGCTCATGCTTCTTACAAACCTAGAACTCGAATTCATTCATCAAAAATTTGTCAAAGGACAAACCATCGCCGACTAACTTGTAGATACACCTCTCTCTAGAAATCAATCCTCTAACTTTGATTTCCCAAATGAATCCATTGCTACCCTCTTTTTGGATGATACCATTTACCAGATGACCTTATTATTTTATGGTTCCATATGTCAGCATGGGGGTGGTACCCGAGTTATCCTCACTCCTTTTGATAATGAACCTATGCCATTATATTTCAAACTAGATTTTTATTGTACTAAAAATATTTCCGAATATGAAGCACTTGTATTAGGCCTTCAAACCTCCATCACCTTAGACATTAAATCAATTAATATATTTATAAACTCTTAATTGGTTATAAACCAATTCAGTGGTATATACCAGTTTCTAAACAAAATACTTCAAAAATATAAACATCGTGTGGACATACTTTTGACTACCTTTAACCATTTTGAACTTCAAATCACTCCACATTCCACTAACAAATTTATGGATACCACATCCTACCTTTCTTCTTAGATACCCATTTCTCCATCTCGACTCAAAATATTTGTCACATTACAAATTTTACAATCACCCTCTTATCTATTTTGAGATGTCAACCTTGTCGAACCATTTAAACTGGCCCACTTGACCTTTTCTATAAGCGGTTTGCTAACTACCTTTCCCTTTCCATTTTTCCTCCGATCTTACTCACAATGAACAACGATCCTATCTCAAAAGTGTCTCTCACTATGTAATAACGGCTGGTCTTCTTTATAAACATGGCTTTGATAGTATCCTATTACGATTCCTTACGATTTCTAAAATTCCTTAAACCATCAAGTAAGTTCACGAAGGAATTTTTGGAGGTCACTTCAATGGTTTAGAACTCACTAAATGCATTCTTCTCTGGGCTATTATTGGAAAACCCTAAACCATGATTTTTATGACTATATCAAGCATTGTGTGAAGTTTTAGTAACATACTAATCTTCATCACACCCCTAGTCATGTCTTACAAGTCACACGATACCTTTGACCTTTCTCTAAATGGGGTTTGGATCTTGTTAGAGAGATCAATCCTCATTATTCCCAATGTCATCAATGGATTATTACTGCTATTGACTACACTAAATGGGTGGAATCCATACCTCTTATTTCTACAAAATTTGAGAAAATATGTGAATTCATCAATCATCACATCATTTATCACTTTAGTGTCCCTCACCGCCTCATCACGATAATGGAAAACGGTTCAAAAGCAAAGCCCTACGTAAACTTTGTGATGCCTTTGGAATTAAACTTAGTTTTCATCACCTTATTACCCTCAAATAAATTTCCAAGTAGAATCCACTCGTAAAACCTTAAAAAAATTCTTATGAAAGTGGTTGGTGATACTTTTGGAAAGGATTTGCACACACACATTCCTTTCACTTATGGGCTTATCATACAAGTAATTGTACCTCAATAGTTGCCACACATTTCTCTCTATTCTATGATACGGAGGTTGTCATGCCTCTTGAAGTCCATATCCTGTCTCTTCATATCTCACTCAAAGAGATGTTCCCGCCGATGACTTTCTCCAAGACCGCTTGGCACAATTAGAGTTATTAGACAAACATCATCTTAATGCTCTTGATCATCTCCAAATATACCAAAAATGTATCAAACCTGCCTAAGAAAAACATGTCCAAGAATAAACCTTCTAGGTCGAAACCTCATCTTGAAGGAAAATAAAAATGTAACAAAAGAGGAGAAAAGTACACTAGGTAAATTTGCTCCTAATTGGCTTTTACCTTATATCGTTACTCATACTTATGGATCAGGTGCTTATTGTTTATCTTCACTTGATGGTAAACCCAAACCTGAGCCCCTCAATGCCTTACATCCGAGCCCCTCAAGTCCTATATTATAACACCCTTGATAGTTGTTATTTTTCCTCCTTTGCATTCAAGTGTTGACATGTGATTTTCCTTATAAGGATATGTTCTTCTGATTATTGGAAATCATGCTTGATATGGATAAGTATTTTCTACTCTTAAGATCCTTTGACTGAATTGGAATGGCTTCCCTGAATCCATTTTTCACTTCTGGTAGGTGATTTACAATCTGGTTTAAGAGTTGTAAACTTATCTATTTATCTGACTCATCCTTGGATCAATTTCAGTGATCCAAGGAATTTTTAAATATGCTCTATTGAATGAATGGTAAAATTGACATTCCATGAGTTAAGATACACATTGGGCTAAACTTTGTTTGTTATAAGTTTTTGATTTCTATGTGAACGTACTTCCATTCAAGATTGATTGTTTTCTTGGGTCGTTAGAGATTGACCATGACAGGTCATTACTAACGAAAACGGGAATGTAGCATATTCACAACATAAGAGGGATTTAGGATCCTATATAGGACTAACCTACGGGATCCTAAGCTAGGTAAAAAAATATATTTCTACCTAAGCTATGTCACTTGATAGAATTCTTATTCTAACCTAAGCTCGGTGCTAATGGAATTAGAAAGGTTACTAGGTATTAAATTAACCTAGATCCTAATACTACAAGGTATTATTGTAACCTAACCTAGTGTTTTAAACTATGGCACTTTGAATTATTTACCTATGTGGAAATTATCTAACCTAATTGCTAAGGCCTATGGTGGGGGTTAGTTGTTAGTGTTATATCCTAAGGTATAAATTTTAATCTACCTAAGATCTAACCTAAGAAATCTAATCTATCCTAAACTAATGGATATGAATTGGGACTTAAGTGGTCACATACACTTGGGTGACGGTTCCTAAGGCATTAATGTTATAGATAAGGTTGGTAAATGCATATGGACTACCAGCTTTGGTAGGGGTTAGTTGGCTTGGCGGAGGCTTAGGTGGCAGTATCACTAAAATGGAAATACATGTTAATTTAAACTTGGCATTCGCTAGACTTGGCAGGCAGTGGAAAGGAAGATTAGGCGGGAGATATGGAATTAATGAAATTAATTGTTTTTGGTTCACAAGCCCAAACCATCTTGGTAGGCATGCCAACGGATTTTTTGTGTTGTTTCATTTTGCATGTTCTCCAATTTTCATTCTGCATGCGCTCTGGTTTTTTGAACCAGCAGATTAAACTACACTTCATGGCTATTTTTGAGGTTTCGAATCTATTTTCGTTTCGTGGAATGTATAAGAGGAATTGTGGAAGAAGTATCTGGTTGTTTGATCTTTCGTGGAGAAGAGTAGAAGAAGTGAGATCAGTTAGAGGTCTTCTTCAATTTTACAGAGACACTATTAGACATGATAGGCTCTAACTGTTAAAATCTCTTGCTTTCCTCTAAGTGTTTTCATTAAAGCAAATCTACTCTGTTGAGTTTTGTGCATTACATGCTCTATCTCGGTTAATGGGTTGTGTTATATATATCTACCCTCCAAGTAAATATAGACAATGACACAAAGGAAATATGTCAGAGAGGTTCAAAAACCCAACACAAAGGAAATATGTCGAGAGGTTCAAAAACCCGACACAAAGGAAATATGTTGGAGAGGTTCAAAAACCCGACACAAAGGAAATATGTCGAGAGGTTCAAAAACCCGACACAAAGGAAATATTTCGAGAGAGGTTCAAAACTCGACACAAAGGAAATATGTCAGAGAGGTTCAAAACCCGACACAAAGGAAATATGTCGAGAGGTTCAAAACCCAACACAAAGGATTTCGGGTTTCGGGTTTCGGTAAACATGAGACATGAAGCATGAAAATCGCAAGGCATGTCCCGATGCTTGGGAGTTCCGAAAACCTGAAACACTACCTAGGAAAATTAGGTTTTGGAGTTGGGAAAGCATGGGGAAAAACATGTTGAGGCACCCTCCAAACCCGATGCAAATGCAAAGGAGAACCCCGAACCCGACTAGAAATAGACCCTGACTTGGGGAATATTCAAATGGCCATAACTTTTCACAGGGAGCTCGATTCACGCAAGGTTGGACTTTTCGGAAAGCTTACAAGGTCCTCTTTCCACCTATGACTAGATATCTTTAATTAGGTTAGAAAAAGTTCTTCAAAAATGTAAAATACAGTTTGCCATTTTTTGGGTTTGTTAGGGTTCTCACCTACTACCATAATGAGATGAATTAAATACAACCTGGAGGTGGTTGGGGTAGATTTGGATTTCCTCTCTCTTCCCTCTCTCATTCTTCCTATAAATTGTAAGGAGGGGCTTCTTTCTAAAGGTTAGAAATTCTTGTTTTGTCCCTCCCTTCTTCTCTTTAGCAGTGAATTTGTGGAGTTCAAACCTCCCGCCTAAAATCAGTAATGCAACTTTGCCTCTTGGCATTTTTAGTGTATTGTATCAATCTTTAGAGAAAATAATGAATGTATGTGGATGATTCTCAACCCTCTCTATGTTCATTTGCATCCTCTTGATCTTTCACTTTGTAATTTTTTTATCTCGTGCATGATCTTGCATTGCATTTTAATGGTTTGTGTTTATTGGCAAGATAGGTGTTCTTCATTCCTCGGTGCATCACCTTTGTTAGTTTAGGTTTATTTTTATGCATCTTCTTACCCTGTCTCCTTGGCAAGTTAGATTAGTTTTTAGTAAACCCTCTACATTTTTATGTGTGCATCTGAACAGAGGAATAGGAACCGGCCTTTATCCAGAGAGCTTTTTGATTTGCAAGGTCCCACACTTGGGAAAAGCTCCATGTTATGTAATCGCATTGAGAGTCTCAACCCATCGAGTTACAGACATTCAGGGGTGTTTTGATTCACCATCAATAGTTTTGGCATGCCCGGTGGGACCAAGAGGTCATTCCATAAGATTTGAAGGAATTTTCAAGAAATTTGGACTTAGAAATTGCAAGTTTTACAATTTTTGGATTTTTCACCTTCCAGGCTGAACTCTGAAATCAATTTTCAAGGGCTTAACTTGCTCAAGACAAGTCAAAATTTCACCAGTTGGTAGATCGGGGAAAAATATTCAAAAGGGTATCCTTAGATTTTTGAGATTTTGACTTTCAAAATTTCATGGTTTTTAGTGTTTCGGGTTTTCCCAGGTGTTAAGCATGTCCCAAGTTCCGACACATGGCAATTCAGGTTTTGTAAGTTACATTGCATGACCTAAGTTTCCACATGTACCTTTCGGGATTAGCAGCTACACAACAAGACCCAAATTCTGAATTGAAGACTGTATCCTCTGGGTCCTTTGAAGTTTTAAATTCTATTTTCAATATTGTCAAGTTTGGTGTGTAACTTGGCAAAATCCAGCCTTTTGAGGCTCATTCTCTAACACATCTGGTGACTCCGAAGGGATAGAATTCAGCGGTGTAGCAGCACAAGTTGCCCAGGCACATGAGAAGAATTCAAACCAGGTTTGATACTCGAGAAGAGGGGCTATTTTCCACTTGCAACTATCACCAGGCAAAGGGAGGAGAGGAAGAAGACCACAAAGATCACCATCTCCACCTAACAAGACTTTGTCTACACCTCCACCTGGTAGACCTTTTCTCGCATCAACCAAGGTTCTTAGGCCAATCATAATGGCACATCTACCACCAAATCCCTTTGTCAATTTCACGGGTAGTAGTCCACTTGCCCTAAATGCTCATAATCAAGTTCTAGTTGCAACGCTAAAGAATATCCCCTATTTCACAGGAGAAAATCATACTACTCTTGTTGATCACATACAAGATATTGCTAATGCATGTGCACCCACAAAATAAATGAAATGGATGTTGCAGTCAAGTTATTGGCTTCATCTTTCAAAGGTAAGGCCTTACAATGGTTTAGGAGCCTAGCAGTAGGGTCTATTATGAATTGGAACCAACTTTGTTCAGCTCTTTGTAACCAATTCGGGGAGAGGGTGGACAATTTGTCTTTATTGGAACAACTGACAACAATCAAAAGGGCTCCTAATGAACAAATGATAGATTTCAACTTCAGATTCTAACGGACATGAGACAGGATTCCAATAGTTGTTAGACCAACTACCGAAGGTGTATTCCTTTATTTCTTAAAGGCTATAAATTCAGACATAGCCATGATGATCCAATCAATTGGAGGGACAACGCTGCTAGGGGCCTATGACACAACTATCATAGCAGAGAAATATTTGATCCAAGCTGGAAAGCTTGCACCAAGGCCACCAATGCCTCTCTATCCAGATATGGGAAATCCTACAACTAGTCAAGCACCAGAACTGAATCCCATTCCAACCCCTAGAAATCAAAGCAATAATGAGGCATCGACTCCTTTAAATACTTCAAAGGAATTGCAGGAGGTTATGAAATAGCTACAGAACCTTGGAAATGAGCTAGTGACTATCAAAAGACAACAAGCTCAAAGTTCTAGACCGTATCAACCTCAAGCATAGTACCAAGCTAGGCCCTCATACCAACAAAATAGACCACCACCTTAGGCTGCAAATCAAAACCAAAACTAAGGACAACCTCAAGCTGCCAGGCCATTTCGACCATATGATCCAAATGCAATGACATCCTCAAGAGCCTTGGTCCCAACACAAAATAACATGGCACAAGAGTATGACTGGTGTTACCCTTGCAATCTACCTCACAATCAGTCAGCGTGTTTCAATGGTGCACTAAATTAGGCCTTGATGGTGTAAACCATTGGTGTGCCTCAAGAACCAAGCTAAGAAGAGAATCAACAGCAAGAAACACAACAAGAAGGACCTCCAATAGAAACCACATTGGCCAATTAGCAAATGGAAGACTTTTGTGGAGTTAACCAACAGCCTTTTCAAGGCATGGCTGCCAACACGTGGTCAAAGAAGAGAAGCATAGAAGAGCAAAAACCATCTAATTCAATTATTTCTCAACCCACTCCTACACAAAAAGGGGTCAGTAGACCAAACGCAGCTCTAAATGTGCAAAATCAGCCTAAGGTACCTATTGTAGCAACACATGCACCTGTTCAAGCTCCAGAAAAGGTTGTACCAAGTAAGGGACAACAAAAGGAAAATTCATCCCCTTTCAACATCATCAATCAAATGAAGAAGACACATGTGAACATTTCCATGTGGGAATCACTAGTGATCCTAGGGCAATGAGATTTATTGCAAGCTGCAATGGCTAATTGGTCTACCTCAAATGTATCAAACCGGGGACATGAGAAAGTTCTCACTAATGTAGTACAACATGATGGGGGCTAGACAAGAAAAAATTTGAAGCCTCCACCATTCTATGTGTCATTGGTTGTTGGAAACCACTTGGTACACAACTACATGATAGATTCAGGGGCAAGTAGTTCAGTGATGCCGAAGCAAATAGTGGATCAACTGGGTCTGAAGTATGAGCCAGTGTTGAAAGGAGTAGTACAGCTAGATGGAATAGCAGTTCGAATAGTTGGGGTCATAAAAGGGTTAAGCCTAACACTACATGCCTGTCCTAATGTTACAGTTCTGCAAGATGTGTCTGTGATTGACCTTCCGCCACTCTTTGTGTTGTGTCTATCAAGAGACTTCACTTGCAAAAATCAATGGATATTTATCTGCAGATTGGTCACACATGATTTTCAAGACAAGGTATGGGGCCAAAGCAACAATCAGGTCAGAACCAATTTCCAATTTCCATATTGAGCCTCATGTACCAAGTCCTATCAATGCAAATTGCTTAGCTTTTGATCAAGAGGAGTGTTCAAATGATCTAGAAATAGGTACTAAGGTCAAGGGAATTCCTGATTTGACTTTGGATGAATGGGAAAACAAGAGTCATGAATTTGACCCATACAAGGAAATTGAAGAATTTGAATTGGGCGTGTATTGTGTACATGAAGAAAATTCACCCATTCCCGACATCATTCAGCCTGAACAAAAGGATGAAAACAAAGTTTGGAAACTATTTTTTGATGGTTCGAGAAGCAGACAAGGTGTTGGAGGTGGTGCAATGTTGATTTCACCACAAGACATCAAATATTTTTCAGCTTTTCATTTCCAATTTTCCTATTCAAACAACACGGCTGAATACGAGGCATTGATTCATGGACTTCATTGGGCTAGGAAAAAGGGCATAAAGAACTTGCAGGTGTTCGGAGATAGTGAGCTAATCATCAACCAAGTCAGGGGACAACATGCTATAAAGAACGACCTGCTGAAGAGCTACAAGAATAGGGTATGGGACCTCATTGAGGATTTCAAAGCTTTCAACATTGTGTCCATACCTAGGAAGAAAAATGAAGTCGCGGATAGGCTCGCAGCAGTTGGAGCAACATTCAATGTGGTTGAAAACATCAAAAGGGAAAAAACACAACCACATATCCATGTGATTGTGAGGCCAGCAGTGCCAGATAATAACATGAGCTAGCAGGTGTTTGAGAATGATCAACAGATCGTCAATTTTTTGCAAGAAGAGGCTGAATTCTCGGCTAGGAATCAGGACAAACTAGAGCAGCAGTACGGGGATGAAGTAGTGCAGTGCTGGACAAAAACAAACTTCCCAAGGGTTTAGTAACATTGGAATCCATATTCAATCCTAACGACTAGTTCCATAAAGAAAAGGCTAACATACAGGTCAAAGGAGAAGATTCAGAGCCAATTCTAGTTGGGGAAGGAAAAACACTTCAAATTGGTAAAGTGGCCACTGAACAGGAGAAATTAGATTTCATACAACTTTTCCAAGAATTTCCAGATGTCTTCGCTTGGAGCTATGAGGACCTGCGAGGATTCAACCCGAAGTTGGCACAACATACAATAGAACTAGATCCAGATGCTAAGCCCATCAGGTAGAAACAAAGACCAGTCAACCCTCACATCGAGCCTCTAATGAAGAAAGAGCTAAACAAGCTAATAGAGGCAAGCATTATATTCCCGATCAAGCACTCAAGTTGGGTTGCAAACTTGGTACCGGTCAGGAAGAAGAATGGAGAGATCAAGTTGTGTGTGGACTTTTGAGACCTCAACAGGGCATCTCTCAAAGACCATTACCCACTTCCTTCAATGGAACAAATATTGCAAGTGGTATCCGGTTCGGAGAGATTCTCTCTCCTAGATGGCTACTCAGGGTATAATCAGATAATGGTGAAAGAAGATGACCAGTTTAAGATGGCTTTCACCACCAAATGGGGCACCTATGCCTATAAGAAGATGCCATTTGGGCTATCAAATGTTGGAGCCACTTTCCAAAGGGCAATGGATATGGCATTCAAGGGGTTGATCAATAAAATAGTTCTGATATATCTTGACGACATCACTGTGTTCTCCAAAAATGTAGTGGATCACCTCTTTCATCTGAGACAGGTATTTTAGAGATGTAGGAGATTTGGGGTATCATTGAATCCCAAAAAATGCATATTCTTGGCTCACGAAGGAAAACTTCTAGGCCATATTGTTTCAAAGGAGGGGTTGATGATTGACCCAGAGAGAGTTGAAGCAATTAGAGCATTGCCATTGCCAAGTCACAAGAAGGCTCTTCAAAGCTTCTTAGGAAGGATCAATTTTGTCCACAGGTTTGTTCCAAACTTTGCAGCTCTCGTAAAGCCAATAACGCTAATGTTAAAGAAGAGCATGGAATTTAAGTGGACATCTGAAGGCAAGACAAGTTTTGAGGCAATAAAAGAGGCTATATCTCAAGCTCCGACTCTCGTCAATCCAGACTTCTCCAAGAATTTCATGTTATATGCCTTTGGTGGTGGGGACACAATTTCTGCAATCCTAGTACAACAAAACAAAGAGGGATCGGAACAACTAGTTGCTTTCTTCAGTCAAGGCTTGGAGGAATACGAAACTAGGTACTCTTTCATTGAAAAGCATGTCCTTGCAGTGATCAGGAGCTTAAAGAAATTCAAGCACCTAGTCTCAAACAACAAGATCCAATTGTTGGTCTCTCATGCGGGAGTCAAGGACTTCCTTCTAAACAAGGATCTGAATGAGAAATGTGTAGGATGGATCACTCATGTCATGGAATATGACATCGAGATCAAGGTCACCAAACTAGTACGTGGAAAAGGACTATGTGAACAACTAGCCTTAAGTCAGCAAGTTGAAGTAGGTGATGAAAAAGAGACTGTCTTGGTACTACATGATGGTCAAGAATAGGAAAATGATGATGTGCCTACTCCTTGTTGGACTCAGAATATGATACACTTCCTATAGACAGGCCTATGCCCTCTAGAAATGAGCAAAGCAAAGAGGAGATACTTTAGATTACAAGCTATTCCATATGTGCTTGTTGATGGTGTTTTGTTCAAGAAAGACATCAATGGAGTTCTATTGAGGTGCATTGGGACAGATCAAATTGAGAGGGTGTTACGAGATTTTCACGATGGAGATTCTAGAGGACATTTTTCCCCATGGGTAATAGCTCTCAAGATAATGAAGGCAGGGTATTATTGGCCCATGGTGTTCAATGACTGTTATACATGGATAAAAAAGTGCAAAAAATGTGCACTCTTCACAGGTAAAGAAAGACTAGTAGCACTTCCATTGCACCCAATTTTGGTTGACCAACCATTTATGCAATGGGGATTGGACTTCATCGGGGTCATCAATCAAACTCAAGCCAAGGCCACAAGTGGATTCTCACGGAAACAAACTATTTCACCAAGTGGACCGAGGCGGTAGTGCTCAAAGAAGCAAATGAGTCTAACATACTAGACTTTTATGAAGGAATAGTGACCAGGTTCGGTGTGCTAGCCACTATCATATCATACAATGCATTGGCATTCATAGGTTCTAAGATTACAGAATGGGCTGTCAAGAATGGAATCTACTTGAGCACCTCTTCCAACTATTACCCATAGGGTAATGGACAGGCAGAGTCCACGAACAAAAATCTACTAAGAATCATTAGGACTCTGGATGAAAATAAAAAAACATGGCATAACAAGATAAAATCAGCGTTATGGGCTGACAGAATAACACCAAAGAGGTCTACAAGTAATTTCCCTTACAAGTTGATCTATGGGAAAGAGGCAATATTGCCTATATCATTAGAACTACCTGCATTGGAGCTCATGAAGCAGTTGGAGTTGGCTGAGTTCGAACCAATGGAGGCCAGGTATGCAGAGGTGATGGAATTGGAAGAAATCAGAGAACATGCAGTTCAAACAATTGAGAAAGATCAGGCCTTAGTAAAAGATGGTTTGATAAGAAAGCAAGAGAAAGGACCTTCCAGGAAGGGGACCTAGTTCTGAAATGGGATGCAGATCGGGCAAAACCAGGAAGGCATTCCAAGTTTGATGCCATTTGGAGTGGCCCCTACATGGTCACGGGATGTAAGAATAGCAATGCCTTCCAATTGTCTACATTGGATGGAGAAGAACTCCCAATTTTGGTTAACAGAATCTATCTTAAACATTGCTACTGAAAAGAAAAGGTTTACCCTTGTAAATATTAGCCTAGATTTCAATTCCTCTAAGTGCATATGCACATTGTCTTGTTGTAGTTAGGTTTCGGTTTCCTAATTGCTTTGGGCACAGTTTTTTTCCTCCTAGGTTGGATTTCTAAAGTTTATCATGCTCTCGAAAGGAGGATTTGTGGTATTAGGCTCGGGATCAGATATCAAGTTGGTTTCAGGTTATTGCTTGTGACCCCATGCCCAATGGATCGCTAAAAAGGCCACTGATCTTCTACCTAGTAGGTAGGTAATCCCGTTGAGTCACCAAATTGTTATATATATCTACCCTCTGGGTAAATATAGACAACAACACAAAGGAAATATGTCGAGAGGTTCAAAAACTTGACACAAAGGAAATATGTCGGAGAGGTTCAAAAACCCGACACAAAGGAAATATGTCGGAGAGGTTCAAAACCCGACACAAAGGAAATATGTCGGAGAGGTTCAAAACCCGACACAAAGGAAATATGTCGAGAGGTTCAAAACCCGACACAAAGGAAATATTTCGAGAGGTTCAAAAACCCAACACAAAGGAAATATGTCGAGAGAGGTTCAAAAACCCGACACAAAGGAAATATGTCGAGAGAGGTTCAAAACCCGACACAAAGGATTTCAGGTTTCGGGTTTTGGGAAACATGAGACATGAAGCATGAAAATCGCAAGGCATGTCCCGATGCTTGGGAGTTCCAAAACCCGAAACACTACCTAGGAAAATCAGGTTTTGGAGTCGGAAATCATGGGGTGAAAACATGTTGAGGCACCCTCCAAACCCGATGCAAATGCAAAGGAGAACCCCGAACCCGACTGGAAACAGACCCTGACTTGGGGAATATTCAAATGGCCATAACTTTTCATAGGGAGCTCGGATTCACGCAAGGTTGGAATTTTGGAAAGCTTACAAGGTCCTCTATCCAACTATGACTAGATATCTTTAATTAGGTGAGAAAAATTTCTTCAAAAATGTAAAATACAGTTCGCCATTTTTTGGGTTTGTTAGGGTTCTCACCTACCGCCATAATGAGATGAATTAAATACAACCTGGAGGTGGTTGGGGTAGATTTGGATTTCCTCTCTCTTCCCTCTCTCATTCTTCCTATAAATTGTAAGGAGGGGATTCTTTCTAAAGGTTGGACATTCTTGTTTTGTCCCTCCCTTCTTCTCTTTAGCAGGTGAATTTGTGGAGTTCAAACCTCTCGTCTAAAACTGTAATGCAACTTTACCTCTTGGCATTTTGTAGTGTATTGTATAAATCTTTAGAGAAAATAATGCATGTCTGTGGATGATTCTCAAGCCTCTCTATGTTAATTTGCATCCTCCCGATCTTTCACCACAAATTTGGTTATATGTACATGATCTTGCATTACATTTTAATGGTTTGTGTTTATTGGCAAGACAGGTGTTCTTCATTCCTCGGTGCATCACCTTTGTTAGTTTAGGTTTATTTTTATGCATCTTCTTATCCCGACTCCTTGGTAAGTTAGATTAGGTTTTTAGTAAACCCTCTGTATTTTATGTGTGCATATGAACAGAGAATAGGAACTGCCTTTATCCAGAGAGCTTTCCCGATTTGCAAGGTCCCACACTTGAGAAAAGCTTCATGTTATGCAATTACATTGAGAGTCTCAACCCATTGAGTTGCAGACATTCGGGTGCTATGATTCACCATCAATAGGTTGTTGGGTTTAGTAAATCTTGCATCCCGAGTTTCGAACCTATAATCTATGTGATTCTATTGGAAAACTTGTGTTGTATTGTTTTTGCACAAAATAATTTAGTTGTTGGAAATTGTTGTTTGGTTTCAACTATAGTTGTTGCCATAAAATTGTTTTCTCGATTTTTAAGAAACTCCGAGTTCTTCCTGTGTTTGTTGGGAGTAGTGTTTTTATAATTTGATGTGTTTTGTGATCTAGAGTGGGTAAAGAACTCCAGTTCTTATGAATACTTGTATGCAAGTTTGAGCTTTCTATTGGAAACTTGTTTTGGTAGAGAGAACTGTTATAGAGATTCTTAGTTCTATGGTGCTTGTGTTTTGTTTCATAAATAAATGGGACTGTGGATAAAACTATATATGGCTTGGTTCTTGTATTTCATCTTGCAAAAATTTTACTGTTGATGAAACCTACAGCCAACTTGGGGCCTGTGTTTTATTATCTTGGATAAATAGAACTGTTGATTGAAGTCTCGCATATGGCACGGTGCTTGTGAATTATTGTTCTTATGACCATATAAAATGTTAATGAAGGTTCATTAGGAACATGGCTTTTATGTTTTGTTGTTTTTTTGGTCTGAGCTCAGTTAAGGTTCTTACATTTCTGCTGAGTTGAGAAATAGGGTTTGATAAGATGTTAACAAAAAAGGGAGCTCTATTCTTATTTTTAAATGTTTACTTTTGGCATAGCATTACGATGTTGGTGTATATACAAACTCATGTGAGATTCTGTGATGTAAAGTTGTATAATGAAATTATTACTTATTGTGGAAATGGTAACCTGAATGAGAAGTCGGTTCTATTCTGGTATTATTTTGTAGTTTTTCTTGTTTTAAAAAGGTAAACTAAAAAGGGAACAAGTTGTTGCCCAAACTTGTTATATTTTCTTGAATGATCCTGAACCTTGAAGGAGCTTATGATTTCTTGTGTTCGGAATTACATATTGAGTCTTGAACTGGTTGTATTTCAAACATATTCATTCAGGTCTTGACTGTAAAACTGGAAACATGGTTTAGAGGGTTGTTGGGTAAACTCTTCATGATCTTGACTAAAATTATCTTGTTGGTTTATCATTCTTATTGGAATCCCAATCTGTTACCTCTTATAGTAATATGTTGAAATATAGGACTGAACTCTTGGGAAGAATTTGAGTACTAGTACCTACTCGGATTTCACACCTCTTGTTGGGTCCAATAAATGAATGTTAAGTCTTGAAAGATAAATTGCGATTCAAAATTGATTGCGGGCTGTGTTTGAACTTCACTATTTTATTATCCTGAGTTTAAAAAGGGAAAATTAAGGGTAAGGATTGATGGAACTTCACTGTTTGATGGTAAAGGGTTCTAAGAAAGAAAAATTGTAGCATGTTTTCTTATTACCTTGAGGCTGTTCTTGTTCGCTCCTTTGGGAACCTTTGCACGAACTTAGACTGTATGTATAAGAAAAGGTAAAACTGTTAATTAAGTTGAAAGAAATGATTATAGATTGGGATCATATTCTGTTAGGACTCCTTTCCTAATGTAGTTGGGTTAAGTTCATTAGTTCGAACCTTCTAGTTATTTATTCTTATTGGAAAAAGAGAATCAATATTAATTAGTCTTTTATACTTGTCATTTGATTGAAATGAAGCGTAAAGATATTGATGATTGGTTAGCAAAAATAAAATACAAACTTGTTGTTTGATTTGTTAATCCATCATTCTTTCTTGATTTCTTTTATGTGAATATGTTCCAATGGATACCATAAAATGTTGAATGTTAAAGTAGATTTCCTTTAGAGGAAACAATTTAAGTCATGATATGCACTTGTTTCTACTTTACGATGTTATGTACTTTGGCATAATGGAAATAGTTTCTCTTCTTCTTTACTTGAAAAATTAGATGAAATATCTTAGAGAGAATATGTTGTAAACACTTCCTTTATCTTATAAGTAAAGATAAGTTTTGTATTATATTCAGGTATGATTTGAAACAATGAGATGTTATGATATGTTGTTTGATAAAGATAATTGATAGGATCAATTATACTTTAATTTATAAGAAACGTATTATATATTATATTTTGTTCTTCTTTTTATGAATTCTGGTTCATTAATGCTCTTCTCTTTATTGTTATTACTTATGCTTAGAGTATGAAATACTAATTGCCCATTAAAGTAGGGTTGTTTTTATTGGAACAATTAGTGGAATGCACTTTTTTAAGGCTTGGTGCTTATCATGCTCAGTTCTTTGAACTGACCCGTGCTAGCAATTTTTGCAGATGGACTTCGTAAGTGATAAAAGAAGGAAAAAACTTATATGATGCATTAGATGATCTAAGTTTGATTCTTGTGAAGAATTCTGATTTGTTCTTAAGTTGTATTGAAAAAGAAAAGTTAATCTCTTTTGATTGAAGGTTTTTGTCATGCAATATGCCTAAAATGCATAAGTTGTAAATGTATAAGTTTTGAAAATGAATTGAAGGATGAGAAATTACTTGCATGGGTTGTGTAAATTATCTTGTACCTTTGTAAAAGAAATGGAATCCTATCCTGTTGATATTCTTCATGTTATCTATATGTTTAAATGAGTATTCTTGGGAAAGTAGGAAAAAGGGAATTAGAGTAATTTCCTAAATGTGATGCAACTAAATAAGTTGTAGAATTTCAATGTTCTTATCTAAACAATTCATATTATTAAGGTAACGTGTAATGAACTTACAATGAAAACTATGGAATTTGTAAAGGACATAAAGGGTGTGTTAAACCCTAGAACTTAACCATGAAGAGGAAGACTCTTCCTCTCTTATGAAAAGGTAAGAAAAAGCAAAATATGATTATAATCATTAGAGTTCATTTAATACAATCTACTAAGTTACAACCTAGGTGGTTGTTACACGCTTTGAGTGGTTAAAGTCTCATTAAATGGAACTTATGATGATTTTGTCCTTTATTCTTGGTAGCTTCTTGTTGAGCCAAAATTATCTAACATCAAAAGAAATATTAAGTTAAGGAAGCTATTCAAGGGTTAATGGAACCTGATTTGCAAAAGAACTTAGGGAGAGTTGGATTAGGGTTTGGGAAGGGTTGCTGAAATCTTCTTTTAAGTATCTAAATTAATTAAACATTAATGATATCCTAGGGGTATATACATCTTGATTTAGGCTATTCTCAGGATGCTAGCACATGCCAACTATAGGGTTGTACCTTCTAGAAGATTGGAATCTTATCGTGGATACAACATTGCAGTCGACATGTGGTAACACCCTTTTGCATTGATCGTCTGATCTACACACTTATGGACTTGAACTTAGTTTCTCTCTAGGAATGGGTAGTAGCGTAGTTATGATATGAAGTAGCCCTCAAGGACTAAGGGTACCTTGGCACACAGGTTGATCTAGTATGCCAAAATATCCTAAGTCTTTGTGAGCCCCTTCCTATCATAACCTACATTGTTAACTTAACTAGGGTAAAACCTTGGATAAGAGGACTCGAGTAAGTCGGTAAATGACATTCTAGATAACAATAGAGTGGGTGTGAAAGATGTATTTTGGATTTATGAGTATGTCATCAAGGAATAAGTAATATGAACAAGATGTTAGAAATCTTTGGCCAAAGTATCGTAAGCTACGATTGTGTTGTCCTATGTCACCTAGTCTAAGGATCATGATGCATATGAATATTGGTAACAACTATTCAGTTAGGTTCCTTAGACATGATCACTCAATACCTAGAACAAGGTAAGAGAACCAAGTATACATAGTACATAGAAAAGTATTCAATAATCAGTGTTAAACATGGATAGATTGGTAGTTCACTGAGTCATGATATGAAAAGATCGGTGAGCTTACCGAGTCAACACAACTACATATGGTTATCTGTTATAAGAATGGTTGTTATGGAATGTGTGTTCTAAATTATGTATTTAGAATAGAAAGCATTACTAAAAATTTTTTTCCCTTGTTTCTAAAGTCTTAAAATAGGAATGTTACATATATCACCTTCTATGTATTTAAAATTCTCATCCCTTAAGCACCATTCACATTCCATTTTACCTATTTTAAGGATCAATGACTAAAAAGAATCATGTGATTACCCGTCACTTTTTCATCCTTTTCTTCAATATGGGTACCACAATTCTACTCATGGTATGATTCTTATGGATTCTTTTTTTCTTTTTCAAGATGGAATCCCATGGTCATTCATTCCTTAAAACCCTCTCTTTCATAGTTAACATCTGTGTGCTATGGTTTTATCTTCAACACAAGAGCCTATCATTCTCTATAGTATTTTCCATGACCTAAAATTCCAAAAGAAAAATAATTTCAAAAGTAAAATGGGATTCAACTCCTTGAGTCAAAATTCTAGCCAATAGATGACACCCTCAAAAGGACATCTATCTTTCAATTTTCTATCTTACTAATATAAATAGATCACTGCCTCAAGGATAGCTATACAAATCTATCCATATTGTACATATTTTATCATAAAAAGAAGACTCTTATTGTAAAAAATAAAATAACAATATTCTCAAAGCTTCCTGTATCGATCAAATTCACAAAGACCTCAAGGAGATATTATATTAATCCCACATAGACTTCCCACATCGATCATTATATTAAAATAAAATAAAAAAATAAAATAATAACTTTTTCATCATGGACTTTCCTATTTCGATCTTGGGTCTCTTGCCAAGAAGGCATGTTGTCTCACACTAGGTTACGCTAAAACCAAACTACTTTCACCTCATCACCTTTTCACCCCAATTTCCTACCTGCTCAAGGGGCATGCCGCAAATGCAACATCTTTTAATCATGTTACTTTCTTCACCCTTAGTAATAGTCAATTAACACCTTTAGGGTCTTATGTTCATAAGCCAATCTTTGGTATGATAGACTCATTATGGTTCTTATCAATTAGGTAGCTCTTGTTGTCTCCTTTACCATTCACCTCTTTTCTTCCTTATTGATCTTCCTATACAAGACCGCATATCGCACCTATATTTTGGGAATTTATTTTTCACCAAAATTACCCATACCTATGACCCATAATCACCCATTCCTCTTTTGATCTATAATCAACCATGCCGAAAGTGACCTAAACTAAATCATTCCTAAAAATTTCCAACCCATTCCTTTACCTCATCATATTCTTCCCTAGCTTATGGGAGAACTACATCGGCCTAAGGCCCATTTTCACCGTGGCTATGTAGGAATAATTCCAAGGGCATGGGACCCTTAGATTTTAGCTCAACCATTCTTTACCCTAACTCATTTCCCCTATTTTCTATTCACATGTTACCTTAGTTTTCCATTTTACACAAAAATGGGAAATTAAACAAACATACAAATATACATACCTACCATTTTATCATATTCTCATATCATACACCAATCATTTCACATTTCCAGTATATCAAATATTTGGAAATTTACATCACAACATTCATAAACATCATTATTTATTTTCCATATTACCAATAAAATTGGAAATTAATTAAACTCAAAAACATGATCAAATCATGCCTATACCCGACTCCATCATGCCTAACTCGTTTGAACTCAACCATGCCTAAATGACCTACACTCAATAATGCCTACATGACCTCGACACAATCATGCCTAATTCACCTAGTTTCCATCAATACACTATAACAATGGAAATTAAGACAAAGTACATAATTCATCCAATAAACATCATAAACTATCTAAATGTGAAAGTATGTGTATTAATACCTATATACACATATATGAATAAATTTAAGTATCTCAAATCACTTAGATACAACCTCACTATCTTCAAAGACACATAGGTTGATATAAAACTCAAAATCACAAAACTCTCATATACAACCTCACTAGATTCGGCATGTAGGCTATTATATATATCCAAAATAAAAACAATGATCATATCCAAAGTGACTAATCATCACCCCATCTATATCCTCCAGACGCCTCACCTATCTCCTCCTCCCTACATGTTTGTTTCCCTACTAACACCTCTACACCCTTCAAGGGTCTCGATCTAGTCTCCACCTAGCCCTCACTCGTACATGGCCTCTCGTAACTCATAACATCTCCTGGTCCTATCCATGAGATTGAAGGCCCCCTATACTCATTGAATCGTGAGTCTTGGATCTCATCTACTCACTAGCTTCCTACTAGTAACTATACTCATCATATGAGGGAATATCTATCTTGGCATTGTCAGTGATCTTGATAGTAATGGGACTCATTCAAGGAATCCATAAACCTCACCATCAACATCATTTGAGGTGGGGCCATGGGTCCTCAATACAACTTGTGATCCATGTCCTGATAATACCGGGTCTCGGTCCCTCGTATCGTAATCCATGTCCCACCATTGGTGATCGTAGTATGGGACCCTATTCTGGCCTATGGAGGTACTTGTGTTGCAAGATAGGCCTATAAGGCTACTACTCGTGCCTATGTATTGGCAAAATAGCCCTATAAACTAGCCACCTATGCATGTAAGGTAGCCACATGTACTCCATCACCATCACCGCCTTGTGCGGGAGCCTATACCGTGCCAACTAGGCTTGTAAGGTCATCACCTGAGCCTATAGGGTGGCCACATGTGCATGTTCCCCTATCAAATAACCCTACAAACCTGTGATCTATGTTTATAGGGTGGCCACCTACCCCTGCAATGCATCTCTCTACATTGTGACCGTAGCAAGATCTAGTTGTTCTAGGCCTCGGTGATGCCACTTGTAGAAATGTACCACCCACCACTACCTATATCCATCAGTGACTCTAACATCATCAATCCTCCTATCCACCACCTACTCCTCTTACCCTTTTGGCACACTCCATAATGGTGGAGACATAGGTCTCTCCACGTCATCTCTCCAAAGAATGCGGAAAGGCAGAGGTACATCTTGTGGAAGCCCAAACTACTGTCTAACCCTGTCTACAGGTATCATCTCATTATCACTAGCACATCACTCCTATATTCATCTCAATATTTGGAACTCCTCTAACTCCTTTGTCATGCCTTTATAATATGGAAAAATATGTCCTCAAAACAATATCAACTCCCCGAAATCCCTCCAACAACCGCTGTAGTATATAATATCATATGTGGCCCTAGCCACCTTCAGCTACCCACCATCATGTACCCCACATCTGTATCCAACTTAGAGCAAGCCACCTCCAAACCAATTATTTCAGGGAAAACCAACTAGGAACGCACATACGATATGCTCATATTCCCAATAGTGTAGTAAAAAGGTATAACACATCCCAAACCTCCTCAATCTCCCATAGGCCCATAACTCCCTATATAAATGAACTAGGAAAGTTGGTGCCCAAGTGAAGCATATCTTCTCCTCGATCATATCTTGTAGCACCCCCATCAGTGCTCATGGAAATATCCCACACTCAAAATTGGGTAGTATAAAACATTCCACCACCTCCATCATCAATACAGATAACCTCGTCTCCTATGGGTAGGTTACATACATGTCTCCATAAGTGAGACTCATGTTGTGATACCTCAACTCACCCATCACCTCACCAAAAACATCTACTATTGGCTCCACCGATGCCTCAGAAGTAATAGAATAAATTGGCTCCCTAACAATAGGAAGCCACAGGATCTAGTACATGTCCTCTAGGGTGACGGTCATCTTGCTCGTTAGTAGGTGGATTATATTGGTCCTGGAACCCCATCTGCCGATGAGAGTGACCATCATACTATGGTCTCAAATAATGTGCCTATAGAGTTGGACGTAGATAATTTTTACCTCGGTCATATGCTTCCACTCCTATGTGGTCACGTTAGACCACATTTGTACCAAAAGAGGTGGTACTCTCCCACATCCTCAAATGGTCTCTAGCTTGCATCCACCAAAACACAACATTGTTAAGACCTGACTACCTCCAATTACCTATTACCCCAAACCATACCCAATAACATCTATCATGCCCACCCCCTTTCCCCTTCTCACCTACAAACCTACTAACCCTTGTCATCCTTACCCACTATGTTAGTTCATTTCACCTACTTACCTATCCCATGTTTCTACAATCACATGTTACCCTCATCCCTCTACATACACTCTTCACCTATCCCTTTTTACCTATTTTCCTTTCATACCTAGCCCTTCTTACCCCTATTCTTCCTTAACCTTAACAAAATCCAATTGCCTTGACCATCACCAATTTTTCTTGAACGTCATTAGTTCCATTTAACCAGTGTCAGTCCCCTAAGACCTGACCAATGTCAGCCAAAGCCGACCAACGTCAGCCAAACCTAGACTAACACCTGGTCTCTATCACGGCACCCAAAAATGGAAACCCATCCCCCATTATTAAAAATTCACAAAAACCACCTAAAAACCTACTCCCACCCACCCAAACCTGCCCTACCCTCATGCCCCAACCTATTTCACCTACTTATGCTATTCCCACCCTTCATTTTATTCCATTTTACCCACAAATCACAAATAAAAATCCCACCCAAAATTTTCAACCAAAAATGATTTTAACGATACCATTTTCAAACAAACTAGGGATTCATAGTATCACCTACCTCATCTCAAAGGTCATCTCCATGGTCTCCGACATCTAGCCTTTGTGCTAGTGGTTGACCTAACCCATCTCCCACCTCTGCCATAACCAAATCCACTCCTCACCTCCAAATGAATCGAATCACTCAAATCAATCTTGTGCACTCAATAATCAAATGCCAATCACTTAGTACGTGGCTATCCAACTTAGCTCAACACCTTGTACTATCATTTTCTAAACCTCACCTTCTCCTCTATCATTTTATACAAATGGAAAGAGTCAAAATGAATCCATAAAATAAGTGTTTTTATTTTTAGACCCAAAAGGACATGACCAACATCGGTCATGTCGTGCCTTAGCTAAACGATGTCGGTTATCTCCTAACTGACATTGGTGACCAGCCATTACCATTTAACCCACATTCTACCAATTTTGGCCTAAAAAAATTACTACCCAAACACTTTTTGACATTACCAACACCTTTCATACCCTAAAAAGCCTCAATTACCTATCCACTTCCTTAATTATGTTTAGGGACATATTCCTTACCTATACCTCAGCCTTACCCATTTCATGACCTACAAACCCCGACCTAAACCACCTTTAGTGACAATGGAATTTGTGTACTTGCTATACCAGCGCGATGCCATTACTCATGTGTTTTATCCTAATGATATTACCTTGCTTATTGTCATGTTGTTTATTTTGACCAAACCTTTGGTGTAATCGGATCATACCTAAACATTCCTACGCACCTAACCTACCAGAGACACCAAATTTGGGTCTTACGACACCCTGTACCCCGCATATCACCTCGCAACCTAACCATACCTCACCACCTAAACCTTACACACTTAATTATTTATTAATTACCATATAATTAATAAATCCACATCTCCACCCCTGCCACCTCACCTTGCCACCTCATCATGACCTAGCCCTAACCCTAAACCAACCTAATTAAGACCTATGACTTGGTCCAGACTCACACCCATGACTCATCACCCCTCACCCACATCAAAACAAACCTAATAATAACTTGACCAAGCCCACAACTGATCCCTCGGGAGAAAAGGAGGGAAAGTTGGCTATTTTACTAAAAATAGCCAACTTTGACCTAACCAACATCGGTCCCTACTCGACCGCCATCGGTTACGTAACCACCATCGGTTCCCTAGTAAATGACCTTCCCCAGCCAAAAACAAAGGATCTAGAATTCATTTGCAAGACAGAGACAAGTGAAGAAAAGAGAAGAGTTTGCAGAGAAGGACGTCGAGCCCAAGATTGCAACTGAGTAACTGGATCACCTTCACACTTGTCCAAGCATTAGAAAATTTAGAGGATATCTTCATCAGCTCACTTTTGATTGTCGGATCATCCCACCTCGAATCGCATTTGTCGCCGCATTCCTCGACTCAATCTTCATCAAGAATGAGTAAGTAGTGTCTTGTATGTTTCTAAACACCATTTCTTGAACTTTTTGATTCATAGTAATTATAAGCTCACTCCTAGATCTACCACCGCCAAAGGCACTTCGCACTTAACCTTCATCCATACATCCTTGTATTGCCCGTAAGATAGTTTTATCACTCTCTGAGTCTTCCCCATCATCTCACTATTCCCCTCAACCATCCACAAGTCTTAAAACCCCACAATCACCGTACAATCAACCTCTACCTGTATACCTAGATTATCGACCCTACCAAAGGTCGGTTATCCCCTACCGGTAGCGGTTCTCTAACCGTGGTTGGTTATCCAGTGACCAGCATCGGTCACTGTGACTTATACCCAAAACCTTCCTTTCACCTATTTGTCTCCTAACAACCTCAGATCCAACCTGGTCTATCCCCGTAACTTGACCTGAACGTATCAATAACCAGTGACCAAACAAACAACATGACATACTATTATTGGTAGTCTAGTCTCTATTGCTTTTTAAGGAGGTACCTAAATCATGATTTTGCAATAGCTTCTTTATTACCATTTGCATCAATTTGTATTGAAAGGGAGCCACCACCTTCAAAGGAAGTCTAATATTTCCTGGCCCAAGGCGCCTCACCTATTGTCTAATTAAGATCCGGTGGTCTTGTGTTCTTACTTATAGTAGTCCTTCCCAAACAAAAAGGAGTTCTTCACAATCGATCTGATCTCTCTACAAGATGTGCACACCTTCCCAACATTCAATGTATTCCTCCTATCCTTAACCCTTATCTGCTTTCTCAAGAGAATGAAAGGATAGAAGCAACTCTATTCCGAACAAAAATTTTGTGTGAAACATTTTGGCATGACTTCTAAGTGGGACCCATTTCGGGTTTCTTTCTTTCTTGCTTGCTTTCATATAGGGATCATAATTGCTGTTTCTTTCTTCTAAATATTCACAAAATATTTTTGTCATTTTGGTAAAAGAATTTGTCTTTCTTTGGAATCTTTGAACTAGTGAAAGTCATCTTCTTTGCTTCATCCAATATCATTTTCGATTTGGGTTTAAAACACGTGCATCACATTCTTGCTTGTTGTTTTTAATTCTAGTGAACGTAGATTAAGTAACAGGTCATACACGTGGGGGTGATATCCATGGTATTGACGAGAAATTAATCTTACTCTCACTGCACAACACATACCAAATCACATCATAATCAACACAACAACTCAAACATCCCCCCTTCCCACGGTATTCCTCCACCCGATTAAGGTAGCCTTATGAGCCAAAACAAACTTGACATCTCCTTTAGGTCTCTTGTTTAGGATTGACATCATCGCGTCTAAGGCATAAGCCCAAAGTGATTAAAACTAATCCTAGGGTTAGTCTATTGATTTTCTTGTGCATCTTGCTTGTTTTTGTTCTGTTTCTCTCATACACTATTTCAAAGATCACTTCAAGATAGTTTGGTAGGTGTATTAAGCATTGTTTCCCTAAACTAGCAGCTTCTTACATCCTCTCTTTGCTTTCACAGTGACCGACACCGGTCCTATACTACCGACATCGGTTAACTAACCGACGCCTATTACATTTTGACCGACATCGGTTATCTGACCGATATCGGTTACATCGTGTTTAACAGCTTGACACACCAAAGAACCTATCAATTCAAACATTTTGTTGTTGTTTTCGTTCTAGATTGATTAAATCCCTATTGTGTCCTCTTTTCCATGGTTGTTATCACTGAAACAAGCTGCAGCCATGGTTTCACATGCCTGTTCCGTGCCTTTGCCTGAGTCACCCCCTTAGCATCCTATGGGGAATCCTATGGATACTAGCAATTTTCCCAAGATCCCAGTAGGAGATAAGGAATTTTCCAAATTTTGGATGCTAATCCTAGTCTTTGTACAATCTTATTTGTCTCATACCCACGACCGTGCACTCCGACGGTTATCTCCTCGTTGGTATGCCTATTAGTATCACTCGCTCACTTATCCCCTTCCCCACCTAATAACTCCACCTCGCCATCTTCATCCTTAGCCCCGTCTCCCAGCTTAGTAGCTTTGGTGGTTCATACTACACCGATTAGTTTTCCTCTGGTTAATCTGGGACCCCACATATCACTACCGTCCACTGCCCCTACCTCATCTCTCTCGCAGGTTGCCTCTTTCATCACTTGCTCTCTGCCACCTATACACACGAGATTTCCCTCACAAGTTCCGCCCACCTTTTCATTTCCACAAATTTATCGGGTGGCCTCAACCTCTTATATAGGACACCCTTATTCGGCTGCCCCAACACATTCATCACCATTATCTTATCAACATTCAATCCCACCATTGTCTAGTAGCAGCTCTTGGACCAATCCTCCTCTGTTTACAATGACAGCACCATCATCTAACCCAACCAATGATTTAATAAAAAGATGATGGAAAAGATGTAAAATCTCGAGGCTTCGTTTGTGAAGTCGAACACCCCGACATACAAGAAAGTTTGTTCGTGAGCCTATTCACCCTTCTCGTCCCCCTTCATATATATCCTCCTCAATGGGAGTTACTAAAATTTACTCGCTTTAATAGTAAGGAGGACCTGTTTGGCTCGAAAATCTGTCACTTGGGCAGATTTATGGATAGACGAGCCAACGGTGTGCAGGGCATAGCCCCTCTTTGAGTCAGCAAAGTGAAACTGGTTTATTGCTATTCTACCGGTAGGAATCTGTGCAAGTCTCACAATATTCTACCTTCGGGGGTTTGGGATCTCATCCCAGTAGGTGTATTTCCGGCTGTGAGGAGAAAAGAAAGGAGGGGAAGATGGAGGAAAGATCAGATCCGAAGGGAGAAAAGAAATGAATTCCAAAGCAGAAGGGTCAAAGGGTCTATGGTTTGGGTTGGTAGTAAATAGAGCTGAACCTACTTGCATAGACGGATAAAGCAATACTGATGAATAAATGACAACAAAGCAGAAGCAATTCCAACAGAACAATCATACAGATCTAACATAAGAAAAATCTGATATTAAAACACATGTATTCAGCACAAAGTCTAAATATATTGTATTCAATGTTTGTTTCTGTTACAAAGAGTTCAAAATCTTCTTCTTACTTCTATTTCTCATCTGAAAAGTATTCACCCCCGAATACAACAAGTATTCAAGTATTTATAGAAGAAGGAGAAGAAGGAAGGCAAAAAGGAACCAACCACCTATTTACATAATATCTACAAAATATCTCAAAGTCATGTTGACTTTTGACAACTTGATGGATGACATCATCCCATGGTGCAACATGGATGATGTCATCATTTGTGCCAACATACTTTAGACATTTACAAAAAGAAAGTCAAAGAAGAGAGAAATTATTCATCGTCGTCATCCCGCGGCTGAAAGGGGGGATCCTGCTTCTGCTGCTGCTCAGGTGACGAGATGTGGAATTGGGCACGGTATTCCATGAACTTGCTGATCATGGGCTCTAGTTGATCCTGGGAAGGATCCTTGTGTCACTCAGTGATAGCCTCGCAAGTCTCCCGCTTCGTCTGTGAGCTTCTCTGGGAGTTTGGAATATTCATTCTCTGCTTCTATTAAGAACCCGATGAAGTCCCGACAGGCCAGCAGGTTATTGATGGATTCTGCGTCAAAAGTGACCTCTGGCCCCAGCCCTTGCGAAACAATCTCCTTGAAGATCTGAATGGTTTCGTCAACCTTCCTTAAGGTGAAAGAAGGAGTAAGCAACCCTGGAGACATCGTTAGAACAATTTGTTCCATCTGATGCATTGCGTCCAGGGCTTCTTCCTTTACCTTATCAATCTTTTCGAGGATGAATTCTAGTTGATCCATCCGGTAATCCAGAGTGGAAAGGGTTTTATTGAGGGCCCTGGGGTGACCAAAATGCCGAACTTGACTAGATCTTTGACTGAACAGTCGAACATTCTTTGAAAGGTCTCATGTTGCAGCCTAGCATGGTCTAGCTCTTCGATATGGGTCCTGCTAACACCTGGAGTTCTTTATTCACCTTGTTGATGTTCAGATACAAATCGGTGAACTTGGCGATCACTCGTTCACTATCCTTGAGGATCTGGCTCCTCTAGGTAGAAACTGCCATACCCTGCTCGCCGATCTTTACATATTCATTAATTTTATCCTGACTCAGAGGCTCAGGAGTTTCGGCGGTAGTTGTGGGAGGTGCACTGCCCATCTTCTGTAAGGCGTGGAGCAGATGTTTATTTTTCTCTTTTAGTAGCCTTTTCTCTTCTTTTGCTTCTTGAAGCTTCTTGCAGAGGGCGTCAACTACAGATAGGGCCTCTCCCTGAAGGATTTCAGAAGACGTCCCCATTATGACTTGAGTCACTATGTAATCTGTCGAAGACAGATCCTTTTTATCCTTCAGAGGATTGGGGTATGTGATCTCCATTACCCTCTCTCCCGAAGCACTCTGAGAGAAGCATGTGATAGGATTTTACTTCTTTGCCCCTTTTGACGGGATAATGGAAAAGTCCATCGGTGCGATGGGAAATTTCCTTTTCTGTTAACTTAGGTGCTGGGAGATCCAGGCTGGACTTAGGGGAGAAGGACTAGAAACAGAGAAGGGGGCAGCTGTAGTAGTAGAAGGGGAAAACATGGAGACACGTGGTGGCAGCATCAAGAGGAGGCCGAAGAAGTTTCCACGAGAGGAAGAGATACTTGTAGGGGAGGAAGACATAGGAAGGGAAGGGAGCTCAGAGATGAGGGAAGAAATAGAGGGAGACAGCTCCGCGAGAGAGGAGAAAATGGACGAAGAAGCAGGAGGAACGGTAGAAGAAGGGGGAGAGGACACGACCAAGGGAATGGTCGCTTGGGTCACTCGAGGAGGGGAAGGAGGAGAGGGAGAAGGGATAGAAGGGACCTCAATTATTATAGTTGTGGCCACATCCTGAGTGGATATGCCTATTGGAACATCTTCCACCGCTTCTTCTTCTGAGCTTTTCAAGATTTCAACCTTCGTTCTTTTGAAGTGGAAGGAGGACTTTCAGGAGCTTCCTCTTGGGTGGAGCTGGATTCACCCTCTATTCCTTTTCCCTTGCCTTTTGGCTGCTGTTTTGATCAAGGAGGTGTGTTACCCAACGGAGAGGTTGTGAAATCGACTCCGAGGTAGATGAGCCCATTCATTCGGCACCAATGCTCATTCTGCGCAGAGTTTCCTTGACCCTCTCCTTGATTTTTTGGGGTGCTTTGGTTCTATCAATCATTGCAAAAGGCCAATCGTCCCCACTTGTGTCAAGATACACTTGATCCACTTCTTGCTCAGTAGTTTGGTAGCCTTTGGGGACGATGGCCACCCCATACTGGATGATTTCTGCTAAGGCCAAGCGAGAATGGTCCTTCCTCCTGAGCTCAACCTCATGATATATATCGATGTAGATATCTTCGATCTGAGGGATGTGGATTGGGTCGAGCTTGGCCCTAGGCAGATAATTTCTCGGGTCGAAGGTGGGCCTTGCTGGGAAGTTATGTTTCAGATTCAGCAGCTCCAGCTCTGCAAACATGTCTTTTGCCTTGTGGTGAGTGAGACACGTATACCTACCCACTGTGAGGGGGAAAGGAGTTCCACCCTTCTTTCTCTTGAGGCACTTCTCATGGTAGGTGATTAGCTACCTTGATAGCTCTAGCAAGATCAATTTGGGACCGGCATACCTTGGCAGTTTAGTTGGTTCCCCTAAGAAGTTAGCTGCCCTTAGATAGGTGAATGTGGGGAATTGAGTGAACAAGGCCCCCCACTTCTTGGTAGCTACTACAATACTCTTGATCGTGTGACCATGAGTCATATTCAGCCTCAAGAGGCAGATGATGCCGTAGAAGAAGGCATCGTTGATCTTTGTGAACTGGGGAATACTATTTTCTAGCTTCAGCTCTGGATAGTATTCATAAATCTTAACCTGGGGCCAAACCCCGCACCGCATCAGAGCTGGATAGTCCCTTTCTGAAGCTGCAGCATAGACCATGTAGGAGTTCATATAGAACCTCCCCATTGTGTTAAGTTGTTGTAGCTGCTCAGAGATTGTGCTGCTTATGATTTCTGCCCACTCAAAGCATTGATCGGGCACATTTTTGTTCATTGTTTCTAGGTACCGCAACATCCACTTGTGAAAATAATGGGCATCAGGAAGCCCAAAGACTCTACTCAGGAACGTGATGGTGTCACTGAGTTCTTCTGAAAAGTCACTATGATGAATGACTTGTGGCCACCGAGTCACCACTTTTTTATTCTTCAGATAAACCTCGTTCATCAGCTGCATGCACTGATCTTCATTGTCATCCCAGGCCTTAATGCAGGTCTTCCTACGGCCACAAAGTGCCGGTGGTGAGGGATGCCGAGCATTATTTCAAAATGGTGGGCAGTGAGGTTGATTATAACCTTGCCCTTCTCATTGTGGACACATCTTGTGTCTTTATTGTAGCATCGGGCAACTACCATCATAAATTCATTGTTCACGGCACTAACTGGGATTCCTCCAAAGAAAGTGCGAGGCAATCGCCTATCAATTTTTCCATCCAGGGACTTCTTGTGACCCTCTGGGTTCTGGCCCAGAAATCCTCCATGTCAATATGGCCTAGTTCTGAGTCTCTGATATCTAGGTCACACTCTGCTTGGGACTCGGGCATCCTGACCCTCTGATACTTATACTTCATTTCTTCTTCCGTGAGCTTGGCTTTACCTTTAGATTTGGTAGGTCTCTTGCTTGATGTTGACATATGTACTTCTAAGCTTAATTGTTGATCTGCAAGAATAAGAAGTGAAACCCAATGCAAGAAAGTCATATCAGCTGTTTGATCTTCCATTAAAGCATCAACAGAAGAAAGAGTTAGTGATTTTAATGCCTCAGGGCGCAGGGTGCATGAATATTGTAGTTTACAGGGCAAAATGGTATGGCACACAGGAAAGGACTGCTGCAAGAGATAAATCAGTGCCAAAGGGCGCATGGCGCATGGATGCTTTGCAGGGTACATTTTTGTTGATGCAATCAGTAGTGCGCCTGTGCCATGTATATGTATTTTATAACAAGCGCATGGATATAGCATGTTACACGGATACAGGATGCACCAAAGGGCACAGGATGTGCGCATGTTACATCATTTTTTCGTGCGCCAAGGGGAACCTGGCACGGCGCATGGAAGGTCTGCATGACATGATGTTGTTGTGGTGAGGGACGCGCCTGCGCCATTTACAGTTTTGCACTTGGCGCGGATAATTTCTATGTTGCATATATGCAAGGTGTGCCAATGCGCCAAAGGAGAAGAAAATACGCTTTCTTTTTAAGCTTTGATTCTCTCTCGAGGGTTTATATGTGGTTAAGCTCCTTCTTAGGGTACCTTGGGGTGATGAAGAGGCTTAAACAAAGAGTTTTAAGCAATCATTTCAGACGAGTTTCCTCTACCAAAGAGATCACGAAAAGAGGGGGAAGAACATGTGGAAGAATGGAAAAGACAACAAGGAAGGGGGGAGTTCATGATTTCACAGTCCTTCCAATCCAATCCATACCAACAAGCAGCCAAAAACCACAAACACAAAGTCCACAAAAGAAACAGGACCTCTTACCAGGTTAAATAGTGGAGAAGTGTGCAAACGGGTCCACAAAAAGATTCGAAAGTGACAGGGCTGGTGTGCTAGATAAGTACAGAGAAAAATAATCACGTGATTTGTGTCAAATGACAATGACAGTGCAGATGCACCTATATATAGGTGAGGTGGTAATAAATGTGCCACCAACTTTTTCAAATGGTGCATGAAAAACACTATCGACACAAGAAAACATGCGCCCTTGGCACACCGAAACACTTGCCAACATGAAGTTAAGTGTGCCTTTGGCGCACCAAAAGTGCTTGTCGACACAAGAATATGTGCGCCCTTGGCGCACCAAAAAGTGGCACAACAAAAGTATTGTTGACATGAAGGCGCATGTGCCTTGGTGCATGCAAGGAAGACTCAACATAGTGAGGCGCACCAAAATGCCTGTTGACACAAGAAAGCATGTGCCAAAGGATTTAAAGGGGGCGCATCAAAACTTGATGTTGCATAGTCATTATGTGTGCCCAACCAAAAAAGACCAAAAATGGCTAAGTTCGGAAAACTAGATTTCCCGGGAAGGGATTTTGCAATGTTCCGAACGCAAGGGGCCCTTGACGAGGGACCGGAACAAAATTTGGTAGGTTATCTGTAAAATTACCCTTGCCAATTTTATGGGATAACAGACCCTCAACAACACTTGTGATCATTCAGACATGCCTGCTATCTGATTGCTCATGATGATGCCTTACTACTCCGTACCTTTCCCATGTCCTTATCAGGACCTACCTTGGAGTGGTACAGTGCTTTAACCCAGCATTCAATCTTCTCCTTTAACTAGTTAGCCCAATCTTTCTTGGATCACTTCTCCATCAATATTGCCAAGAAAGTATCCATTACTAACTTCTATGCCATCCGATAATTTGAAGACGAGTCTATTGCAGATTTTGTTAGATGATGGCGGGGCCTCATCAACCAACTTACTTACGCCTTACCTCAGCCGAGCTCATCAAACTATTTATGTATGCCTATTCTAAACACATTTCTCCCACCCTCCAAATTCAAACTTTCCGCACATGTGATGAGGCCTTTATTATGGCTTGGAAACTAGAGATTTGAGCCTTAGAGGAGGAGAAATTGAAGTTGCACAAGAAAAACTCTAATTTCTAAACCCAAGACTCCACCAATAAACCCAACACCACCAATTCTCACACATCGACTACTTTGAAATAAAAATATCTTTACACACGGTGATGGTCAAATCCCAAACACCGTCTAATACCCCACCAAAAGCCACCTATACGTATAAAGTCGAGCCCATCAACTATACTCCTTGGGAGAAACTTATGGTGTGGTCTTAGACAAATTACTTAAAGCAGAGCTATCACCTTACCTCTGTTAAACCTCACTCCGGGTTTGATTCCACCCATG
The DNA here is from genome assembly GCA_018340775.1 of Taxus wallichiana var. yunnanensis. NCBI lineage: Eukaryota > Viridiplantae > Streptophyta > Pinopsida > Cupressales > Taxaceae > Taxus > Taxus wallichiana. The sequence goes on from CM031234.1 coordinate 853,635,321, forward strand.
CTATTCCTTCTTCATATAAAGAAAATGACTTCTGTAATTCCATCGTGTGAAGGGACACAATCACGAAAACTACAAGATGTTGAAAAACATAGTGCAAGAAATGGTTGATGCAGGGGATATAAATCTCGATAATCCTAATGCCCCTGCTAATTGAAATTTAAAAAATTTCAACAAACCATTTCCTAACCATGCATCTAACAGTAACACAAATCAAGACACCTCAGCCGAGGAGAAGAGTGTGCATGAGATCCATGCGATTTTCAACTCCCAACCCAGGGCTTCCATCAAGGAAATTCTAAATCAGGCCTCTTCACTAACGCAGGGATCCGCACCCCCTACACCACCATCAAGACAAGATGATAACCTTACCATTCATTTACCCATAAAGGAATTAACCACCCAGAGTTCTATTCTCACCAATGAGTCTTCTTACACCACATCCTCGCAAGACGTGAGCGAGATGTTATCTAACTTATCTATTTCCCAAACATTTCCTTCCACCACTCTTACTATAAAAGAAGAAGGCTCACCACTGTTTCTGTCATCCTTAGAAGATAAACCTCTCGAACCGACATCACCAAACTCCTTAATCATGACGGATCCCCTCAAACATGCCTTCCTACCTATTAGTTCTTCATCGCCTAAATCTTTTTAGCGACCGGTTGACCTCTTAACACCCATTGATACAACGCCTCATTTACCCCCTGTATCACACCCACAGTGGACTGGAATCACACCCACCTCTCTTCCATACAAAATTTCTACTTCACACGTGAAGATTGTCATCCCTCAGAAGATAGACGAGTCCTATGGGAGCATTTGAGTACACCATGCTCTACTCAAATGTAGATGACCAATCTAGACACCTCTACCATATACCCGAGGTGTTTACAAAAGCTCAAAATGCCTATGTACTCATCTTCACCCCCTCATCTCTACCGAATACCTCTTCCACCTGTATTAACCTAACCAAACCTTCCCCTATGCTTGGGACTTCACCAATAGCCACTTAACACACCCACCTAAATGGTTAGATTTATCCAAAAATAAAGTTTTCCATCCACCTAGAGATAGACCCAATCTCCTCAAGTCCAATCTATACCTCTATCACAACTAAAATCCTCACCATCACACCTACCTTCTATATTGGGACCTCACCCTCCACCTTGCCTCAATACATCATACCTCCCGCATTTTCTTTAAAACGACTTTGCACCTTCTCGCACCCATACAGAGATCCACGGGTGTATCAACACCGTCACCCCAAATAGCTTGTCCACCTACCAACCCTAAACAAACTCCATCATCAAAGGATTTGTTTGCTGTCACTCCTCTTTCCCCGTGGTTGTTTCCTGCCACCACGTCATTTGTGGCCTCATCATCTAACCAGCTAAACATGACTTCTGCACTGAAGAAGCCACGTTTAGTTAAATCCAATTATCAAAACCCCTTGTCTAAACCACCACCCGTACGAACCAACCATACCCAACCATTACCAAAACCCACCCAATCAATAGCCTCATCTTCCTCTGACTTTGACCCACTCAAAGGATCTTATACCAAGATCCTTGATATTTTGGTGGAGAATGCGACCATTTCCCTACCCCCACTGCACCCTATGATCCATCTAAACCTCGACCTATAGGTTATGATGAGTCTAAAATCTACACTTACCACCACACACCAGGACATGATGTGGAGGGATGCAAAGCTTTGAAAGCCATCCTTCGTCAGTCACCTATCTCGGATAGAAAGGTTAAGAAAGATAACTTACGAAGGGAGAAACCTTTAGCTTCAATCCCCTCTCTTATACCACATATCCCCGCCTCACCAAGATCTATCATTATTGCAACCCCACCTCTCGAAGATAATGACTTATCCCTGCCATCTTCCTCCTCTCGTGTTCATGAGATCAACATGATTAGTATTGTTACTCGAGGGCAGAAAAATAATGGGAAAGCTAAAGAAAGCACACCTGCAGCCTCTCTTTCTCCATCCGCCATCCCGATCGCACCACCACCTAAAGTGGTTATTCGTGGACCTACCTACCCTGTCTCTAATGGAGTTTCCCATCATACCATGATCAAACAGCTTCACCAATCACCTGTAAAAATGACATTGTATGATCTCATTCAAACCTCTGAATCTCATCGACAAGCTCTCATTGAAATCCTTCAAGGGATAGAGGTCCTACCTAACGAAACCTTGCCCGTTGCCTCCATCTTAACACCCAACCACGTTGCTTCTCTCACCAAACAATCTACCACTTCTATCCCTGTACAAAGCAAGCGCATGCTTTCGGTTTCTCTAAAGATGAAATTGTCGTCTTTGGTGCAGAAAATCCTGACCCCGCTCTTTTCATCTCAGCTTATGTCCAGGACATCCGAGTACATCGTGTTATGATCGATGGGGTGCTAGCCTAAACATCATCTCTTCCAAAGCCTTCCAACAAATGAATATCCCTTCTAGCTACATGTGTGCCAACCCCACCATGTTGCGTTCATTCAATGATGTTATTACTTCTACTTTAGGCACCATGATCCTTAACATTCATGTAGGGCCATGTACCTTACCCGAACTCTTCTATGTCCTTGAGGGAGAATTCCAATACAACATGTTGTTAGGCCACCCTTGGATCCGGGCTATGGGATGCGTTCCCTCCACCTTACATAGATGCATAAAATTTGAGTATGAGGGGAAGTCATACACCGTAAAAGCTGATGCTCCCCCTTCAAAACCTGCAATATGTTATATCGCCCTAATGATGTGCTTGTACCAGTCAAGGCACCCATTCATCCAACCCAACCATCTACTTCACCCACACCTCAACCATCCACCTTAGCCACACCTACACCTTCAACCAATGAAACCGCCGTTGCAAATACCACTTCCTTCCCCACAGACAACATCCCAACCTCAGATCCCTTGGTAGATGTTTTTCAATGCCTTACACTGGGGGAGTATTGCCTATATAACGTTAGTACTTTCCATACCCCATAGGAGTACGGACAGTTACATGCGCATCCTACCTATGACCATCGTGTGGGGGAGGTGATCTCCTATGGACCACCTAATTGCCACACCAACCTAACGTATGGGGGTGTCGACGCATCCTCCATTACCCTTGAACCTCCCCTTGGTGTGGTTCCCTTCCGATCCAATTTTCAATATCTAACAAATCGTCGTTTCACCCTCACCTTCTTGACTCGTTGTGCTTGGAAAGGTTTTGGTTTTGGTCTTTATGAACAAGTCCGACATACAATGATTCCCGTGACTACATGCAAACACAAAGATCATAGTGGTCTTGGATTTTCTAAAACACTTACACCAAAGAAACCTCATGTCAGTTGTATCCGGGAAGACAACGACATTACCTCTTCTGAACCATCATCACCTATTTTGCCATCTTCACCCACAGAGTCGATAGACCCTGGAATCTATCCCTCCTAACTTTTTTTTTTCGTAAATGCTATCTTCCTGGGTCCTCTCACTTATCAACGCGATAATTAAGACCCATCTTCTCTTCCCCTTCTGTATCCAGACATGATCGAAGAAGACTCACCTTCAATTAATGTTGTTGAGTGCCATGATGACGAATCCATCCTCACTTACCTTGCACGACGACTCTTATATTCAACGTACCTTACCATCTCAAACTCAAACGATGTTGAATGAGTCGACTATAGAAATCAACATCCACACAGAGGATGATCCTCACATTGTGAATATTGACAATCTCTTAACGCATCGAACAAACTACCTTTGCTACCTTCCTCCGTGCCCATAACCAAGCTTTCGCTTAGTCCTACGCTGACATGCCAGGAATCGATCCTGACATTGCTATCCATAACATTACTCTAAAACCCAACTCCAAACCAGTTAAACAGAAACTAAGAAAAATGCATCCATGCATTGCCCTCTTGGTCAAAGAAGAGCTTCAACGACTCCTTTCTGTTTCCTTCATCTTACCTATTGACTATCCTCAATGGATTTCTAACATCATACCATCACTAAAGCGACGGGGGGACTTTAGATATGTACAGTTTCTCGGGACCTTAACCTCACTTGCCCAAAGGATGACTTCCCCCTACCTAGTATTGATCAACTTGTTGATCTCACTACAGGCCATGAGATGCTTTCTCTCATGGATGGCTTCTCAGGATACAATCAAATTTTGGTAGCCCCGGCCGATCAACATAAAACCACCTTCATTACTCCTTGGGGAACCTTCTACTATCGTGTCATGCCATTTGGCCTTAAGAATGCTAGTGTGACCTATCAGCGAGCTATGACTTACATTTTTCATGACATTATGCACACTATCCTTGAGGATTATGTCGATGATCTTCTTGGCAAATCTAAACATCGCAGTGAACATCTCGATGTTTTAACCATTATTTTCGATCACCTGTTACAATACTGTGTTCGTCTTCAACCAAAGAAATGTGTCTTTGGTGTCCTTTGGAAAACTCCTTGGTTTTATTGTCTCTTTGCGTGGCATTGAGGTTGATCCGGAAAAATTCAAAGCTATCCTAGAAATGCCCCCACCCACTAACCTCAAACAATTGCGTAGTTTTTAGGGAAAACTCCAATCTATCTAGTGTTTCATCTCACAACTCTCAGACCAATGTCAACCTTTCCATCATCTTCTTAAAAGGAAATTGTCTTTCAATGGAGCGAAGAGTGCCACCAAGCCTTTGAGGCTCTTAAAACCTATCTCTTACACACCACCCGTGTTTGTCCCACCTCAGGATGATCGCCCTTTCTACCTTTACCTTTCGCCACCAACCATGTTGTAGGACCCATGCTCACACATCGTGACTCAGAGCATCAAGAACAAGCATGTTTATTACATAATTCGTATTTTTGTGGATTACGAGACTAGGTATACACATGTAGAAAAGTTGTGCCTAGCCCTATCATTCGTGGCCACCAAACTCCGACATTACCTCCCGAATCACAAAACTTTCATCACCAACGTTGACCCCATCCATTATATGTACACCAAACCTCATCTAAACCAATGCATTGCTTGATGACTTATGCTCCTCGCCGACCTCAACCTTGAGTTTTTACACCAGAAGTCGGTCCAAAGGACAAACTATTGCAGACCAACTCACGGAAGCCCCTTTACCTCGGGGAACAATTTACCAATTTTACTTTCCCTGACAAACTCATCACAACTCTTTCACTCAGTGAGGTGTCATATCCAATGAACCTCTTCTTCGATGGATCCAAATGCCAAAGGCCACGAGGAGGGTCAAGCGTTGTTCTCATTCCTCTTGATCTTTGAACCTATGCCTCTTTCATTCCGGCTCGATTTCCCTGCACTAATAATATAGCGGAATATGAGGCCCTTGTTTCTGGTCTCCAGTTATGTTACACTTAGGTGTAAATTCTATTAACATTTTTAGTGACTCTCAATTATCAGTCAATCAAGTTACGGGCATCTACCAATGTAAAAATGAGGAACTTCAAAAGTACAAACATTACGTGGATTCACTTTTGACCTTATTTACTCATTATTCTATCCAAACCATTCCCCGCCCAACTAATAAATTTGCGGATACTATGGCTTACTTGGCCTCGCAAATTCCTACCTCACCAATTGAATCTGACATATTTGTCTTGGTCCAACAACTCTTTGCCCCATCTTACTCGGTCTCGGATGTTTGTATGGTAAATAATGTATCTGCTAATTCGGGGATACTGGTATCACCAATTTCACGACTACTACCTTACAACCTCTGTTCTCCACCCGACCTTACTAGTAACAAAAACGTGCTTTTCTTAAAAGTGTTTCTCATTATGTCATCATGGGGGACTCCTATATAAATGTGGCTTTGATGACATCCTCCTTTGATGTCTAACCAGCGGAGGTCACCTATACCATCCGACAAGTCCATGACGGAATTTGTGGTGGACATTTTAGTGGCCTTGCCATGGCCAAACGGATCCTTCACCTAGGATATTATTGGCCTACTCTTAATAACGACTTCTACAAATATGTTAAGCATTGTGTTATGTGTCAACAACATGCCAACCTCCAACATACTCCTAGCCACCCGCTACAGGTCGCACGAGATCTTTGGCCTTTCTCACAATGGGGTTTAAACCTTATTGGTGAGATTCACCTACCTTCCTCACAACATCATCGTTGGATAATCACAGCAACCAAATATTACACTAAATGGGTGGAGGCCATTCCACTCATTTCAACCAAAAAAGAAAAAATCGTAGAGTTCATCAACCATCACATTATCTGTCGTTTTGGTGTTCCTCATCGCCTGATAACAGATAATGGAAAATCTTTCAAAAATAAGTTGTTACAAGACCTTTGTGACAACTTTGGTATCAAACTTAGCTTCTCATCACCTTACTATCCATAAGCAAATGGTCAAGCCGAATATTCTAACAAAACCCTAACCAAAATTCTCATGAAAGTTGTTAACGATTCTGGAAACAATTGGCTTGATCACATCCCCTTTTCCCTTTGGGCTTATCGTACCAGCATTCGTACCTCCACTAATGCCACACCATTCTCTTTGGTATATGGTACCGAGGCTGTCTTTCCTCTCGAAATACAAATCCCCTCCCTAAGAATATCTCTCTAGGATATTCTCACCAATGATGATTTCTGCCAAAAGCGGTTAGCCCAATTCGAGCTTCTTGATGAGCGTCATCTTACAGCTCTTGACCACCTTCAAATCTATCAAAAGCACATCAAGCATGCTTATGATAAGTGAATTCATGAGTGTACCTTTTAGATTGGTGATCTTGTCCTCAAAGAGAATTAACATGTGACCAAACTAGAAAAGAGCAAACGTGGAAAATTTGCTCCTAATTGGATTGGGCCTTACATTATCACTCACACTTATGAATCAGGCACTTATCGTTTAGCTTTGCTTAATGGTAAACCTGAGCCTGAACCCCTTAATGCCTTGCATCTCCGACCATTCTACTGTTGAATTTAGTGTTACATCACTTCTTATCTACCTTGCGCTCGTCCCTTGAGCTCATTTACCACCTCATACAATTTGTTTCGTGCATCTCAAAGTAGAATCAACCTCACGTGGTTTGATCATCACCTCCTCTTAAAGATTCCTTCCCCTTTTTAGTCTGGTCCATGACTTAAAAGTATCAAAATAACACGTTCTCAATTATACAATTATGGGATATTCTTGAGTCAAACTTCCTGCAAAACTAGATGCTTCATGCCAAACGGACATCTAGACCTCTAAGTTATACATAGACTACTCCCTCGAAGGACAACTATGTGTAAAGCCACATCTGCTATTATAAATAGACTGCTCCCTCGAAGGACAGCTATACACAAAATCCACATCTGCTACTATAAATAGACTGCTCCCTTGAAGGACAGCTATACAAAGTCATCCTCTATTAGAAGCTTCTCACATTGATTAGCTTCGTGAAGACCTCAAGAACAACAAAATGCATATCCCATATAGACTTCCCGCATCGATCATTCTATATCCAGAAAAATAAAAGCAATATTCAAAAGAAATTTTGAGTCATGGACTTGTCTATTCAGTTTGGTTCTCTTTAAATCGAATAATCACCTTATAACAAGTTCTTTGTGCCCCGGCTATACCATCCACCTCACCTCACCATTCTTCAAAACAAAAAACTCAAGGGACGTGGTGTATATCGATATATTGTGATTATACAACTCTTTTCACCTATCGACTTCTACGCCTATGCAAGGTACCTAGGATTCAAGCTCATCTTATGATAATACATGATTTGTTTTTCTCTTTTCAACTACAGGACACTTTTGCCTCTTTTACCCAAATCTAGGATTATGTGTTGACCTTAATCAAGACACGATTCCCTATGCTTAGGTAAGCTCAACCTCGCTTCACCTATACCCACACCAACACCAACAACATTACCCTACCAACATCAAACTTTTACTAACCAACAAATTTCCTAACCACAACCAAATTTCCCCGAATTCACCTCTCCCCTGGTCCTAAGGGAGAACTACATCGATCTGAGGCCCTTCTTTGCTTTGTGCAATGGGCTATGTAGGCAGCACTTAGGAGACATGGGGTCTCCCAAGGTTAGCTTGACCATCCCCTATCATAACCTATCATGTGTTATTAAAATATAAATGATTTCACATATTTATATTAATAACACTCACCTTGGTCTTTTATCAATTCAAAACATTCAAAACACAAAATTTCTTATTCTTATCGTAAACTCAAATCAACATACATATTCAGTTTTATTTAAATGTTAAAAAAATACATCTTCTCTATCATCGATGTGCAGTCGGCATCCTTATTTATTCTTCTACCCCTATGAAATTCACTTAGACCCTTGCGCCTCATCCCGAACCAGGTGGTGATTGTGATCGTCGATGCCGCTCACCTGGCCTCTCCATCCTCAAAGGTGCCACTGCTATTGGTTCCTCCCACTGATCCACCAATCTCTCCTGTAACATATGAATACGCCCTCTCGCATGGAGGAATCTCGCCTCTAGTCTCACAATCCCGTTGTCTCATTCACTTACGTTTGAAGCTGGTGAACTAAACCCTACAGGTGATCTCTCTCCATTGTAATCATAGCTATGTTAGGATGATCGGCCCTCTCACGTGAACCTCGCAGCTCTGCTACCCACCATAATCTATAAGACTCTGTCACTCCTGCATCCATTACCCTGCGTTCGGCTGCTTTGTCTCTTCTAGTCCTTCTGGAGGTGTCGGCTGGGGAGGTGAGAATGATGCCTCGGCGTCAATCCTCATGTATGGTCTATAAGCCATGGGTATATCCTAAACAAATCCAAATTATCACCACATGTGATCTAGAGGAATCCTCTCGTACTCACCGACCTGTGTCCCGCAATCCACCTTAATCGCTCTACACCCCTCAAATCCTCAGCTATGTTCTCCGTCACCATATAGTTCCCGTAAGGCCTCCAATGGATATCTGCAATCGTCACCATCTCTCACATCTGCCTATAATACTCAACGTCATCTGTCACGGCCTCGGATCTCACCTCTTGCTCTGTTTGGACCCATCGTCTGAATCCCAACCTCTTCACTCCTGTCTCTCCTTCCTGGATTGGTCGTCCTATTGGTCACACACACATAATGTGCTCATAGGCCCAACAATGTAATAATTATGCACAATCTAGTGTAGTCCTGTGATTTCACCTATAGGCCCATAAACCCCTGTATAGCTCCGCCAGATATGCGGGTGCCCATGTGAAATTCACGCTCCTTTCTATCATTTCCCAAATAATACACATCAATGATTTTGGAAATCTTCCCCCATCCACCCTTGGTAATGCATAATACCCCACCGCTATCATTAATACCACTACAAACCTTGTTGCCTCAGGGTGTGCTGCAAACATTATACCATAAGTGAATATCAAACCTCGCTATGTCAAATATCATGCACTGGGACCAAATACTGCTATTATCGCTCCCCGCGCCGTGTTAGGCCTTGCCTGATACACTGTTCTTCCTGTAATTGGGAGTCTCAAAATTTGGAACACAGCTTCTAACGTCACTGTCATCTCCCCTGCCGGCGGATAGAAGTTATTCTTTTCTGGATTCCATCTCTCAATCAACGCTTGCAACATATCATGATTGCGTGTGATTCGTGAATAATAGCGGATTCCATTTAACCCCACACACTTTATCAATGCCCACTCAGCTGGTGTTACATCCGCTCGGACCCGTGATAACAAAGCTGGCACCCTATCATTCATCCTCAACCCTGCCTCTACCTGCATACATCAAATCAACAAATAAAAAATCAATAAATAAAATCCCTAGGTGTTTTTTATCACATTCTAGAATTTTACACAGTAACCGATATCGGTTATAGATAATTGATACCAGTTACCTAACCGATACTGATTATCTCTAAATGATATCAGTCACTATCAATTCTATACACCCTTCTTAAAAACACCACCTACAATAATTATTCGCTCGTTTACCCATCTATGTACCTACAAACATACACAAACCCCGATTACCTACCCCATAACACTCACCCCATCCCAAACCCTTTCCTATCACCTTTTCTTTTCATCTCTACCCACTTACCTTCTCTCATCCTATTCATAAACATGCAATGTAACATTCCCATTTTAGTACATTAGAACAATTTTTATTTTTTTTTTTTGATAAGTGCTTCCTAGTTCTAAATACATAATTTAGAACTCACAGATCATCCTGTGATCATTCTTACAACAGATAACCAGATAAGGTTAGGGCTAGGAGGAATACCCGTTGAGCGTCGAGATGGTGTGCGCGTATTGTAGAGAAAGATCGGGTTGATTGTGAAGAAATCCTTTTTGTCTTGGAAGGACTACCTGCAAATAAGAACACAAGACCACACGATTTTGATTAGACAATAAATGAGGGAACTGCCTTGGGCCCAGGAAATATAAAACTTCCTTTCGAAGGTGGTCAGTTCCCCTGCTAATATGAATTAACACAAAAGACTGTAAGATATCAATTAAATTGCTACGTTGAACTGGGTAGGGGAAAGGCTGGTTTTTGGTTATAGTCAGGATAACCGATACCGGTTGCTGATAACCGATATCGGTATGGTCTAGGATCTGAAGGTTGGTTGTTTTGTGGGGGTGGTTGTGTTGTTTGGTAGTTGTGTTATTTGTAAGGCTGTATATAGGTGATATTAGGAAATAAGGTGATGAGAGGTAGATGAATGATAGTTAGATGCAATAGCACGCTGGGTAGTGGATCTAGGAATGGATTTGTGAGGATTGTGCTTCAAAAAGTCTAAGAAATGTTATTAAAGAGGACATGCAAGATGTAACTTACTGGTTATTGACGAAGATGCAGGTCCAAGAACTCTGATGACAAAGGCAGAACTCTAGGTAGGATGGCTGGACAAACAGAAGATGAAATATCTCCCTCCCGATGATCAGCTGAGTATCTGAGAACTCTGGCTATTCTGTTGCAGTTTTGGGCTTGATCTCCTTTTGCTGCAACTCTTCTGGTTTCTTCACTCGTCTCTGCTCGGTCAAGTGAAGATCTGGACTCTCTTGATCACTCCCAAATGATCTCTGTTGATTCCTAAAATCCTTCCACCCTTGTTTCTGGTTAGGGGAGCCCATTTTACAGGGAACCGATGGCGGTTACGTAACCGACGGCGGTCGAGTAGGAATCGGCATCGGTAAGGAAAAAGTAGGCTATTTTTAGTAAAATAGCCCACCTTCCTTACTTTTCTCCCGAGGGATTAGTTGCGGGCTTGGTCAAGTGACTAGAAGGTCGGTTTTGGGTCTGAGAAAGGGGTCATTAGTCATGGGTGTAGGTGTAGACCAAGTTATAGGTCTTAATTAGGTTAGTTTAGGGTTAGGGCTAGGTCATGATGAAGTGGCAAAATGAGGTGGCAGGTGAGATGATGTGGATTTATCAATTACAAGGTAATTAATAAATAATTGTGTAAGGTTTAGGTGATGAGGTTAGGTTGCGAGATGAGATGCGGGTCACAAGGGGTCGTAAGACACAAATTTGGTGTCTACATTAGCCCCTTATTGTCGTGTAGCTTGTTTTGTAAAGCTGCGCGGACAATAATATGAAGTGGTTTCTCCTGTTAAGGATATAGGTAATCCCCCTCAAATCTATCACAGATTGAGTGAACGGGAAATCAGGGATAGGGTTGATAAAGGGTAAATGTTGTAGAGAGGATGGTAAGGTGGTGGGGTAGGTCGAGGAAGCGGATGCATGTTGAAATGCAATAAATACGACTAGAGTACATGATTTGTGAGCAAACCAGCAATGCATAGGCAAAGGTCGATAGTTTATCCAAACAAGGGTGATATAATCCTGTATCGAGGCATAGGAAGTAGCTCCGGGTATATAACGGTAAGGTGCAGAGAACGTTTAGGCATGTTCGGCGTACGAATGGTTGGTTTGGTTGAGATAAACGTCACGGTCTAAGTGCAGGGAAAAGTTGGTCGACGGATCAAGTCGAGGACCTAATCATGCTAAAACACGAACAGGTGAGCTCGATTAAACAAAAAAAAAGACAGGATGGGTGGATAAGAGTGTATGTTGGTGATGTTGGGTAGGGTATTGAAGTGGTACGGCCGTGGGTCGGGCCAAGTTGTTGGGTTGCGGCCTTGGGTCGGGCCGGAAGGGTAGAGTGAGGCCTTGGGTCGGGCCGGATGGGTAGGGTTGCGGCCTTGGGTCGGGCCAAATGGGTAGGGTGAGGCCTTGGGTCGGGCCAAATAGTTAGGGTTGCGGCCTTGGGTCGGGCCAAATGGGTAGGGTGAGGCCTTGGGTCGGGCCAAATGGTTAGGGTTGCGGCCTTGGGTCGGGCCAAATGGGTAGGGTGAGGCCTTGGGTCGGGCCAAATGGGTAGGGTGAGGCCTTGGGTCGGGCCAATAGTTAGGGTTACGGCCTTAGGTCGGCCAAATGGTTAGGGTTGCGGCCTTGGGTCGGGCCAAATGGTTAGGGTTGCGGCCTTGGGTTGGGCCAAATGGTTAGGGTTGCGGCCTTGGGTCGGGCCAAATGGTTAGGGTTGCGGCCTTGGGTCGGGCCAAATGGTTAGGGTTGAGGCCTTGGGTCGGGCCAAATGGTTAGGGTTGCGGCCTTGGGTCGGGCCAAATGGTTAGGGTTGCGGCCTTGGGTCGGGCCAAATGGGTAGGGTGAGGCCTTGGGTCGGGCCAAATGGTTAATAATGTTTGCATCAAAGGTTGATATAGGCGATGTTGGTGGAAAAGGGGCAATAGTAAATAAGGGCAAAAAGTTGGGTGAGGAAAGGAAAAACCGATATCGGTTATCTATGACCGGTACCGGTTAGGTAACCGATTGCGGTTTCTTAGGGCACGATTTGACCGGTATCGGTTCTATGTGAAAAACCTATAAAAAGAAAAATACGGCCGGTCATTGTCACTTTGTCAATTTGGAAATCAAATTAAGTTGTCTGAGGTGGAATATTGACATTGGTGCATTTGTTCACTGAGGTGGCACTATTGGACTGGAGGAGTGAGTTGGTAGCGGGCCCGAGTGAGGAGGAGGCAGTAGTTGATTGGTTGAGGACCCAGAAGAGGACAGTTGGAGCCATGGCACAGCCAGGAGGAGCAGGAGGAGCTGGACCAGCTGGACCACCACCACCCATCCCACCACGACGACGTGTCATCGTACGGGTAGGTTCGAAACCCCTCATTGTGTTTATTTGATGTTATTAAGCTAGATGGGGGGTTTGGGTAGGAATTTACATGTTTTAGGAAATAATTAGAAAATGGAAATAATTCGAAAAAGGGAGAGGGTAGATAGGTGAAATAAGCCAAGGCGGCTGGGTGGGTAGATTTTTAGGGTGTTTGGGTGGGTATGTAGGTAGAAAGATGAAAAAATGGAGGTGGGGGGCCGCGCGGGGGTTCGGCTCGGGGAAATTACAGCGACCGATGTCGGTTTCTAAGCGACCGGCATCGGTCGCAAAATTTGTGGGCAGGGCGCTTTGTGTTTGGCCGGTGGCGGTCGGTAGTCGACCGGCGTCGGTGGGAAGAGGGCCGCGGTCGGTTATTGGGGACCGGTACCGTCCGTAGTTTTTTTTTTTTTTAATAAGTTATTGTGTTGTGTTGAGTTTGTGGTGGTGAGTTAGGTGTTGTTTGGGTTGGGATGAGGTGTTTTGGGTGTTGTTGTTGTTGGGGTGGGGTGTTGTTTGGGTTGGGATGGGGTGTTTTGGGGTGGGTTGTTTTGGGTAGAAGAGGGAGGCGAATAGCGTAGAGAATAGGTGGGTAGAGGGGTGTGTTAGAGAGTCGTGGTGTGGCTAGGTGGAGAAGAAAAGTGGGTGTAGAGGGTTGTGGTGTTGTTGTTGTAAAGAGTAGAGCTAATGTTGTGGGTTGGTTTTGCAGGCACGTCAGCAGCTGACGATGCGGGACAGGATGCCCCCGCTGTTGGTGCGGATGCGACCACATGTATCCGCAGCACACTGGGTGATCATGCGCGAGGTGGGACTCGGCGGAGTCCAGCGATACAGAGCTATCGACAGAGATCATAGTTTGATGGTTGCCCTCATCGAGAGATGGGATCCGGTGACCAATGTGTTCCATCTCCCGACTGGAGAGATGACCATCACATTGGAGGATGTATATCGCATCCTTCGATTACCTATTGATGGAGAGGCCATTTTTCAGGTGGATGCAGAGACAGCCATGGACAACATCCTACAGGTTTTCGGGGATGCAGCTGCGCTAGTGACATATCACAGCGCGAGCATCGGGTATGGTGATATGTACCGTGCGCACCGACATGAGACACGGCTTGCCGTGTTGATGATGATCGGGATCACCTGCTTCGCCCTCCCGGACTCAGAGGGAGGCCGCTTTCCATGGGCATTGATGGGGGTGCTTCATGAGATGGTGGAGGAGCACACCTGTTATGCTTGGGCACCAGTATATCTGGTGCAGTTATACAGGGAGCTGTGGGGCTATCGCCGGATGAGGCGATTCGGGATTTGTTTGACATTTTTACTTCACTGTTGGGCATATGAGCACATCATATGCATCGAGACGATAGGGTTACCCAGCCCGACGGGGCCACGGTCATATACGATATGGCTTTCAGAGGTGGTTGGGGGTCGTGGGACAGCCACGGCAGTGCTTGCAAGGCGGGACGTCGCTTATTACAGGCATTTATTAGAGGGCCTGACAGCGGTAGACATCGTATGGAGACCTTACGAGGTCATCACCCACACAGAGAGCCCGATACAGATTACACTTGATCCAGTACACTTTACGGATAGCGGGACGGAGGCCGGGAGAGTACGAGAGGATACCCCTAGAGAGTGCAGCGAGCGAGATGGGGCTGCGGCAGGGCGAGCCACCTCCCTTCCCTCGGTCACGAGGGATGATGTAGAGCCCCACTTCTGCACCACGGCCCGTGGATCCAGTTGGAGTTCTTTGAGAGGCGGCGAGATGACACTTAGATGATGCGGGGCATGCAGGGAGCATATATGGTTTGGTGGGCTGGTCGAGAGAAGCGTAGCGAGGTAGCCTGACCTGCATGCCAGCCCATTGGCGGGTGATGGTAGAGCGAAGATCAGCTCGGGGTCGAGTGCAGGCTATTACGAGGCGGTTGGCTGCTGCACGAGCACGAATAGGTGTTTCTACGAGGGCAGCTAGCCCAGCTCGAGTACGAGCACGGCACCACCACCGGCCAGTGGTACGGCCACGGCCCGAGCACGAGTGCAGTGCAGTACCACCACCACAGCGGCACGCAGCCACGGCCCTAGGCACGAGTACAGTACAGTACCACAGCCACGAGCACCACAGCGGCACCATCACGAGCACGAGGGGCCTTTGGTAGTAGGAGTCAGGGGACCAGCCCCAGCACCTACGGTGGCACGGGACAGATATATGGAGGTGAGAGCGGAGGCCCGGTACTATCAAGATGTTCTTGATAGTACCGGAGCGAGTATCAGCCATATGCAGCTTATAGAGCGAGACCTCCCATAGTCGAGAGATCGCGGGAGGTGCGGCCACGGCCGGCGTGTACATTACGAGCGGGAGCGAGAGAGGCACCACGAGGGACCAGCGAGGAGAGAGGTGCTTGAGGCGGTGGGGAGAGGCGAGGATCCTGCATTGTTTTTGTATATGGACATGGGCACCGGTCTGCGCACCGGTTGTGTTGATAGAGGCCTGCGTGCCTACATTTATTCATTTATTCATTCATTTATTGTATACCGGCCTGCGAGCCGAGTACGGGTTGTATAGTTGATACCGGCCTGCGAGCCGAGTATATTTTTGATATGAGGACGGCTGCGAGCCGAGTCGAGATTATTGTCATTTATTGCGGCCTGCATGCCGGCTTTGTTGTATTATGAGATCACGAGAGGTCCGATCACGGGGCATATTGTATATTGGAAACGTTGTATATGTGATATATAGATATGAGGATTTGACTCACATGCTGTGTTCAAAATGTTTTTAAGTATTTTGTCGATGGTTTGTGATATTTGATGTATGATAAGTTTAATTGACATGTTGATATATTGATGATGTTGATGTTTGTTGTTAATGGGATGCGGTCATGTTATATTATGAAATGTGGCATGTTTTGTTGCTTTGGTTTGGTGACATTGTTATATATGTATCTGATGAGTTGGATCCAAATGGTGTATAGATTGATAGTTTTTGATATCCTTAGATGATGGCATGTTTGTTTTGGTAATGTAGATAGATGATATGGATGAAATCGTAATGAGAAGTGGATTGGATGGACAAATATGGATAATGGTGTTGTTATGCAGGAAAAGAGGCGGGCGCGATAAAAAATTAGGTAGAAAATGAAGAAAAGAACTATGTTTCAAAAAGGCAGGTGTGTAACCGATATCGGTTATGTAACCGACGCCGGTAGTTAGTAGATCGATATCGGTCATGTAACCAAAACCGGTTATTTAGGTATGAGCTTTTCTAAAAATAGAAAAGCTAGGGTGGCAACTTAAGTTCTAATTTTGAGAGCCATGCGAAGTTAAATACGCGAGCGCGCAGCTTTTTGACAGGCGAGACAGGTAATTGCATGAGAGATTTGAGTGATAAGGAGAAAAGAGACGGGAAAGTGAATGTGTTACGAGATTCGAGAAGGCGAAAAAGGTGAATTTGAAAAGGGTGGTGATCATGGCGAACGAGGAGAAGCATCCGGCGAGGCGAGGGACGAGAGGAAGACAAGTGCCACCTCAGCTGCTGCTGACTCAAGAGGTAAACGTTTTGGTTGTGATTTGATTCTGCATGTTTTGTGAATAAGATGGGGAGAGTAGGTGGGTAGATATGAGAAAGAAAACATGATAACAAGGGTTATAAATGAGGTGAGTATTACGTGGTAGGTAATCGAGGGTTTGGGTATGTATGTGTATACGAGAGAGGAATAAACAGCAATTGATTGTCGTAGGTGGTTGTTTAGGCAAGGTGTATGTAATTGATAGTGACCGATAGCGGTTAGGGATAACCGGTATCGGTTCTTGAACGCTCTGATTATTTATAACCGATACCGGTTACTGGAGGAATTTCCAGAATGTGAGAAAAACCCTTAGGGATTTGATGGATTGAATGGTTGTTTGTTGTTTTGATGTATGCAGGCAGAAGCAGGGTTGAGGATGAATGATAGTGTGCCAGCGCTGTTGTCACGAATCCGAGCGGATGTAACACCAGCGGAATGGACATTGATAAATCGTTTGGGGTTAAGTGGAATCCGCTATTATTCACGAATCGCACGTAACCATGCTATGTTGCAGGCGTTGATTGAAAGATGGAATCCAGAGAAGAATACGTTCTATCTGCCAACAGGGGAGATGACAGTAACATTGGAAGATGTGTTCCATATTTTGAGGCTCCCTATTACAGGAAAACCAGTATATCAGGCATTACCTAGCGCGGCGCGGGGAGCGATAACAGCAGTATTTGGTCCATACGCACGAGATTTGACACAACGAGGTTTGTCATTCACATATGGGATAATGTATGCAGCACACCCTGAGGAGACAAGGTTAGCAGTGATATTAATGATAGCGGTAGGGTATTATGCATTACCGAGGGAGAAGGGGGAAGATTTCCAAAGGCATTGATGTGTGTTATTTGGGAGATGATAGAAAGGAACGTGACTTTTGCATGGGCACTGCATATTTAGCGGAACTATACGAGGGTTTATGGGCTTGTAGGCGAAATCATAGGGCGACAACTTTGGATTGTTCATACTTATTACCTTTGTTGGGCCTATGAGCACATTGTTTGTGTGCGACCAATAGGCGGACCCATCCCGAGCGGGAGAGACCGGAGTATCGAGGTTGGGGTTGAGACAGTGGGTCAGACGAGACAAGAAGAGGCAAGATCCCAGTGTGTGGACGGTGACATTGAGTATTACAGGCGAGGTATGGGAGAGGGTGACGATTGCGGATATCATTGGAGGCCTTACGGGAACTATATGGTAAGAGAACATAGGCTGAGTTGAGGGGTGTAGAGCGATTGAGGTGGATCGCGGGGCACGAGCCGGGTGAGTATGAGAGGATTCCTATAGATCGCGTGCGCGACAATTCAGATTTGTGCGGGATATACCCACGGCTTATAGACCATATATGAGGATCGATCGCCGAGGCGGCATTCTCACCTCCCGGCCAACACCTCCCGAGAAGGGCGAGGAGATAGCGGCCGATCGCGGTGTAATGGATGCGAGGAAGATAGAGGCCTATAGATTATGGTGGGTAGCAGAACTGCGAGGTGTACGTGATCGTCCTGACATAGCTATGATTACAGCAGAGAGAGATCGTCTACAGAGTTTAGTTCAGCAGCTTCAAACACAGGTGAATGAGACAAGAGGATTGTTAGCGGTTGCGGAGTCACGGGCGGAGAGACTAGAGGCTGAATTCCTCCATGCGAGGGAGCGTATTCATATGTTACAGGAGAGATTGGCAGATCAGTGGGCGGTACCAATAGCCGTGGTACCGTTGAGGACAGAGAGGCGGGTGAGAGGCGTCGACGATCACGGTCATCACCTGGTGCGGGATGAGGCGTGAGGGTCTGAATAAATGTTAGCAAGGTATAAGAATAAATAAGGATGCCGACCTGCGTGTCGATGATAGAGGAGATGTATTTGTTTAACATCTAAATAAGACTGAATATGTATGTTGATTTGAGTTATGATAATAATAAGAATGCTTTCGTTTTGACTGTTGGTGTTTTGAAAAAGGATAAAAGAGGAATGTGATTAAATAGAAATACACAAAAATATTTATATTTACCACACATGATAGGTTATGGTAGGGGATGGTCGAGCTAACCTTGGGAGACCCCATGTCTCCGAAGTGCTGCCTACATAGCCCATTGCACAAAGCAAGGAGGGGCCTCAGACCGATGTAGTTCTCCCTTAGGACCAGGGAGAGGTGAATTTAGGCAACTTGGTACGATTAGGCAATTGGTTGGTTGGTAAAAATGTTGATATTAATATTGGTAAGGTAAGGTTGAGGGTGTTGGTAATGAATTGGTGATGTTGTAAAAGGTATAAGGGAAGCGAAAGTTAGCCTACCCAAGTGGTAGGGAATCATGCCCTGATTAAGATCAACACACAATCCTAGATGCGAGGCAAAGAGGAAAGATTGCTCCGTAGGTGAAAAGAGCTAAACAAACCACACAACGTAGAATGAGCTTGAAGCCCTAGGTACCGATGCATAGACGAGAAGTCAATAGGTGAAAAGAGTTGTATGATCACAACATATCGAGTGTACGTTACGTCCCTTGAGTTGAAACAAATGGTGAGGTGAGGTGAATGGTATAGCTGAGGTACGGAGAACTTATTACAAAGTGAGTGTTCTGACGAAAGAGAACCTACCCTAAATAGACAAGTCCATGACGCAAAAGTTCTTTTGAATGAGGCTTTTATTTATTGAATGTAGACTGATCGATGCGGGAAGTCTACAAGGGATAATGATTGTATTATTCTTGAGGTCTTCACGAAGCTGATCAATGCGAGAAGCTTGATATAAAAGGCGGCCGTGCATAGCTTGTCCTTCGAGGAGCGATCTATTTATAGTAATATTGTGTGATTTTAGTGCATAGTTGTCCTTCGGGGGAGCAGTCTATATATGATAGCAGCAATAGTTTGGCATATAGCTGTCCTTCGAGGGAGCAGTCTATATATAATTTAGATAGCTAGATGTTCTTTTGGCGTGAAGCATCTAGTTTGGTAGGAAGTTTGACTCAAGAAAATCCCATAAGAAGGTGTTATTTTAATACTTTGAAGTCATGGACTAGACTAAAAAGGGGAAGGCATCGTTAAGGGGAGGTGAGAAGTGAGCTTGATTTTATTTGGAGATGTAGGAAACAAAGTGTATGTAGCGGTAAGTGAGCTCAAGGGATGAGCAGTAGGTAGATAGGAAGTGATGTAACACTAAATTCAACAGTAGAATGGTCGAAGATGCAAGGCATTAAGGGGTTCAGGCTCAGGCTTACCATTAAGCGAAGCTAAACGATAAGTACCTGATCCATAAGTGTGAGTGATTATATAAGGCCCAATCCAATTAGGAGCAAATTTTCCACGTTTACTCTTTTCCAGTTTGGTTACATGTTGATTCTCTTTGAGGACAAGATCACCAACTTTAAAGGTACGCTCATGAAGTCGCTTATCATAAGCACGCTTGATACGTTTTTGATAGATTTGAAGGTGATCGAGAGCTGTAAGATGACGTTCGTCAAGAAGCTCCAATTGGGCTAACCGCTCTTGGCGGAAATCATCGTTGGTGAGAATATCCTGAAGAGATATCCTGAGGGAGGGTATTTGTATTTCGAGAGGCAAGACAGCCTCGGTACCATATACCAAAGAAAAAGGTGTAGCATTAGTAGAGGTACGAATGCTAGTACGATAAGCCCAAAGGGCAAAGGGGATGTGATCGTGCCAATTTCTTCCAGACTCATTGACAACTTTCATGAGGATTTTGGTTAGGGTTTTATTAGAGGATTCGGCTTGTCCATTTGCTTGTGGATAGTAGGGTGATGAGAAGCTAAGTTTGATACCAAAGTTATTCTGAAAGGTCTTGCAATAACTTATTTTTGAAAGATTTTCCATTATCTGTTATCAGGCGATGAGGAACACCAAAACGACAGATAATGTGGTGGTTAATGAACTCTACAATTTTTTCTTTTTTGGTTGAAATGAGTGGAATAGCCTCCACCCATTTTGTGTAATATTCGGTTGCTGTGATAATCCATCGGTGACGTTGCGAAGAGGAAGGGTGAATCTCACCAATAAGGTCTAAACCCCATTGTGAGAAAGGCCAAAGATCTCGGGCGACCTGTAGGGGGTGGCTAGGAGTATGTTGAAGGTTGGCGTGTTGTTGACACATAACACAACGCTTAACATATTCGTAGCAATCGTTATTGAGAGTAGGCCAATAATAACCAAGGCGAAGGATTCGTTTGGCCACGGCAAGGCCACTAAAATGCCCGCCACAAATACCGTCATGTACTTGTTGGATGGTATGGGTGACCTCCGCACCGGTGAGACATCGAAGGAGGATGCCATCAAAGCCACGTTTATAAAGGAGTCCTCCCATAACAAGATAACGAGAAACGTGTTTAAGAAACGCGCGTTTTCCGGTACTAGTAAGGTCAGATGGGAGAACAGAGGTTGTAAGGTAGTCGTGAAATTGGTGATACCAGGTATCCTGCGAGTTAGCAGACACCGTATTTATCGTACAAACAACCGGGGCTGAATAAGATGGGGCAAAGAGTTGTTGGACCAGGATGAAAATGTCAGAGTCAGTTGATGAAGCTGGAATTTGCGAGGCTAAGCAAGCCATAGTATCCGCAAATTTATTAGTGGAGCGGGGAATGGTTTGGATAGAATAGCGAGTAAATAAGGCTAGAAGTGAATCCACGTAGTGTTTGTACTTTTGAAGTTCCTCATTTTTGCATTGGTAGATGCCCATAACTTGATTGACTACCAATTGAGAATCACCAAAAATATTGATAGATTTGATACCTAAGTGTAATGCAACTTGGAGACCCAGAACAAGGGCCTCGTATTCCGCTGTATTATTAGTGCAAGGGAAATCGAGTCGGAATGAAAGAGGCATGGGCTCAGCGTCGAGAGGAATGAGAACAACGCCGGCTCCTCCACCACGGTGGCATTTGGATCCATCGAAGAAGAGGGTCATTGGATACGACTCCTCCTTGAGGGAAAGAGTAGCGATGAGTTCGTCTGGGAATGTAAAATTGGTAAATTGTTCCCCTGGTAGAGGGGCTTCCGCAAGTTGATCTGCGATGGTTTGTCCTTTGATTGATTTCTGGTGGACAAACTCAAGGTCGAGGTCGGCGAGGAGCATGAGCCATCTGGCGATGCGTTGGTTTAGATGAGGTTTGGCATACATGTAATGGATGGGGTCCGTGTTGGTGATGATGAAAGTTTTGTGATTTAGAAGGTAGTGTCGGAGTTTGGTAGCCACGAATGATAGGGCTAGGCATAACTTTTCTACATGTGTATACCTAGTCTCATAGTCCACCAAAGTATGACTTATATAATAAACGGCTTGCTCTCGATTCTCGGAGTCACGATGTGCAAGCATGGCCCCTACAGCGTGGTCGGTGGCGGAAAGGTAAAGGTAGAAAGGGCGGTCGTCCTGAGGTGGGATAAGCACGGGTGGCTGCAAGAGATAAGTTTTGAGAGCTTCAAAGGCTAGGTGGCACTCTTCGCTCCATTGAAAATCAATGTCCTTCTTAAGAAGGTGATGGAAAGGTTGACATCGATCCGAGAGTTGGGAGATGAAACGTCGGATAGATTGGAGCTTACCTTGTAAACTACGCAATTGTTTGAGATTGGTAGGTGGGGGCATTTCTAGGATAGCTTTGACTTTAGATGGGGTTCGACCTCGATGCCACGCAAAGAGACGATAAAGCCAAGAAGTTTCCCAAAAGGACACCAAAGACACATTTCTTTGGTTGAAGGTGGACAGAATATTGTAACAGGCGATCAAAAATAATGGTTAAAACATCGAGATGTTCACTACGATGTTTAGATTTGCCAAGAAGATCGTCGACGTAATCTTCAAGGATAGTGTGCATAATGTCATGAAAAATGTAGGTCATAGCCCGCTGATAGGTTGCACCAGCATTCTTAAGGCCAAATGGCATTACACGGTAACAGAAGGTTCCCCAAGGAGTTATGAAGGTAGTTTTATGTTGATCGGCGGGGGCAACCAAAATTTGGTTATATCCCGAGAAACCATCCATGAGAGAGCATCTCATGGCTGCGGTGAGATCTACAAGTTGGTCAATGCTAGGCGGGGAAGTCATCCTTAGGGCAAGCGAGGTTAAGATCCCGAAATCCGTGCATATCAAAGTCCCCGTCGCTTTAGTGGCCAGTGCGATGTTAGAAATCCATTGAGGATAGTCATAGGCGAGAATGAAGGAAACGAGAAAGGAGTCGTTGAAGCTCCTCTTTGACCAAGAGCAATGCGTGGATGCATTTTCTCAATTTACATTTAATTGGCTTGGAATCGGGTTTTAGTGTAATGTTATGGGCGGCGATGTCGGGATCAATTCTGGCATGTCGGCGTAGAGACAAGCGAAAGCTTGGTTGCGAGCACGGAGAAAGGTAGTAAAGGCGACTTGTTCTGATGTGTTAAGGGATTGTCCGATCTTCACAATGTGAGGATCTTCCTCCGTGTGGATGTTGATTTCTATAGTAGATTCGTTCAGCATGGTTTGAGTTTCAGATGGTAAGGCGCGTTGAATATAAGAGTCATCCGCGCCAAGGTAAGTGAGGATGGAGTCATCATCCTGACACTCAACAACGTTAATTGAAGGTGAGTCCTCTTCAATCATATCTGGATACAGAAGGGGGATAGAAGAGGGGTCCTCATTATCGCGTTGATAATTGAGAGGACCTAGGAAGATAGCATTTATGAAAAAAAAAAGTTAGGAGGGATAGATTCGGGATCTATTGACTCTGTGGGTGACGAAGGCAAAATGGGTGATGATGGTTCGGTAGGGGTGACGTCGTTGTCTTCTAGAAGACAACTGACACGAGGTTCCTCCTGTGTAGGTGTTTCAGGAAAACCGAGACCACTGCGATCATTGTGTTTGCGTGTAGTCACGGGAATGAGTGTATGTCGGCCTTGTTCATAAAGACCAAAACCAAAGCCTTTCCAAGCACAGCGAGTCAAGAAGGTGAGGCGAAACGACGATTTGTCAAGTATTGAAAATCAGGATTGGAAGGGAACCACACCAAGAGGGGGTCGGGGGTAATGGAGGATGCGTCAACACCCCCATACGTTAGGTTGGTGCGCGATAGGGTGGTCAAGAGATTACTTCCCCACACGACGACGGTCATAGGTAGGATGTGCATGTACATCCGTATTCTGTGGGGTATGGAAAGAACTAACGTTATATAGGCGATACTCCCCCAGCGTAAGGCGTTGAAAAACATCTACTAAGGGGTCTGCGGTTGGGATATTAGCTGCGGGAAGGGAAGTGGTTTTTTCGACGGTGGTTTCATCAATTGAAGGCGTAGGTGCGGTTGAGGTGGATGGTTGAGGTACATTTGAAGAGGATGGTTGGGTTGAATGAATGGGTGTCTTGATTGGTATAAGCACATCGTTAGGGTGGTATAACATATTGCGAGGTTTTAAAGGGGAGGATCAGCTTTTACGGTGTAGGACTTCCCCTCGTACTCAAATTTTATGCATCTATGTAATGTTGAGGAACGCATCCCATAGCCGGATCAGGGCGACCTAGCAATATGTTATATTGGAACTCTCCTTGAGGACATAGAAGAGTTCGGGTAAAGTACGTGGTCCTACCGAATGTTGAGGATCACGGTGCCTAAGGTAGAGGTAATAGCGTCATTGAATGACCGCATGACATGATGGGATTGCACACATGTAGCTAGAAGGGATATTCATTTGTTGGAAGGCTTTTGAAGAGATGATGTTTAGGCTAGCGCCCCGTCAATCATAACACGATGTACCGAATGTCCCGGACGTAAGTGAGATGAAAAGGGCGGTCGGGATCTTACGTACCAAAGTCAACAATTTCATCTTGAGCCAGCCATGCACTTGTTGTACGAGAGGCAGAAGTGGTTGGGGCGAGTGGGTTGTTTGGTGAGAGAAGCAACGTGATTGGGTGTTAGAATGGAGGCAACGAGGCGGGTTTCATTAGGTAAGACCTCGATCCCTTGAAGAATTTCAACGAGAGCTTGTCGATGGGATTGAAATCTGAATGAGATCATATAGTGTCATTTTACGGGTGATTGGTGAAGGCTGTTTGATCATGGCTCGATGGGCAACTCCATTAGAGATGGGGTAAGCGGGTCCACGAATAACCACTTTGGGTGGTGGTGCAATCGGGATCTTTGGATGGAGAAAGAGAGGACGCATGTGTGCTTTCTTTTGCTTTCTCGTTGTTTTTACTGCTCGAGTAGCAACACTAATCATATTAATCTCGTAGACTGAGATGAGGAAGATGGTTGGGATAAATCATGGTCTTGAGAGGTGGGGTTGTAATAATGATAGATCTTGGTGAGGCGGGGACGAGATGGTATAGTAGAGGAATTGAAGCTAAAGGTCTCTCCCTTCGTAAGTTGTCTTTCTTAACCTTTGTATCTGGGAGAGGTGGCCCGACGAAGGATGGTTTTTAAAGCTTTGCATCCCTCCACATCATGTCCTGGTGTGCGGTGATAGGTGCAGATTTTAGACTCATCATAACCTATAGGTCGAGGTTTAGACGGGTCATAAGGTCTAAGTGGGGGTAGGGAAATGGTCGCATTCTCCACCAACATAGCAAGGATTTTGGCGTAAGATCCTTTGAGTGGGTCAAAATCGGAGGAGGATGAGGGTATTGGTTTTGCGGGTTTTGGTAATGTTTGGGCGTGGTTGGTTCGTACGGGTGGTGGTTTAGCCGGGGTGTTGACACGTGGTTTTCACTAAACGTGGTTTCTTTGGCGCAGAAGCTATATTCAGCTGGTTAGATGATGAGGCTACAGATGACGTGGTAGCGGGAAACAACCACGGAGAAAGGGGAGTGACAGAAAATAAATCCTTTGATGATGGAGTTCGTTTAGGGTTGATGGGTGGACAGGATATGTGGGGTGACAATGTTGATATACCCTTTGATCTCTGTATAGGTGCAGAAGGCGTAGGTCGTTTTGAAGAAAACGCGGGAGGTATGATATATTGATGCAAGGTGGAGGGATGAGGTCCCAATATGGAAGGTAGGTGTGACGATGATGGTTTTGATTGTGATAGAGGCACGGATTGAGTTTGTCTCCTAGGTGGCGGGGCGGCTTTATTTTTGGATAAATCAAGTCGCTTAGGCGGGTGCGTTAGACTAGGCATTGGTGAGGTCCCAAGTGTAGGGGAAGATTTGGTTAGGTTAATAGAGGGGGATGGGCTACTTGGTATAGATACGGGGGGTGAGACTGAGGACATAGGCATTTTGAGTTTCTGTAAACACTTAGGATATATGGTAGAGGTGTCCGGATCGGTCACCTGCATTTGAGTAGAATAGGGGATACTCAAACGTTCCCATAGGACTCGTCTATCTTCTGGAGAATGACAATCTTCAGGCATGAATTGTAAATTTGGTACGGAAGAAAGACGGGTTGTGATTCCAGTCCACTGTGGGTGTGATACAGGGGGTAGATGAGGTACTGTATCAATAGATATTAAGAGGTCGACCGGTTGTTGAAAAGATTTAGGCGATGAAGGACTAATAGGCAGGAGGGCATGTTTGAGAGGGTGCAGTATGGTTAAAGAATTTGGTGATGTTGGTGCAAGAGATTTCTCGTCTAAGGATGTCAAAAGGAGTGGCGAGCCTTCCTCTTGTGCAGCAAGAGCGGTAGAAGGGGACATTTGGGAAATAGATAAATTAGATAACATCCGTTCGCAGTCTTGTAGGGATGTGGTGTAAGCAGACTCATTGATGAGAAGAGAAGTCTGGGCAGTTAACTCTTTTATGGGTAAAGGAATGATTTCACTTTGGCTTGATGGTGGTGAAGGAGGTTCGGACTCCTGTGTTAGTGGAGAGGCTTGATTCAAAATTTTCTCGATAGAGGCTTTTGGCTGGGAGTCGAAGACTGCATGGATCTCATGAACACTCTCCTCGGCTAAGATATCCTGGTTTACGTTACTGTTGGACGAGTGATTTGGGAATGGTTTGTTGAAGATTTTCAAATTTCGGTTGGCAGGGGCATTAGGATTATCGAGGGTTATATCACCTGCGTCAACCATTTCTGCACTATGTTTTTCAACATTTTGCGATTTTCATGACTATGTCCTTTTACGCGGTGAAAGTTCTGAAGTCATTTTCTTTGTACGGGAAGGTATAGCGCGGGTAGAATCAAACCGGAGTGGGGTTTAACGGGAGGCAAGGTGATAGCTCGGCTTTGAGCAATTTTCCAAGATGACACCATAAGTTTCTCCCGAGGAGTGTAATTGATGGGCTCGGCTTTGTACTTATAGGTGGTTTTGGTGGGGTATTAGACGGTGTTTGAGATTTGACCATCACCGCGTGGACAGCTCCTTTTGATTTTGAAGAAGTGGACGTGTGAGGAGTGGTGGTGTTTGGTTTATTGGTAGAATCGGAGTTCGGAAATGGGGTTTTGTTGCGCACCGCAATTTCTCTTCTTCTAAGGCTCGAATTTCTAGTTTAGAGCCATGGTAAAGGCCTCATCAAATGTGCGGAAAGTTTGAATTTGAAGAGTAGGAGAAATGTGCTTAGCACATGCCCGCGTAAAAAGTTTGATAAGTTCACTGAGGCGAGGCATATGTAAGTTGGTTGATAAGGCCCCGCCATCGTCAGCGAAATCTGCGATAGATTCGTCTTGGTTTCGGATGGCATAAAGGTCGGTGATAGATACTTTCTTGGCAATGTTAATGGAGAAATGATCCAAGAAAGATTGGGCTAGTTGGTTAAAAGAAGATTGAGTCTTGGGTTAAAGCAACTTTGTACCACTCAGGCGGGTCTGATAAGGACATGGGAAAGGTGCGGAGTAACAAGGCATCATCATGAGCAATCAAATAACAAGCATGTCTAAATGATCGCAAGAGTGTTGTTGAGGTCCTCTTTCTTTTTAAAAACGGGTAAATTTTGGTAATTCCCATTGAGGAGGATACGAATGAAGGGGACGAAAAGGGTGAATAGGCTCCCAACAAACTTGTTCGTATGTTAAGGCGCTACGACTTCACAAAGCAGAGGCCTCAGTTTTTGCATTTTGTCCATCATTTGTTTGATGAAATCCGTGGTTGGATGAGATGATGGTGCGATTGTGGTAAATGGAGGCAAATTGGGCCAAGGGCCTCCATTTGGACAATGGTGGGGTTAAGTGTTGATAAGGTATGGAGGATGAATATGTTGAGGCGACCGAATAGGGATGTCCCATATAAGATGTTGAGGTCACTGGATACGTGTATGGGAATGAAAAGGTAGGCGGAGCTTGAGAAGGAAAGCTAGTGTGGATAGGTGGCGAGAGAGCAAGTCATGAGCGGAGCGATGCAAGAGAGATGAGGTAGGGGCAGTCGGCGGTAATGATATGTGGGGTCCAAGATTAACCAACGGAAAGCCAATCTGAGTCGTATGAACCTCTGAAGCCGTCGGATTGGGAGACGGGGCTAGAGATGCAGGAAGCAAGGCGGTGTTATCAGGCGGAGTGGGAGCTAAATGAGCAGCTATACTAATAGGCATACCAACAAGGAGCTGACCATCAGGCGTACGGTCAGGGGTATGAGACAAATAGTATTGTACAGTGCTAGAATTAGCATCCAGAAACTTGGCAAAGTCCTTATCTCCCACAGGAATTTTAGGAACCTCGCTGGTATCCGTAGGATTCCCCACAGAATGTGAAGGGGGTGATTCAGGCAAAGAAACAGAGCAAGCATGTGAAACCATGGCGGCGGCTTGCTTTCAGTGATAACAACCATGGACGGGAGTTCACGGTAGGGTTTGATCATCGAGGAACAGAAACAAACTCGGTGGTGAAATTGGTAGGTTCTTTGGTTTGTCGGGGAATTGGGAAAGGCGATGGCCGATATCGGTCTCGTAACCGATGTCGGTTATACTATAGCCGGCGTCGGTCGGTCGTGTAACGATGTCGGTGTAAGAAGTCAGGCTAACAAGATATAAAAAATTGCTAATTTGATTTTTAACAACGTTTAGTATACTTGTCCAATTATTGATCACAGAAGACAGGGTATGAGAAAGAAAACAGAACTAAAAACAAGCAAGATGCACACGCAAATCCAGAGACTAACCCTAGGGTTAATTTTAATTATTGTGGGCTTATGCCTTTAGACACGGAATGATGTCAATCCTAAACAAAAGACTTAGGGGAAATGTCAAGTTGTTTTGGCTTATAAGGTTACCTCAATCGGGCGGAGGAATACCGCGGAAAAGGGGGATGTTTGAGCTGTTGTGTTAATTGTGAAGTGATTCGGTATGTGTTGTGCAGTGAAAGTAAGATTAATTTCTTGTCAATACCATGGATATCACCCCACGTGTATGACATGTTACTTAATCTATGTTCGCTAGAATTGAAAACAACAAGCGGTAATGTCTGATACGTGTTTTAAACCCAAATCGAAATGATATTCGATGAAGCAAAAGAGATGACTTTCACTAATGCGAGATGTAAAAAGCAAAGCAAGTTCTTTTATCAAAATAATACAAAACCTTGTGAATATCTTTTAGAAGAAGAAAACAGCAAGTATACTCCCTATATGAAAGCAAGTAAGAAAGAAAGAAACCCAAAATGGGTCCCACCGGGCGTGCCAAAATGTTTCGCTCGGAATGTTTGAAACACGGGAATAGAGTTGCTTCTATCCTTTCATTCCTTTTAGAAACAGATAAGGTTAGGGCTAGGAGGAATACATTGAATGTCGAGATGGTGTGCGCGTACCGTAGAGAAAGATCGGGTTATTGCGAAGAACTCCTTTTTGTCTTGGAAGGACTACTGTAAATAAGAACACAAGACCACATGATTTTGATTAGACAATAAATGAGGAACTGCCTTGGGCCGGGAAATATAAAACTTCCTTTCGAAGGTGGTGAGTTCCCTGCTAATATGAATTAACACAAAAGGCGTAAGATATCAATTAAATTGCTACGTTGAAGTAGGTAGGGAAAGGCTGGTTTTGGTTATAGTCGGGATAACCGATCTTGGTTCTTGATAACCGATATCGGTATGGTCTAGGATCGAAGGTTGGTTGTTTTGTGGGGGTGGTTGTGTTGTTTGGTAGTTGTGTTATTTGTAAAGAATGTATATAGGTGATATTAGGAAATAAGGTGATGAGAGGTAGATGAATGATAGTTAGATGCAATAGCACGCTGGGTAGTGGATCTAGGAATGGATTTGTGAGGATTGTGCTTCAAAAAGTCTAAGAAATGTTATTAAAGAGGACATGCAAGATGTAACTTACTGGTTATTGACGAAGATGCAGGTCCAAGAACTCTGATGACAAAGGCAGAACTCTAGGTAGGATGGCTGGACAAACAGAAGATGAAATATCTCCCTCCCGATGATCAGCTGAGTATCTGAGAACTCTGGCTGTTCTGTTGCAGTTTTGGGCTTGATCTCCTTTTGCTGCAACTCTTCTGGTTTCTTCACTCATCTCTGCTCGGTCAAGTGAAGATCTGGACTCTCTTGATCGCTCCCAAATGATCTCTGTTGATTCCTAAAATCCTTCCACCCTTGTTTCTGGTTAGGGGAGCCCATTTTACAGGGAACCGATGGCGGTTACGTAACCGACGGCGGTCGAGTAGGAATCGGCATCGGTAAGGAAAAAGTAGGCTATTTTTAGTAAAATAGCCCACCTTCCCTGCTTTTCTCCCGAGGGATTAGTTGCGGGCTTGGTCAAGTGACTAGAAGGTCGGTTTTGGGTGCGAGAAAGGGGTCATTAGTCATGGGTGTAGGTGTAGACCAAGTTATAGGTCTTAATTAGGTTAGTTTAGGGTTAGGGCTAGGTCATGATGAAGTGGCAAAATGAGGTGGCAGGTGAGATGATGTGGATTTGTCAATTACAAGGTAATTAATAAATAATTGTGTAAGGTTTAGGTGATGAGGTTAGGTTGCGAGATGAGTTCATCGGCATCACGTCACTCGGACTAGGTGACATAGGACAACGCAATAAACAACTTGCGATACTTTGCCCAAAGATTTGAAACATACTGTTCATGTCTCGTATTCCTTGATGGCATACTCGTCAATCTGGAATACGTCCTTTACCCCACTCCGATGTTAAATAGAATGTCTTATACTGACTTCTGTCAGCCTCCCCTATCCCAAGTCATTCACTCAGGAACGGATTAATAACATGACACACGTTATAAGGATGCTCTTGAGGACTAGGGTAAGCTGACATACTGGGTCAACCACTGTTAACCCTGTGTCAAGGTACCCCGAGTCTCCAAGGGCAGCCTCATAACATGACCATGGTCCTAACCAGTCCCAGAGTAAAAACTTGTTCGAGTTTAAGGTGTAAATCTTAACGATCAATGCAAAGGGTGTCGCCATAGGTCACCTGCATTGTTGTATCCTCGAGAAGATCCTAATCTTCTCAAAGGTACAACCTTGCAGTTGACATGTGTCGACATCCTACAAAACGCCTCGAAAGATTTACATAACTTCAAGGAGTTACTTAAGTTGAGTTGAAATTAAATTTAAGACTCTCCTAACTGGGTAGTCTTTTCCCAACCCCTGGGTTCCACACCTTTGAGTTGCCTTACGCAATTAAGTTCAATTTCACAGAGAGAAGTTTAATAAGATTTGAGATCTCGTCTAGGAGATCATTGGTTCCCAATAATCTTATTCTACATAATTGGGCAATAGCCCTAAGTCCTCTCATAAGGAAGCTAACTAAACCCATATGGGTTTATATCAGCTCCCAAGACTGAAATATATCTTACTTATTGTTATTAAGATATAGTGATTTAAAACCATCAATTACGTTGTCTTGACTTAGATCATGGATAGGGAGTAATAGATTACTCTTCCCATTTCAGCTACCTATTAGGGTGTAGTTTAACCTTAACTTCTCAAAAGGTAGTGGACTAATTTCCAATTTAGCCTTATTCATAATATGAAAGAATTTACTATTCATTCATGAAGTATTCAGTCACATAATTTCTACAAGGCCTACTTAGAGAATCCAAATAACTCCCATGGTATACAATATTAAAAAAAGCACTTACATTCAATCAGACCTAAGAAGTTCAATCCATCAAATAAAAATGCAGCCACATAAGTAACAATTTCCCCTTTTCATTTATTTCCAAGCCATACAATTACAATTTATGCACTTCAGCATATTTGATACAATACTCAACAACAAAAGAACAACTTTCTTCATATAGTACAAATAGAGAAATCAAGTTGGAATTCATCATAAAACTAGATTAAACAATCTGAGCATCATATCAGATCTGCGTGTCTTTACCACTTATGATGACCATCTGCAAAAATTGCTTAGCAAGACGGGTCAATTTAATGAACCGAGCATGATAAGCACTAATTCTTAAAACAATTGCATTCCACCAATTGTTTCCATTAGACAACCTGTTTAAATGAAATCATTTCATCAAACCTATAAACATGAATCACACTAATTATCTTTCTACCATACATGACTTTTTAACATAATTTCATAATATAACTACCATATTGACTCTTCTCGGATAATTCATCTTATGTTAGAGACTAAGAAGAACAAAATGAATCTAATATATCCATCCCTCTGAAATCCAAGGACAGTAACAATCCAATAAAAATTACTCCATTCCAGAATGAATTCTTACCAGTGCGTGTATCCAACAGATTTGCATTTAACAATTCAGAAAGACCGGTTATAGCCTCTAACGAAATTCCTTTATACTCATTGCATTATTTCCATGACATCGATAGATATACCAACTTCTATTACAATACTACTTTTATTAAAGTAGATAACTGAATAACTCAAACAAGGTATTATTATAACTGTAAATAAGAAAAGAACTTAGGTCAAGACTAAGCATTTACCATTCTTTCCTCATAAATTTAACAGTTTAATCATCTTATACCCCTATAGCAGAGTTCTTATGGAAATACAAAAGAAGGGAGTACTAATAATTTTCCAGAAAGGGAGAGTATACTTTCGTATTCCAAAACTCCTATATCCACATGTGCTTTACAACTTAAGAGAAAGAACAGAGGCGTTTAGATCTCCATTCCAAACAAGTTCAGGATAGTACCAACTTTCCAGGAGCAAAGCATATACAATCAATCTTGAATTCATTTAGGGAAGAAAAGAAAGCAAGAAAATCAACACAATCCCATCCCTTCCAAGTACAAAACCTAATTTCCATCATGCAGATCTAGGATTACCCACACGTTATTAGGAATCAGAGTTCCTCAAAGCAAGATTTCTCTCAGTCAGACTATGTTCCCGTTAACCAAGTTAAATCGTAAGGAAAACACAGCTACACTAGATATTTCATCACTTACATAACCCATAATTATTGACCATCCCGACCCCTTTTCAACAGAGGTACAGGCTTGTATTCATACATTTTTCATACACTTTGCCACTAAACCAATCGAGCTCCATAGAAGGAATTACAGTTTCATCTCAAATCAACCATGTATTCACCTGAAGCTATCAAGCAACAAAAAAAACTCATACGACCAGCGATAAACAATAAACCAACCAAATAAGACACAACAATTTTCTTTTATGTCATTCCTCAACCAAGAAATCATCCAAAGATAACGTCTAACATGGTACAGTTAGGAACTCATTACCTCAGTCGATCAAGAAGCAAGGAAACAACATATACAGAAGTCGAATCCATATGTAATCACAACAAGGACTTCAACAGAAGTCAATCCAAAATGTAAACACAACTAGGATTTCAACAGAAGTCAAACCAACATGTAAACATAGCAAGGACTTCAGCAGAAGTCGTGTTCATATGTAATCACAACAAACACTTCAACAGAAGATGAATCCATAATATAAATACAACAAGGACTTCAATAGAAGTCGATTCCATAATATAAACTCAGCAAGGACTTCAACAGAAGTCACTTTCATAATATAAACATAGCAAGGACTTCAACAGAAGTCGATTTCATAATATAAACACAGCAAGGACTTCAACAGAAGTCGATTTCATAATATAAACACAGCAAGGACTTCAACAGAAGTCGATTTCATAATATAAACTTAGCAAACACTTTCAACAGAGTCGAACCAAAATGTAAACACAACAAGCATTTCAACAGAAGTTGAATCCATATGTATACACAGCAAACATTTCAAAATCCATATGTATACTCAGCAAGGATTCAACAAAAGTTTAACCACTTGCTAACACAAAAGGTCTTTAATGAACTTAAATTCATTTTCAAAGAAGTCATATCCATAAAGTAATCACAGCAAGGACTTCAAAAAAAGTCAAACTAGGGATTCCCAAATCAAAAAGAGAAGAAGAAAACCAATACATTGTTTCCAACCAAGCCAACTGTACAAAAAAATCATCTGAATAGAGTTGTTCTAATGAAAGCATTTGAAGGAAAGCAAGATTTTTAAAAGTTAGGGCCTATCATGCCTGATAAGTGTCACTTAAAAATTTGAAGAAGACCTCTGAATGTGCTCGCACCTTCTCTTCTTCTTCCACGATAGATTAAACAACAATAAATTGTTACCTTCATGCCTTATAAACTTTCCCCGACAGAGAAGGAAGCTAGAAATTCTCAAAGTTTCCATGCAACACAGAGTAGACGACTGGTTCGAAGAACCAGTGCTCAAGCAGAGTGAAAAATGGAATGCATGGAAAACCAAACAACCAAACAATATTCCATTTGCATGCCTTCCCAAGCAATCCACGCTCGGGAACCAAAGTTCATTAATTGCATTAACTTCCATCCTCCCGCCTATTCTCCATTTCCACCGACCGCCAAAATTGGTGATCACCAAAAGAAAACAAACAAACATTCCCATACTTGGTGATACTGCCACGTCAGGTCACATTAGCCATTTGCAACCTCCGCCAAATCTGACAGCATCCCAAGTCCTTCAACCTTATCCCCCTCATAAATGCCATGGAAACCACCGCCCATGACTCGCGCCCCTTCATAGGTCCCCCTCCATTCTTATCATTAGTTAAGATAGGTAAGAAACATAGGTTAGATCATAGGGTAAGACATTAGTCTTACATCCATAGTGCTAGAAGAAGTTAACTCTTAGGAGCATTAAGCTTATAGTTTAGGGCTAGGTTAGATTAGCAATTATTTTAACCAATAGGTTATAGTTTAGGTTAAGATTATTAACCTTAACGAATCCAGTCTAGGTCTCCCAAGTAGGACCAATCAGTATTAGAGCCAAACAGGGTAAAACATTCCTGTAAAGGATCCTATCTGGCATTGCTAATTAAGCTTACTAGTATACACAAGAACATCTTACTTGGCTTAAGGTCTAGGCCTTCCTGATGTTACGATATCTGGAACCAAATTTCATTTATCATGATCAGCCTGAGTTAAACTCCGGGATTGCTCATTCAAACTCATTCAGACCTTGTAACTTTCGTAAGGTCCATAAATTTTGTTCATCCTGAATAAGCTTAAAACATTCCTTGGATCAATGCAACTGATCCAAGGCTGAGTCAAAGATCTTCAAGAGCAAAGAAGATACAATCCATATCAAGCATGACTTCCCAAAACCAAAGGAACATGTCCTTATACAGAAGAAATCATATATCAACACTTGAATGCTCAGGAGAAGGTAACAACAGTTCAGGGTGTTACATGCTTCCCTCCTAAAAGATTCATCGTCCCGATGATTACATCTTTTGATTTACCTTCAGGTCAATCAATTTATTAGTTCACAATACAAAAGACCAATTCCAACATGAATTATTTCATAAATCAATGTCATGATACAATTTATTCAACCTGAATAATGTTTTCCTCAAAGTTGGCTTACATAAAGACATGAAAAAGATAAGTTCATAATAATTAAAAAAATTGTCAACAGATTCCATTCATTCAAAAAGAAAGGGAAAAGCAATTTTCATCTCTTCCAGATTTTCCCAAGTTGCACTTTCTTCGTTAAACTGGTCCCACTGGACCTTACATTGTTGTATTTCACGATTTCTCAAATGCAATTGGTGAGTTTCCAGCACTCGTGTGGGTTTAACCATGATTATTCCTGGGTCTTGGACCTACAAGGAATTCCAATTTAAAACATGTGACAAGTCTAAAACGTATTTCTTAAGCAAAGAAATATGGAAAACATCATGCATGCGAGACAAAGTAGGTGGTAATGCTAATCGGTAAGCTACAGGATTGATTATTTTGACAATTTCGAAAGGTCCCACATAACGAGGTGACAACTTGGCAGCCTTGCCAAAAGTTATAGAACTCTTTCTAGGTTTAACACGAAGAAAAATTTTTTCACCAAGTTCAAACCTTCGATCAACCCACTTTAGGTCAGCATAGCTCTTCCTATCTCACTGCTTCTTTCAATCATTCACGAATCATTTTAACTTGTTGTTCCATTTCAGTGAGGATTTCTGGCCCAATTACCACTCTATCCTCAATACTATCCCAACTAACAGGGGTTCTGCACTTTCTTCCATAAAGTGCCTCAAAAGGTGCCATTTTAAGAGATGAGTGATAAGTGTTGTTGTATGCGAACTCAACTAATGGAAGATACTCTTCCCATTTATACTATTGATCCATGCAATACATTCACAACATATCTTCCAACACTTGATTTACTCTCTCAGTTTGTCCATCCGTTTCCGGATGATATGCAGAACTGAAGTTTAGTTTCGTTCCAAGAGCTGCATTAAGCATTTGCCAAAATCTTGATGTCATTCTAGGATCCCTGTCAGATATAATCAATTCTGGTACTCCATGTAACCTAAAAATTTCATGCACGAATCTTTTTGCTAACACTGGAGAATCATCCTTTAGATTTCCAGTGATGAAATGAGCTACCTTTGTTAGTTTGTCTACAACTACCAAGATAACATCATGTTTATTTCTCGACATAGGCAACCCTTGTACAAAGTCCATGCTTATTACTTGCCATTTATACTGCGGTATGCTATGGGGATATAATAGACCAGCAGGGTGCATGTGTTCTGCCTTAACCCACTGACATTCCAGACAATGTGTCACAAAATCAATAACATCCTTTTTCATACCTTTCCAAAAGTATTGTTGTTTTAGATCAGCAAGCATTTTAGTAATACCCGGGTGTCCAGAGAAGGGCGAATTATGAAATTCAACTAACAATTTCTTTCTCAAATCATTTAGCAAAGGTACATATACCCTGTTTTCATAACGTAAGATTCCTTCATTATCAAAATGAAAACCTTTATACCTTTCATCTTTTGGTTCTGCAGCAAGTGCTGCTTTTACTTGCTGAAAGTATATATCAGATTCTGAGGCACTTTTTACCTCATCTTTAAACTCGAGTTCTTAATGTTATAAGAGCAGTAAATGTGCTTCCTACGACTTAGAGCATCCGCTACTCTATTCTCTTTCCTTTGATGTAACTAATATCAAAATCATATTGAGATAAAAACTCTAACCACCTTCGTTGTCTTGCATTTAGATTAGGCTAGTGAAAATATATTTCAGCCCTAAATGATCGCTTTTCAACTCAAAAGGTTTCCCAAGTAAATAGTGTCTCCATACTTGAAGTGCATGAACAATCAGTAGCTCTAAATCATGAGGGGCATAATTCAGCTCATGTAACTTAAGTTTTCTACTTTCATAAGCTATGACTTGATCATTTTGTAACAAAACACCTCCAAGGCCTTCCCCAGAAGCATCCGTTACAACAGTAAAGTTCCCATTAGGGTCCGGTACAGCTAATATAGGTGCTGAAGTCAACTGGATTTTCAAACTTTTAAAAGTAGTTTCACACTTATCATTCCAAATAAATTTCCTATCCTTCTTCTGTAATGAAGTTATCGGTGCATCCACTTTAGAAAAATTCTTTACAAATTTTCTATAATAACCAGCAAGGCCCATGAAGCTTCTTACTTCATGTACATTCTTTGGTGCAGGCCACTCGGTTATTGCCACTATTTTTGAAGGATCCACTACAATTCCTTCTTTACTAATGACATGACCCAAATAGTGAACTTCAATATCAAAGAAAGAACATTTGGATAACTTACCGTATAACTTTCTTTTTCTCAAAATTTCCAAAACTATCTTCAAATGCTCATTGTGCTCTTCGACACTTTTAGAATATATGAGAATATCATCCAAGAATACAAGCACAAACTTGTCCAAATATTCTTGAAAGATATTATTCATTAAGTTCATAAAAGTATGGGTGCATTAGTTAATCCAAAGGGTAGAACCGTGAACTCATAATGTCCGTACCTGGTTCGAAAGTTGTTTTATGAATATCTTCTTCTCTAATCCTTAATTGATGATAACCAGATCGAAGATCTATCTTGGAATAAACCGCTGCTCCACGCATCTGATCAAATAGATCGTCAATCCTTGGAAGTGGGTATCTGTTCTTAATTGTTGCTTTGTTCAACATCCGATAATCAATACATAGTCTAAGTGTTCCATCTTTCTTTTTTACAAATATTACTGGCACTCCCCAAGGTGAAACACTTGGTCTAATCAAACCCTTAGACAAAATTTCTTGCAATTGTGCCTTAAGCTCGACTAACTCTGTAGTAGTCATCCGATAAGGTGCTTTAGAAATAGGTTCCATCCCTAGTTTGATCTCAATGGTGAAGTCAAATTCCCTTTTGGGTGGTAAACTGGTAATTCCTCCGAAATACATCCTTGAAACTTTGCAACAGAGGGAATCATTTCATGGAATCACCATCTTCTTCTAAAAATTTAGATATCTTTACTGCATATAAGGTACATCCTTTGTTTTTAGCCTTTTTAAGTTGCATAGCTGATAGTTTTCTAACTGAAATTTCCCATTTCACACCTTGAATCTCTGTTGTTTTCAGCCGATCATCTAAACATCTTATATTCTTTTCAAAGTAGTCTACTTTTTCTTTATGGTCAGCTAACCAATTGACACCGATGACAATGTCATAGGATCCCAAAGGTGTAACATAGAGGTCAACTTCCGTGGAAAAGTTAGGTAAGTCAAGGACTGCCCCAAAAAGACACATACTCACTGTATGAACAGAGTTATTACCATACTATACAGTCCAAGATTTATCCATTTTTCCAGCTTTTCTTTTAAGTTTAGAAGCAAGTTTACTAGAAATAAAACATTCAGTAGCTCCTGTATCAAAAAGAATAGTGATAGGTATGCCAAATAACTTACCTAAACTTCTATAGGTGTCACTTGCTTTTCAGCTTGCTTGTCTACTACGCAAAGATGTATCTTATGTCTTATTGCATGATTATGATCATCCTTCTTCAAAGGGCACTAATTTGCGTAGTGGTCTTTGCCACAATTATAAAGCAGCCTCCTACAGGTCCCTTTTTAGGCTCAAAATTACTTCCAGCCTTAAAATTATCACGTTGTCCTCCATAGGCTTCTGCCCATTGTTATAATTTTTGCAAAACTATCCCTTATATTTCCAATAGGCTTATTCACTGTCGTTTTCTTATTATTATCCACTGGAAACTTACTTTTGTTTCCAAACTTTTTCCATGGCCCCTTCTTGGGTGCAAGTGAAGTTGAAGAAGGGTTTGCAATCTTCTTCCGCACTTCCTCTTTATGAGCAGAAATAGCCTTTAATTTCTGTTCTTGCCTTATGGATTTTTCAACAACCCCTTCCATAGTGGTTGGGATGTGAACATCGACCTCTCCTCCTATCACGGGATTTAGTCCCATGATGAATTTCTCGTATTCTAAACTTCTCGTCAGTTTGATACTATGGTACATACTTGAGGAGTTTCAGAAAACCGCTCCCAGTATTTAGTTACCGTTAGCTTTCCTTGAGCTAAGTTCTAGAATTCTGTCATTTTCTGATCATAGAAAAGTTGTGGCAGCCAACGTTGCCTAAAATAGCCTTTAAATTGATCCCAAGTGATATTGGTCTCATCAATATTTAGCTCAGCTTTACGGCTGTCCCACCACGAAGATGCTTCATGGGAAAGCTGATAGGCTCCCCAAATAGCTTTGGTTTCCTTTGAGAAGTTTCTTATTGCAAAGTACTTCTCCATCTCACTGAGCCAGTTCTCAGCTCCATCTCCTAATGTGGTGCCATCATATTTAGGTGGACTTATCCTTTTTATATCATTAGTGAGTTCTCACGCCAACCCGGCCTTTTTGTTTTCTAGTTGGATGGTACATTTCCAGTGTTATTACCAACACCCATATTGGGGTTGTCCTCAGGAGGTAGCTGATTGTCGTTACCAGCTTCTTCATCCTCCTCATTTCCCATTACTTGTTGTTCAAGTACAGCCAAACGATCTCTTGTGTCCAATAGGGCAGCAAGGATCTCATCAAGTTTTTGGGTTGTTGCCCCTCCTTCTGGTGGAGCATTATTCGCAACGTTCCCTCTTGTTCTAACCATTTTCTGTTACAAGAAAATTTAGGTTTTTATCAAATTATGGACACAATAGGTCCAAGAGCTGCAACCTTCAGCTCTGATACCAAGATGTAACATTCCCATTTTAGTACATTAGAACAAGAATTTTTTTTTTTTTTTATAAGTGCTTCTAGTTCTAAATACATAATTTAGAACTCACAGATCATAACAATCATTCTTATAACAGATAACCATATGCAGCTATAATGACTCGGTGTACCACCGATCTATTCATTCCATGACTCGGTGATCTACCGATCTATTCATGAGTATCATAGAGTTGGCATTTTTTTTTTTAACACTTCACTCTTGCGGTTCTCTTCCCTAATCTGGGATTTCAGAATGCTCTGTCCAAGGAACCTATCTGAATAA
This sequence comes from Taxus wallichiana var. yunnanensis, assembly GCA_018340775.1. Classification (NCBI taxonomy): domain Eukaryota; kingdom Viridiplantae; phylum Streptophyta; class Pinopsida; order Cupressales; family Taxaceae; genus Taxus; species Taxus wallichiana. Next base: position 853,675,705 of record CM031234.1, read on the forward strand.
TTGTTACCATTATTCATCGGCATCACGTCCCTCAGACTAGGTGACATAGGACAACGCAATCAGCAGCTTGCGATACTTTGGCCAAAGATTTGAAACATACTGTTCATGTCTCGTATTCCTTGACGGCATACTCATCAATCTGGAATACGTCCTTCACCCCACTCCGATGTTAAATAGAATGTCTTATACTGACTTCTGTCAGCCTCCCCTATCCCAAGTCATTCACTCAGGAACGGATTAATAACATGACACACGTTATAAGGATGCTCTTGAGGACTAGGGTAAGCTGACATACTGGGTCAACCATAGTTAACCCTATGTGTCAAGGTACCCCGAGTCTCCAAGGGCAGCCTCATAACATGACCATGGTCCTAACCAGTCCCAGAGTAAAAACTTGTTCGAGTTTAAGGTGTAAATCTTAACGATCAATGCAAAGGGTGTCGCCATAGGTCACCTGCATTGTTGTATCCTCGAGAAGATCCTAATCTTCTCGAAGGTACAACCCTGCAGTTGACATGTGTCGACATCCTACAAAACCACCTCGAAAGATTTACATAACTTCAAGGAGTTACTTAAGTTGAGTTGAAATTAAATTTAAGACTCTCCTAACTGGGTAGTCTTTTCCCAACCCCTGGGTTCCACACCTTTGAGTTGCCTTACGCAATTAAGTTCAATTTCACAGAGAGAAGTTTAATAAGATTTGAGATCTCGTCTAGGAGATCATTGGTTCCCAATAATCTTATTCTACATAATTGGGCAATAGCCCTAAGTCCTCTCATAAGGAAGCTAACTAAACCCATAAGGGTTTATATCAACTCCGAAGACTAAAGTATATCTTACTTATTGTTATTAAGATATAGTGATTTAAAACCATCAATTACGTTGTCTTGACTTAGATCATGGATAGGGAGTAATAGATTACTCTTCCCGTTTCAGCTACCTATTAGGGTGTAGTTTAACCTTAACTTCTCGAAAGGCAGTGGACTAATTTCCAATTTAGCCTTATTCATAATATGAAAGAATTTACTATTCATTCATGAAGTATTCGGTCACATAATTTCTACAAGGCCTACTTAGAGAATCCAAATAACTCCCATGGTATACAATAATAAAAATGCACTTAAAATCAATCGAACCTAAGAAGTTCAATCCATCAAATAAAAATGCAGCCACATAAGTAACAATTTCCCCTTTTCATTTATTTCCAAGCCATACAATTACAATTTATGCACTTCAGCATATTTGATACAATACTCAACAACAAAAGAACAACTTTCTTCATATAGTACAAATAGAGAAATCAAGTTGGAATTCATCATAAAACCAGATTAAACAATCTGAGCATCATATCAGATCTACGTGTCTTTACCACTTATGATGACCATCTACAAAAATTGCTAGCACGGGTCAGTTCAATGAACTGAGCATGATAAGCACTAATTCTTAAAACAATTGCATTCCACCAATTGTTTCCATTAGACAACCTGTTTAAATGAAATCATTTCATCAAACCTATAAACATGAATCACACTAATTATCTTTCTACCATACATGACTTTTTAACATAATTTCATAATATAACTACCATATTGACTCTTCTCGGATAATTCATCTTATGTTAGAGACTAAGAAGAACAAAATGAATCTAATATATCCATCCCTCTGAAATCCAAGGACAGTAACAATCCAATAAAAATTACTCCATTCCAGAATGAATTCTTACCAGTGCGTGTATCCAATAGATTTGCATTTAACAATTCAGCAAAGACCGGTTATAGCCTCTAACGAAATTCCTTTATACTCATTGCATTATTTCCATGACATCGATAGATATACCAACTTCTATTACAATACTACTTTTATTAAAGTAGATAATTGAATAACTCAAACAAGGTATTATTATAATCAAATAAGAAAAGAACTTAGGTCAAGACTAAGCATTTACCATTCTTTCCTCATAAATTTAATAGTTTAATCATCTTATACCCCTATAGCAGAGTTCTTATGGAAATACAAAAGAAGGGAGTACTAATAATTTTCTAGAAAGGGAGAGTATACTTTCGTATTCCAAAACTCCTATATCCACATGTGCTTTACAACTTAAGAGAAAGAACAGAGGCATTCAGATCTCCATTCCAAACAAGTTCAGGACAGTACCAACTTTCCAGGAGCAAAGCATATACAATCAATCTTGAATTCATTTAGGGAAGAAAAGAAAGCAAGAAAATCAACACAATCCCATCCCTTCCAAGTACAAAACCTAATTTCCATCATGCAGATCTAGGATTACCCACACATTATTAGGAATCAGAGTTCCTCAAAGCAAGATTTCTCTCAGTCAGACTGTGTTCCCGTTAACCAAGTTAAATCGTAAGGAAAACACAGCTACACTAGATATTTCATCACTTACAGAACCCATAATTATTGACCATCCCGACCCCTTTTCAACAGAGGTACAGGCTTGTATTCATACATTTTTCATACGCTTGCCACTAAACCAATCGAGCTCCATAGAAGGAATTACAGTTTCATCTCAAATCAACCATGTATTCACCTGAAGCTATCAAGCAACAAAAAAACTCATACGACCAGCGATAAACAATAAACCAACCAAATAAGACACAACAATTTTCTTTTATGTCATTCCTCAACCAAGAAATCATCCAAAGATAACGTCTAACATGGTACAGTTAGGAACTCATTACCTCAGTCGATCAAGAAGCAAGGAAACAACATATACAAAAGTCGAATCCATATGTAATCACAAGGACTTCAATAGAAGTCAATCCAAAATGTAAACACAACTAGGATTTCAACAGAAGTCGAACCAACATGTAAACACAAATGCAAGGACTTCAAAGAAGTCGTGTTCATATGTAATCATAGTAAACACTTCAAAAGACTAATCCATAATATAAATACAAAGGACTTCAACAAGAAGTCAATTCCATAATATAAACTCAAAGAAGGACTTCAAAAGTCAATTTCATAATATAAACACAACAAGGACTTCAACAGTAAGTCATTTCATAATATAAACACAAAGCAAGGACTTCAACAAAATTCAATTTCATAATATAAACATAGCAAGGACTTCAACAAGTCGATTTCATAATATAAACTCAATTTCAATAAGTCAAACCAAAATCACAAAGGACTTTCAACAAAGTCGAATCCATATGTATACACAGCAAACATTTCAATAGAAGTCGAATCCATATGTATACTCAGCAAGGATTCAACAAAAGTTTAACCAACATGCTAACACAGCAAGGTCTTCAACAGAAGTTGAATTCATATGAAACACTAAAGGACTTCCAAAGAAGTTGTCCAAAAACATTCATAAGTCAACAAGAAAATCAAAAAGAGAAGAAGAAAACCAATACATTGTTTCCAACCAAGCCAACTGTATAAAAAAATTCATCTGAACAGAGTTGTTCTAATGAAAGCATTTAAAGGAAAGCAAGATTTTTAAAAGTTAGGGCCTATCATGCCTAATAATTGTCTTTAAAAATTTGAAGAAGACCTCTGAATGTGCTCGCACCTTCTCTTCTTCTTCCACGATAGATTAAACAACAATAAATTGTTACCTTCATGCCTTATAAACTTTCCCCGACAGAGAAGGAAGCTAGAAATTCTCAAAGTTGCCATGCAACACAGAGTAGACAACTAGTTCGAAGAACCAGTGCTCAAGCAGAGAAAAATGGAATGCATGGAAAACCAAACAACCAAACAATATTCCATTTGCATGCCTTCCCAAGCAATCCACGCTCGGGAACCAAAGTTCATTAATTGCATTAACTTCCATCCTCCCGCCTATTCTCCATTGCCACCGACCACCAAAATTGGTGATCACCAAAAGAAAACAAACAAACATTCCCATACTTGGTGATACTGCCACGTCAGGTCACATTAGCCGTTTGTAACCTCCGCCAAATCTGACAGCATCCCAAGTCCTTCAACCTTATCCCCCTCATAAATGCCATGGAAACCACCGCCCATGACTCGCGCCCCTTCATAGGTCCCCCTCCATTCTTGTCATTAGTTAAGATAGGTAAGAAACATAGGTTAGATCATAGGGTAAGACATTAGTCTTACATCCATAGCGCTAGAAGAAGTTAACTCTTAGGAGCATTAAGCTTATAGTTTAGGGCTAGGTTAGATTAGCAATTATTTTAACCAATAGGTTATAGTTTAGGTTAAGATTATTAACCTTAACGAATCCAGTCTAGGTCTCCAAAGTAGGACCAATCAGTATTAGAGCCAAACAGGGTAAAACATTCCTGTAAAGGATCCTATCTGGCATTGCTAAATTAAGCTTACGGTATAAACATGAACATCTTACCTGGCTTAAGGTCTAGGCCTTCCTGATGTTACGATATCTGGAACCAAATTTCATTTATCATGATCAGCCTGAGTTAAACTCCGGGATTGCTCATTCAAACTCATTCAGACCTTGTAACTTTCGTAAGGTCCATAAATTTTGTTCATCCTGAATAAGCTTAAAACATTCCTTGGATCAATGCAACTGATCCAAGGCTGAGTCAAAGATCTTCAAGAGCAAAGAGGATACAATCCATATCAAGCATGACTTCCCGAAACCAAAGGAACATGTCCTTATACAGAAGAAATCATATATCAACACTTGAATGCTTAGGAGAAGGTAACAACAGTTCAGGGTGTTACCTCTTGGGATGCGAAGAGCTTGAGGTTGAACCTATCTTCCCTCTCTTCTTTTCCCATTGGATGCTTCTCCTTGTTCAGCCATGTTCACCACCCTCTTGAATATAACTTGCCTTTCTCGCCTTCTTAATCTAAGCCCGTGATTACTTTACTGTCTCTTTCCTCCTTATCACTCAATTCTCCCATGCAATTACCTCCGTATAAGTTGTCAACAAAGTCGCATTCTCGTATTTAACTTGTTGCATGACTCTAAAAATAAGAACTTAAGTTGCCTCCCAAGCTTTTCTATTTTTAGAAAATCTCGTTTAGCATAACCGATATCTCATTACCTAACCGATATCGGTCACCTATCTCCCTTTGGTTATCCTAGGCCATTTCTTTGTTTTTCACAAATTTTTGGTGGCGCCCACCTCTTTTCCTTGCATAACGACATAGTTATCAATATATATCATCATAATACCATCAACACATATGCAAAACTTCATCAACATCATCTCTATATACATGAATTTCAATACCATCGACAAAACACATAAAACATTCTAATACATGCATCAAATCAAAAATTTACACACTATGTGGAGCAAACTCATCTATATATCATCATCAAATCAATGTCAAAATATACAAATTTCCCTACATGGGGCCTCTGTGATCTAAAAATACAAAGTCGGCACGCAGGCCGCTATCTCTGTCAAAATCTCGACTCGGCTCGCAAGCCGATATATACAACAAAAATGAATAAATAAATCCTATGTGGGCACGCAGGCCTCTATATACACACTCGGTTCGTAGACCGGTGTCTCTATCAACAAATCCTCTATATACCCATCTCTACTCCTGGGGTGACTCAGCTCTCTCCCCCTCCCTTGGCTCGTCTCTCAGCTGGCCCCTGTGCCGGATCTTGCCTCCTACCCGTCCACGACCCACTGGGCTGTGCGCCCCTGTGACCTATGACTCCGGGATGTCTCCACCCTATGAGCTGCATATGGCTGATAGTCGGCACCGGTACCATCTAGCACATCCTGATAATATCGGGCCTCCGCTCTCGCTGCCATATATCGGGCCCATGCCACCATGGCTAGTGGGGCTGGTCCCCCGGCTCCTAATAGAAGTGGCCCGACTCCGACTGCCTTTTGTACACCATGTGCCTAAGGTGGTGCTTGTGCTATGGCATATGTGCTTTATGGCCGTGCCTGCCATGCCTGTCCACGTGCTGTCTTTGGTGCTGCTCGCATTGTGTCATGTGCTTGTAACTATGCTTATACCCCTACTTGGGCTAATTGCCTCGTAACACCCCCTCTCTATCTATGCTCATGTAGCAGCAGTTGCTCCTGTAATAACCGCACTTCTAGCCCAAGAGATGATCCTCTCTCCGCTATAACAACTGCCAACTCTGGGTCATGCGGGTTGTGCTCTCATGATCGCCTCTACCCTTTCCCACCACACCAAAAATGAACTCCATGTCACCCCAGCATCGTCCACCGTATCATCGGTGGCTTCTCTACTACCCAAAATGGGTCAAATGGGCGTGGTACAAGAAATGGTGCCTCTACATCCTCCCTCCAATACTTTGTGGGAAGGGAGGTGGCTCATCCTACCATAGGCCTAATCGCATGCCGTACCCTCTCTGGGGAATCCGCTCATACTCCCCAAGTCTCCATCTAGCTATCCGAAGATGTACTTTGGATCCATCGCACTGTGCTCGGGCTCCTCCACGGGGATGATGGCCTCAGTATGGCCTCCATATAATATAGTAGTGCCGTGCCCTCTAACATATGCCTGTGTACGTGACATCTCGCCTTGCAATCACTACTCGTGGCTGGCCCACATCCCCCAACCACCTCTGAAATCCATATCTATACACTACCTGTGGCCCTGGCTGCTAGGGAAACCCTACTGGTCGTATATAGACGATATGCTCGTAGGCCCAACAGTGTAACAAAAATGTCAAACATATACCAAATCACCTCATACGGTGATAACCCCAAACCTCTCTATAAATTTGCACCAGATACACTGGTGCCCATGCATAGCAGGTGTGCTCCTCCACCATCTCATGTAATACTCCCATCAAATCCCGTGGGAAGCGGCCTCCCTCTGAGTCAGGAAGGGCGAAGCAGGTGATACCAATCATCATCAGCACGGCAAGCCGTGTCTCCTGTCTATGCGCGCGATACATATCACCGTAGCAGATGCTCACACTGTGATATGTAATCAATGGGGCCGCATCCCTGAATACCTCCGCAGATGTTATCCATCACTATCTCAAAGATCCACCTAGAACACTACCTCACCAATGATTGGCAGTCTCAGGATGTGATACACATCCTCAAGCATGACCGTCATCTCTCCAGTAGGGAGATGGAAGACATTGGTTACCGGATCCCATCTCTCGATGAGGGAAACCATCAGTGTGTGGTACCTATCCACAACCCTATACCTCGGACTCGCTGAGTCCAACCTCTCGCATGATTGCCCCGCATCTGTAGTCACATGTGGCCGCATCCACCCCGAGAGGGTGGTATCCGATCCCGCATCGTCGACTTGGCATGCTGTAAAACAACTCACTCCATCAGGCCTACCCTTTACCAAACAACTACCTTAACCCTCTATACCCACTCACCCACCCAACCACAACCCGACTCTATACACACATCTACACCCACCTATCTTACCCTATACATCTACAATATCCCCTTTACCTATCTCACACCCTACCAACCGCCCCACTCTACTCTCGCCCTCTAACCATACCCCGCCAATTTAACACCTCCTACTTCATACACAACACTTAATCTATCCTACCCGAACCGGCCCCCAACCACTCAATTACCCCCCCCCAATAACCTTTACCAGCAACTCTACCTTCTCCCCCTTCACCCAAAAAAAAAAAAAAAAACTCTATCCTACCCGCCTACAACAAACAAACACCACAAATTTCACAACCCTAACTTCTACCCATGGTGACCGGTACGGTCACCCTCGACCGCCATCGGTCCCCAACCACATTGTATGTACCTGACGTCGGTCGACATATGACCGACGCCGGTCTATAACACAGTAATCTATACAATTATTCTGTGACCGATGTCGGTCGCCTAGTGACCGACATCGGTCACTGTGGGATTTCGGGGCCGGACCAACAACGGCCCCCAAATCCCCTTTTTTCCTATTTTTACCCATCTACCCACAAGAATTACCTAAAAACTTACCCACCCTACCGTTTTGGCCTACCTAACATACCTACCAACTCCATTTTACGATTTACCTTCATTTATCCATTATTTTATTAAATTTTGGATTCCTACCCCAAAACCCACATCCTAGCTAAATGCTTCAACTTCACGCAAAAAGGGGTTCAGAGCCTACCGGTATGACTACACATCATCGTGGTGGGATAGGTGGTGGTGGTCCAGCTCCTCCAGAACCTCCTGCTCCTCCAGGCTGTGCCATGGCTCCAAATCTCCTCAGCAGGGTCCTCAACCAATCAAATTTTGTCTCCTGATCTCTGGGGCCTACCAATAACTTACTCCCCCACTCAACTAGTGCCAACTCAGCCCAAAATTTCAACCCAACTAATTCACACCTCAGATAAGACAAAAATGGGCACTCAAATTCACAAAGTGACAATGACATGCCTTATTTTTCTTTTTATAGGTTTTGACATATAACCGATACCGATTCTGGCGCCACTGAAGACCGGTATCGGTCTTGTGACCGATATCGGTCACACATAACCGATATCGGTTACCTACTTACTTAACCTAACTCCCACCCTTATCCACCAATCTCCATTTTTCACCACCTCACCTACCCCCGGCTTTGCTAAATAGCCTTATTTTGAATTCATCGGCCCGACCCAAGGCCACAACCAACTAATCAGCCCGACCCAAGGCCACAACCAACCAATTGGCCCGACCCAAGGCCACACCCAACCAATCGGCCCGACCCAAGGCCACAACCAACCAATCGGCCTAACCTAAGGCCACAACCACCCAATCGGCCCGACCCAAGGCCACCACCCACCAATCGGCCCGACCCAAGGCCACAACCCACTAATCGGCCCGACCCAAGGCCGCAACCAACCAATCAGCCCGACCCAAGGCCACCACCCACCAATCGGCCCGACCCAAGGCCGCAACCCACCAATTGGCCCGACCCAAGGCCACAACCAACCAATCAGCCTGACCCAAGGCCGCACCAATTAAGTACCTCGACCAAGACCCGCAATTTACGATTCTATCATGTATCTGTTTGTTCCATCGAGCTCACCTGTTCGTGTTTTAGCATAACTAGGATACTTGAATTGATCAGCCGACCAGCATTGCCTAGACCAAGACCGTGTCGTTTATCTCAACCAAACCAACCATTTGGTACTACCAAACATGCCTAAACATTCCGGTACCTTACTATATCCCCTAGAGTTACTTCCTATGCCTTGGATACCAAGATTATATCACCCTTGTTTGGATAAACTATCAACCTTTGCCTATGAATTGCTTGTTTGCTCTTCACATCGTGTACCCTGGTCGCACTACTACATTTCAACATGCATCTGCTTCCTTGAACTTACCCCACCATCTTACCATCATCTCAACACCATTCACCCTTTATCAACCCTATCCCTGATTTCACGTCACCTCAATCTGTGATAGATTTGAGGGGGATTACCTATACCCTTAACTGGGGCAACCACTTCTTATTATTGTCAGTGCAGCTTTACATGACAAGCTACATGACAACAAGGGGAAAATGTAGACACCAAATTTGGGTCTTACGACGCCCTGTACCCCGCATATCACCTCGCAACCTAACCATACCTCACCACCTAAACCTTACACACTTAATTATTTATTAATTACCATATAATTAATAAATCCACATCTCCACCCCTGCCACCTCACCTTGCCACCTCATCATGACCTAGCCCTAACCCTAAACCAACCAACCTAATTAAGACCTATGACTTGGTCCGGACTCACACCCATGACTCATCACCCTCACCGCATCAAAACAAACATAATAATAACTTGACCAAGCCCACAACTGATCCCTTAGGAGAAAAGGAGGGAAAGTTGGTTATTTTACTAATAATAGCCAACTTTGACCTAACCGAGCATCGGTCCTACTCAACCACCATCGGTTACGTAACCGCCATCGGTTCCTCCTGTAAATGACCTTCCCGGCCCAAAAAAAAGGATCCGGAATTCATTTGAAAGACAGAGACAAGTGAAGAAAAGGGAAGAGTTTGCAGAGAAGGACATCGAGCCCAAGATTGTAATGGCCAGTAACCTGGATCACCTTCACACTCGTCCAAGCATTGGAAAATTCAGAGGATAGCTTCATCAGCTCACTTTTGATTGTCGGATCATCCCACCTAAATCTGGCATTCGTCACTGTATTCCTCAGACCTGAATCTTCATCAAGAATGAGTAAGTAGTTTCTTCAATGTTTTTAACCACCATTTCTTGAACTTTTTGATTCATAGTAATTATAATCTCACTCCTAGATCTACCACTGTCAAAGACTCCTACACTTAACCTTCATCCATACATCCTTGTATTTCCCGAGAAGATAGTTTTATCACTCTTTGAGTCTTCCCCATCATCTCACTATTCCCCTCAACCATCCACCGGTCTTAAAAACCACACAATCACCGTACAATCAACCTCTGCCCGAAGCACCTAGACTACGACCCTACCGTGTCGGTTATCCCCTACCGCATGTAGCGGTTCTCTAACCGTACTAGGTTATCCAACATGACCAACATCGGTCACTATGACCTATACCCAAAACCTTCCTTTCACCTATTTGTCTCCTAACAACCTCAGATCCAGCCTGGTCTATCCCCATAACTTGACCTGAACGTATCAATAACTAGTGACCAAACAAACAACATGACATACTATTATTGGTAGTCTAGTCTCTATTTCTTTTTAAGGAGGTACCTAAATCATGATTTTGCAATAGCTTCTTTATTACCATTTGCATCAATTTGTATTGAAAGGGAGATGACCTCCTTCGAAAGGAAGTCTAATATTTCCTAGGCCTAAGGCGGTTCCTCACCTATTGTCTAATTAAGATCTTGTATTCTTGTATTCTTACTTATAGGTAGTCCTTCCTGCAGAAAAAGGAGTTCTTCATAATTGATTTGATCTCTCTATGGTACGTGCACACCTTCCCAACATTCAACAGGTATTCCTCCTAGCCCTAACCCTTATCTATTTCTCAAGAGAATGAAAGGATAGAAGAAACTCTATTCTGGAACAAAAATTCTATGCGAAACACCTACATTATGTTTCCAGACCATATCCTATACCCTAGATACTTGAATCACTTCAACCTTTTTTGGATAAACCTATCTACCTTAGATGATTTTGAGTTTGCAAGCTCTTACACTTAGTACAATGTCGTAGTCTATACATGTGCATGCATTCAATTTCCATTACCCATTACCTGATATGACCCTTACCCATTACCCTTACCCAAAACAACCATACCCTTACCTATACCCTGCTTAATCTCATGTTCATCACTTACCCATTTATCAAACCATTCACTAACTCCATCTCACACCTCATCAACTCCTAGTTAGAGGGGTCACCTTCACCCACACTTGGGGAAACCTCACCTTGACCTTACTTGGGGAAACCCCACTCTCACCTATATTTAGGGCAATCACTTCCTATTTTTGTCAAAGCATCGCTTACTAATATAAGCTACGTGACAAAAAGGGGTAAATTTAGACAAAAAATTTGGTAACACACTCCCCTTGGTCCCTTTTAATTAATTAACATAATGTATTCACTAACCCCGACCCTTACCCTACATTCATTTTAATTTAATTACTTACAATTGAATTAATGTTCATCCTTGCACTATTAATTAATTTAAGTTCTTTAATTAAATTAATTTACACCTCACCTAGCCACATAACCTAGACACCTCACTATGGACTTATTCTTATTCTATTAATTAACTAAGACTAAGTATCCACTTATGTTAACCAACTATGACTTCATCTAACTATAAAATTAATTTCCTATTCCTTCTCCAACAATAATCCCTCTTATCTAAGTGCTAACCATCACTTAAGACCCGGATGGACAATTAGAGCACACTAAAAATAACAAGGATATGCTATTTTGGGTAAACCTAGGATTTCCCACCTTAATCGATGATGGTTACACAAATTGATGCCGATCACCCTAACAGGTTGTCGGCTTACCATATATATAATTTTGTAACCTTTTTCCTAGGTTGGTTACTTTGAGTTTTGAGAGAGTTATCTACATTTAAGCACAAACTAGAGATTTATCAGCATCCAAATGATGGAATACATTCAACCACAGCCCAAGAAAGCACGTCTGATCCAAAGGAATTGACATTCACGGTAGAACTCTGCAGGAAATCTTTGCCATGACACTAACCACCAAGTTCTCCATATAGATCAACCATTACATTGCTCCAATAAACCAAGCCTTCAAATATAAGTAAGTTCATTTGATTTTGCATCATTTATGTACTTACTTAATAGGTTCTTTATCTTTTGTTTTTAGATCTAGTTCTTCCCTACATTCCTCTATCCTCACTTTCCTACCCATCTACCTATCCAACCACCCAAAATAGTTATACCTCCATACCTAACATCTATACCTTTATGAGTCTTCCTCACATTATTACAAACCCAACCATCCCCCCTTCACTCTCTATGCAATCATAGAGAAGCCCAAAATTACCTTTTATCAACTTTCACTAAAGTTTCCCTACATAAGCCATTACCTAATAGTCGTTGGTTTCATCTTCATCAACATCGATCACTAGACCAATATCAATTACTATATCCCCTATCAACTTTTAACCAAAACCATCCCTAACATCCCCATAACCTCATAGAACCTTGTTTCGCACATGCGGAATGTTTCAACTTTTGGGAATAGAGTTGCTTCTATCCTTTCATTCCTTTGAGAAATAGATAAGGGTTAGGGCTGGAGGAATACTGTTGAATGTCGAGAGGTGTGCGCGTACCATAGAGAAAGATCGGATCATTGCGAAGAACTCCTTTTTGTCTTGGAAGGACTACCTGCCAAGTAAGAATATAAGACCACTAGATTTTAATTAGACAATAAATGAGGAACTGCCTTGGGCCAGAAATATAAAACTTCCTTTTGAAGGTGGTGAGTTCCCTGCTAATATGAATTAACACAAATTCTAACAAATAAGCTATTGTCCAATTACAATTTGTTTACCTTGTTAGAACAATAGAGAAAGGGCTGGTCTTGGTTTAGAATCATTGACTGATGCCGTCTTGTCCACATGTAATCCGGTACGGTTGTTGGTAACCGATATCGGTAGAGGGCAATGTTTTAGGGATTTTGGTGAAGGTTGGTTGTAAAGGTGGTTGTGTTGTTTTATAAAGGCTGATAAATGGGTGGGGTTAGGTAATGGGGT